>OY755247.1:80772927-81206559 GCA_963576725.1 Azorinus chamasolen
ATAACATGGTAACAGTCATAAAATTAATGAGGTATAATTGATAAATATGATGTAAAGATATTTACGGTACAAATAGCGTTAGTATTCACCAAACCGCTATCCTCTGAACTGGGCCGACCTTTCTCTTATAAACCGTAGAACTTGTATATCTAACTGATGAAAATGGAATAAGACCGATATCGCGAGGATGGTTCGCTAAACAGACACCAGTATAACAGAAAATAATTATTCTCATCAAAGTTATGAGCTAAGAGATCATTTTAATCTGTCTGGTTTTAAAGGCATAGCTATTCATTAAAGAGTCGCCATACACCAACACTTACAATGCTTGTCGGCAATATACAGCAACTTTTAGGTCTAAATTCCTGTACAACAAAATCTAGCGCAGACCTGTCAGTTATGTCTGACCCTCTAATAGGAAACAATGATAAAATGGATAAGAGTCAGATTATATAGACGGCACGTGGTCATGGTAATTAATGTTTCAAGGCAATATTACAAGTGAAAACAGAAATAGGTTTGATGTGATAGGTACATGATGCCTGCTAAACAATGAGAGCATAAAATGTGACAAATTCACAATATGATGATACATACATGTATACATTAACTGATAAAATTTGCTTATGACATATATGTATTTGGTATTTGTTATAGTCTCTTGTTCCTTGTTAGCCTTTAGCCTGCTGCGGGCCCTATGCAAATAGTATGGATCCAGATGAGACGCCAAGTCACTCGTCGTCTCATCAGGGTCGAAACTGTTTGACATTCTGATTGCATTTTGGTAGACAAATTGATCATAGCTTGAATTTTGAAAAAGTTATAGGTGAAAAGTCTGGAAAAATAATTTGTTCTGCAGGCTAAGGGTTAAGCAATATCATGTTTTATAATTGTCACACACAGCATGTATACACAATCAATCAAACCTGGTGTTTCACCAGTGTCTTGGTTGTCGATAGACAAACAGAATATAAGAATGCAGACTTTTGGATACTTCGGTTCGGCATTTAAATACTTAAATACGAATAAAGACAGCTGACGGATGATGATAGTGCTGAGCATGATTTTTAACATATTTTATTTGTTGTTTTATTGAAGAGATTCAAATACTTTTATCATCTCTAATCGAAGTATGAATATCTCAACGTTGAGCTTAACCATTTCTCTTATGTAAGTGCATTCCCACGCATCAGCAAACAGAATAGACCCAGATCAGACTGCTCCTATAGGAGCCGTTTGATCAGGATCTGCCCTGTTTGCTTAGGATATAATATAGATCTGATTCTACAGCTTTTGTCTGAGCCAAAATATATTCATATGCCATTATAAAAATACTATTATTAACCTTTATGACGTCATTATTTCTTACATGAATATACAACAAGGAAAGGGTTAATCCAGTCTATACATGAATCCAACTTTGTTTTCTTCTTTCAATCACTTTAGCTTGCTTGTCTATCTTAACCCTTTACTCCATAACTATTCATATAAGAAAAACTTACATAGATATCAATCAGATTAATTGCAATAATTAATAATAATCATGCATGATACCCCCTAGCGGGATTTTGGTACACCTATATTTTCTTAAAGCTTAGGGTATATGTCAGCATGATCCGGTTGTTGGAAGAGTAGGAGATGCTGGATAAGCAAACGGCCAACATGGTTCCATGGCAACCGCCAACATTCAGAAGTTTTAGCATTAGCATCATTAAGAGGCAAACACATCATTTATTTTATTTATAAAGCATTCAAAATAATTTTAAAATAATATCAGTATATTTATTAAATGTCAGGCGTCTTTTATTCATAATCAAGATATGCATGAATATTAATGAGAATCTGAAACAAAATGCTTAAATTTAGCAAATGGGTATGTTATGTTTATTCATTGTTCCTATTAAAAGGTTTCAAATGACACATACATGTTGTCAGGTCGTTTATTTATTCATTTTCTGTTCTGTAGATACACAGAATTGCTTCAGTATTGCAAAGAACGTGGGTGGGGTAAAATGACCCCCACAAAATGTAACAACTGCTAGTTCGTCAATAAGTGGTTTTAAGATGAAACACAAAGTAAAATATGCACATGACAATTACAACAAAGTTCTCTGTGCACAAAATTGTCCCAGTTTGAGAACAAACTACTATTGTTCTCATTTGCATATTCATGATGTTTAATGAGAATCTAGAAATGCTTAAACTGTTAAAACATGATCGTATTTAGCAAATGAGTATGTTATGTTTATTCATTTTTCCTATGAAAAGGTTTCAAATGACACATAAATGTTGTCAGGTAATTTATTTATTCATTTTCTGTTCCATAGATACACATTATTGCTTCAGTATAGCAAAGAAAGCGGGTGGGGTAAAATGACTCTACAAAATATAACAAATGCTACTTTGTCAATAATTGATCTCAGAATGACTAAGTAAATTTGCACATGCTAATTACAACAACGTTCTCTATGCACAAACTAATCCAGTTTGAAAACAAACTTTTATTTTGCTCATTTGCATATTCATGAATATTAATGAGAATCTAAAAAAAATCTTAAATTGTTAAAACATGACCTTATATAGCAAATGAGTATGTTATGTTTATTCAGTTTTCATATGAAAATGTTTCAAATGACACATGAATGTTGTCAGGTCATTTATTTATTCATTTTCTGTTCCATAGATGCACAGTACTGCTTCAGTATAGCAAAGTAAGTGGGTGGGGTAAAATGACTCCACAAATGTTAAAGATGCTACTTTGTCAATAAGTGGTTTTAAGATGAATAACAAAGTAAATTTGCACATGATAATTACAACAATGTTCCCTATGCACACAATTGTCCCAGTTTGGGATCTAACTACTGTAATGTCTGTTTCTGTGCTTTTTACACCCACCCGAGCGAAATTGGAATATTATATCGATATCGTTTTACCGGCCGCGTGGCGCAGTGGTAGAGCGTCCACCTGCGGTACGGAAGGTCGTGGGTTCGATTCCCGACCGCGACAGACCAAAGGTCGTTAAAAGTTGGTACTAGTAGCTCCTCTGCCTACGCTCGACATTAAAAGGGTAGTTCTAGGACTGGTCGGCCCGGTGTCAGGATAATGTGACTGGGTGGGGTGCTCTTGCCATGTGCTCGCGGCAGGGGCATTCCAGTGAGGCAGCACTGTGACTTGTCTCAAGCGGATGCCGTCTGCAAATTACTGAAATACTGTTGGTCGGACGTAAAACACAACTCACTCACTCACTCTTCTTCTTCTTCAGAGTCGCTAGCATCTCACCAGCCGGCACTCACTGCTCGGAACCAGCAGGACCGCCTTACTGGCAGCCGGACCAGGATGGTCATGGGACCCCTCCCTTAGTGGCCCCAATTCACTTACCGTGCTTGGGCTCCTTCTGGCTCACCCACCAACCTATCTGGCATCCATACCGGTCAGTGTATGTGGCGAGTTTGACTCAGGGAGCGACAGTCCTCTTCCTTGCCCTCACACAGTCTACTGTTCAGTGCCTGTTGGAGGTTCTCTCCCCGCCCCCGGGTACCGCTTTCAGCGACATTAACCATGGTGTAGTCTGGGGGAAGCAGGAAGTCTTGTCAATAAAGGCTCCTAGGGATAATCCTATTTTCAGGGAGTCGGATCCAACTGGAGAGTTGGACCTAGAGGAAGCTCAGTCGTCGGTCGTCGACGAATCTGAGTCGTCATCGTTTGCTGTTGATAAGGCGTGTGAGGACTGTTTTCGCCTGCCTTCCGACTTCCATATGCCCTATGCCCCTAAGCCGACTTACAAGGGTCCGCTCTAGTCCTTTGACCTATACTAAGCTGAGCAGGAAGAGTTTCTGAATCTTTCATAGTCTCGGGAGTCTCTCCCCCATCTAAAGTCCTTCTGTTTCGGCTGGCAGACCAGGACGAATATTTGCATTTTAAGCTTGCAGTCGGTTGGACCATGTTCTTAAAACTTATGAGATCCATGGCTCCTTCCTCATCTCTCATGCCTCCAACCTCTTCTGACAGCCACCTTGGGCTATTCGATCGGATCCCCTTGTTGGTTGCCGACAACCCTAGGGCCTCGTTGTCTCTACTCAAGCGATAGGAATTGGACCAGAGACAGCAAATAGGAGTTGCTTCTAACATAAACATTCTAGCTGTTGCTCTATCAGTAGATCTTGCTTCAGAGTCTCCTTCCTCTGAAGTTACTAAGCGTCTTTCCTACCAGCCAGCTGGGCCATTCGGCTCAGCTGGCCCTGGGTCCAAGGCTGACGTCGACAGCAGAGATGCTTCGCTGTCATCGTGACCCTTTTATCTAATCTGCATGTGTCCTGCAAGACACCTCCAAGGATGAATTGCGAACGGGTCCATTTGTCTCGGAGCTTCTATTCGACGGCAAAAAATTAAGGAGAAAGAACATCTAGAATAACTTATGTATTACTTCATACATGTACACATGCGCGCAGACGCATGCGCCCTCCCCTAAAAACTACACGCATGCACATACAAGCACGTGTGTACATTCATACACACACAGACACACACATACAGAAACAAAATTATTTTATTACACTTCAGGTTGTTATTACAATTCAGGTTGAACACCAAGTGTAATAACGTTTTCGCATCATGTACACATGCGCGCACACGCATGCACCCCTCCACTCAAAACTACACGCATAAACATACAAGCACGTGTGTACATTCATACACACACAGACACGCACAAACAGAAATAAATTTATTTTATTACACTTCAGTTTGTTATTACAATTCAGGTTGAACACCAATTGTAATAACGTTTTAGCATCAGTTTTGTACTAAATATTTCTAAGTCGTTGTTCTATCACCTAGAAAAACTCATGTATTATTTCATACATGTACACATGCGCGCACACGCACACGCATACGTCCCTCTCCTACAAACGTCACGCATACACACACTAGCACGTGCGCACATTCATATACACACAGACACACAAAAACAGACACAAAATTATTTTATTACACTTCAGGTTGTTATTACAATTCAGGTTGACCACAGGTTGTAATAATGTTTTTTGCATCATAACCAGTTTTGTAATAAATTTTATTACAATTCTGGTTGTTATTACAATTCAGATTGCAACAAGGTTATCTTAAGTTGTTGTAGTAGCAGAATAATAATAGAAGTGATACAGAAATAGAAATAGCATGCGATACAAACATTAAGACATTCAGGAAATTAGAATACAGCTTTGGTTGTTGTTTTTACAAAAATGTTGTCTGCTTAACGGCTAATGTAAAATATTGTCTTTATTGTTTCTTTGACGATCATGTAACGGATGCAAACTGTGTCAATTAGCCGTGGGCATATGTTTTCTGTGGATCTTTTGGAGATGGTTTTCAATCAAAACAGATTAAACGCAGATGTCGTGTCCAGGACCATGTCGACATTTTCCCACAAACAGAGAGCTGTATATACATGTATATATACATGTATAATCTTTATTTTATGTACCTCGTAGGATGCGACGGATCTATATATTATACTTGTAGAACAGATTGTGTTGATATCAGACCCTTTGTGTCGTTGTGGAATGGAACTATGTAATAAACACACATGTATACATCCCGATTTTATATACATGTATTATTGTTTTAACTAGCTACAAAGAGTTACGCTACAGCAGTAGACGTTTATAGTAAAAGTGTCTTATACCGCTGGTCGGAATCACATACATTCATGTACTGTATTTCAGTTCGTTCTGTCACGCCCAAATTCCTTTAAAGGAGGAATAAATACACAAGACATATGAAAATAAATATCAAACATGTGATGCTCATGGATGAATTACAAATAAAATGGTCTAGTAATATGTCAGATGGTGATTAAGTCATTGATTCCATTGTGAATCTCAACTGTTTAGAAATGTCGTCTTCGCGGTATCTACTGCCCTTGTGAGGTCAATCTCGCCGGACACTACGTTTAAAAAAACAGCACCCGATGTACATAAAAAAGTCTCGAAACCAGACGTTCATGTTAGAATCAATTCCAGTGTATAAGACAGTAGGCAGCTTAATGAAAGATGAAAGGGGCCTTTAGTATTACGTTTACCTAAATGAGCAAACACCTGCCGAGAAAGATATAAAAAAGTCGGTTTATTGGGGGTTTACAGTACTATAAATATGACATGGTTACATTTCCCTGTAACCAATAGGGCTTTAGTTGGAAAAGTACTATTGTCCATATCAGTACTAATAAGCGGTGACGTTTTTTTTATCTGTATCTATTATGATATACTGCTAATAAATCGAGCCCATTTTATTGTAGTATAGATATTAAGCTGGGCCCTAGTAGTGGTTA
The DNA here is from genome assembly GCA_963576725.1 of Azorinus chamasolen. Lineage (NCBI taxonomy): Eukaryota > Metazoa > Mollusca > Bivalvia > Cardiida > Solecurtidae > Azorinus > Azorinus chamasolen. Next base: position 80,779,256 of record OY755247.1, read on the forward strand.
CCGTAGCATCCCCCATGACTTTTTTTCATGGGCACTAAATTGTTCGTTGGGGTCCTCAGAACACATTTTGAGTATGCCCCCCAAAAATAAGTTTGTCCCAGCTATGTTTTATTTAACGGTTTCCATGGTAACCCGAGGTATTTTTCGAAACTACATTGGTTCAGAAAATGCGTCATAACTTTGCTTTTAGAAGCAATAGAAGGACAAAACAAGTACCAAAGTAAAGCAGAGACATATAGCTTGAATATGATATATGATTTAATTAATATTCATCATGCATTCTTATGAATATTAATGAGGAAGTAGATAATGCGTTTGTTTTAGAAAAAAGGGAGTTGTTTTTTAGTCTGAGAGGCTTATTAATGCACAGAAAGTGTCGAATTTAGGTTTAAATTGTTCGTTGGGGTCCTCAGAATACATTTTGAGTATTTCCCTAAATAATTTTGTCCCATCTATGTTTTATTAAACAGTTTCCATGGTAACCCTAGGTAAATTTCGAAACATCCTTGGTTCAGAAAATGCGTAATAACTTTGCTTTTAGAGGCAATAGAAGGACAAAACAAGTACCAAAGTAAAGCAGAGATATATAGCTTGAATATGATATATGATTTTATTAATATTCATAAATTCATTCTTATGAATGTTAATGAGGAAGTAAAAACATCCGCTCTTTTAGAAAAAGGAGATTGTTGTTTAATCTTAGAGGCCTATTAATGCACATACATTATTGAATTCAGGTTAAATTGTTCGTTGGGTCCTCGGAACACCTTTTGTGCATTTCCCCAAAATAATTGTGACCCAGCTATGTTTTATTAAACGGTTTCCATGGTAACCCGAGGTAAATTTCGAAACTTTCTTGATTAAGAAAATGCGTCATAACTTTGCTTTTAGAGGCAATAGAAGGACAAAACAAGTACCAAAGTAAAGCAGAGACAGATAGCTTGATTACGATATGTAATTCTATTAATACTCATTATGCATTCTTATGAATATTAATGAGGAAGTAAAAGATGCGTTTTTAGTAAAACGAGTTTGTTTTTAATTTTAGAGACCTAATAATATACAGAGTTATTGAATGCAGGTTTAAATATTTTAATATCATCATACAAAGAAAAAAACCCATGTTCATGTAACATTTCTAAAAACATGCATATTTAAGCTAATTTGCATATAACGTGCGTATATGAATAAGCAATTTAACATAAGCACTATATGTAGCATTGCTTCGAATGTACTATCTTTTCTATTATTTATTTTATGTAAAATACCAGATATTGAACACAGAATGACAAGAGCAGAGGGTCATTACTTTGGGTTCATGAATATTATTGCATATGTATGAATATGAATGAGATGTAAAAATAAACACACTTGAATGAGCTGTTCTTTTTATCTGAGATTATTTTAGTTAACCAGTAAAGAGCTTGATACTGACTGAAACAGAGATATTGATGTTCATGTATATAAATATGTAGATATTGAATATTATTTTCAAAATCATGGATATTAATGAGAATGTAAACTGTTGTAGAAAAGTAAGTTTTTCTATTTTATTGCAATATACATGTATGTGAACAACACCTTTCTTGTAAGAAAATACAGCGGAGGAATTGCGCCTCATGCATGTTTTATGAGGAATATTACTTTTATGAATGTTTTGCAATAAAATGGAAAATATATAGCATTTCGGCTGCAATCATCAGCTTATGTTTACCCATATTAGCATTGCGTGACTTCGAACTTACTCGCGATGTCTTATGCATTTGCTTGATTATTTACCACAACATGCCAGAGCAACGCAAGACTTCTTGCGGGCATTTCGCGGCAGGCTGGACAACTCATTAAGTGTGTCTGGCCTGCTGCGGATGCTCCGCTTCAGCTCCCTGTCCAGTTTCATCCCTCTGGACATGGGAGACGTGGGAGCTTGCTGCCCGACGGGAGAAGTATTCTTCTCTTTGGTCAGCGACTCCCTAGCAACAGACAAATCACTGTCTTCTAAAGCTCAGAAGAAGCCTGCTTTTTCTTTAAAATATATTTCGTCAACAACCCCTTTGGTGCAGTCGATCCCCCAGTTGTTAGTTGCAGCTCGGCACCCAACTGCTGGCCCGGGTGCGGTTTCCCCGTTTACCAGTTAAATGGTGCCATTTGTTCTGGTCCCAGGTACTATTGTTGCCAGGTCTCCCGGTCCGCTTGTTGTGTGGAGAGTTTTGCCTGGTCCGGCAGAATCTAGGCCCAATTATTCGTCACCTGTCCCCGGTGTCCTGGTGTTAGTGCTTCCGTTTCATGACTTCAAAGGCAGACCGGTCTACCGAGACCCGGCCCAAAGATGTCTCTGTGTATTCTTTGGCCAGGTGTCCTAAGTTTGCTCTCCAACGGGCCTCCGGTGTCCCGGTCCGGTCCTTTGGACCGGGATACCAAAGTGGACCGGTAAATCTATTTTTTTTCTACTTGGCATTCTATCTCTAAACCGCATTACAGTGGTGAAAGTCAACAGGAAGCTGCTCTGGCTAAGTTTAGACGTTCTTGGTCGTCTAGACCCTGCAATTACTCTTCATCTTCTGAATACACTTCGTGCTCCCCAGCCCCTATCCCACCCGCCCCGTAGGAGGCGTACAAATCTTCTTATTCTTCTAATTGGAACCGGCACTCGCACCGCTCTCATTGCAGGCGCAGATCGAGGTCTTACCATTACTCTTCTATGCGAAGACATCGCTCTTCCTCCTCAGATTCGTCTGCTAATCGCTCTCGCTAGCCGACAGTCATTCTGGGAACCAGCAAGCTTCACCTTACTGGCGATCTGACCAGCAAGGTAATAGGACAATTTGTTTTTGGTATTTTACGTAAAATAAATCACAGAAACTATATTATACTCAAAATAATACTAAATACAATGCGCAGAGAAAGTGCTAATTCCTTTGCGCACATTATATGCAAAATAAGCTGAAATATGCATGCTTTATAGAAATATTACCTGAAACAAAGATAGTTTATTTTCCTTGTATGATCACATGAAAACATTCAAACATGAATTCAATAACTCTTGTTTATTAACAGGCCTCTCAGACAAAACAATAAACTCCTTTTTTTAAACAAAAACCGGATTGTTTTACTTCCTCATTAATATTCATAAGAATACATGTATGAAAATTAGTTAAATTACATATCATATTCAATTTATATGTCTTTGCTTGATTTAAGTTCTTGTTTTGTCCTTCTTTTGCCTCTAAAAGCAAAGTTATGACGCATTTGTTTTAACCACGGGTGTTTCGAAACTTACCTCGGGTTACCATGGAAACCGTTAAAAAAGCATAGCTTGGACACAATTTATTTTGGGAGGATGCTCAAATTGTGTTCTGCGGACCCCAACGAACAATATAAAACTGAATTCAATAGTTTTTGTGCATCAACAGGCCTCTAAGACTAAACAACAAACTCCTTTTTCTAAAAAAACCGGATTTTTTATACTTCCTCATTAATATTCATAAGCAATCATATATGAATATTATTTAAGTTATATATCATATTCAAGTTATATGTCTTTGCTTTACTTTGGTTTTTGTTTTGTCCTTCTATTGTATCTAAAAGCAAAGTTATTACGCATTATATGAACTAATAATGTTTAGAAATTTACCTCGGGTTACCATGGAAACCGTTCAATAAAACAGAGCTGGGACAAAATTACTTTGGGGGCATGCTCAAAATGTGTTTTGATGACCCCAACGAACAATTTAAACCTAAATTAAATCATTTCTGTGCATTAATAAGCCCATCAGACTAAACAACACACTCCCTTTTTCTACAAAACACGCATTTTGTTACTTTCTCATTAATATTCATAAGAATGCATTTATGAATATTAATAAAATCATATATCATATTCAAGTTATATGTCTCTGCTTTACTTTGGTACTTGTTTTGTCCTTCTATTGCCTCTAAAAGCAAAGTTATTATGCATTTTCTGAACCAAGGATGTTTCGAAATTTACCTCAGGTTACCATGGAAACAGTTTAATAAAACATAGATGAGACAAAATTATATGGGGAAATACTCAAAATGTATTCTGAGGACCCCAACAAACAACTTAAACCAAGTTCAATAATTTCTGTGCATTAATAAGCCTATCAGACTAAACAACAAACTCCTTTTTTTCTAAAAAAAACGCATTTTTTACTTCCTCATTTATATTCATAAGAATGCATTCATGAATATTAAAGCTATATGTCTCTGCTTTACTTTGGTACTTGTTTTGTCCTTCTATTGCTTCTAAAAGCAAAGTTATGACGCATTTTCTGAACCAAGGTAGTTTCGAAAATTACCTCTGGTTACCATGGAAACCGTTAAATAAAACATAGCTGGGACAAACTTATTTTGAGGGGCATGCATAAAATGTGTTCTGAGGACGCCGACGAACAATTTTGTACCCATGAAAAATTGTCGAGGGGGTATGCCACGGTAACCACTACTAGGACCCAGCCTATATGACGAATGTACGAAAGACCGGTGGTGACATTTCCACTTCAATATTTCCCACAATAGAATTCATGATTTCACGATTTCACAATTTCATGAGTTCACAATTTCATGATTTCACAATTTCACGATTTCACGATTTCACGGTTTCACGATTTCACATCAAAATTTTCACGATTTCACAATTTCTCGATTTCACGACTTCACAATTTCTCGAATTCGCAACTTCAACCTCGTGTAAAATATTGTGGTCACGTGACACGCTTGACGTCATTAAGACAACAGAGTGGCTGTCTCCATCAGGATGGCGATTTGAGATCCATAAATACACCTTTCTACGTCTTTGCAAACTGAGTAGACCCAGCTCAGACGACTCCTAAAGGATTTTATCTTAATTAAAATCCATGATGTCATTTTTTTCTTACAGGTTATTATTAGTTAAAGTATCCTCCAATACAGTGTCATACAAACATAAGACAACGATTTAACATACTAAACACATGATTGGCAATTCTCATACATGAATATTCATCGAGGAAAGGGTTAAACAATCTTGATAGTGGACCATGAGCACATGCTACATGCCAAGTATGAAGGTCCTCGGGCCTAGAGTTCTGGAGAGGAAGATAGTCATAGTTTTCCACCGTTTCTTTCTTCGTGGTTTCCCGCGTTTTGATGACGTCATAACAGTTAGAATGGACAAATTGAAATCATGAAATCGTGAAATCGTGAAATCGTGAATTGTGAAATCGTGAAATTTTGAAGAGAAATCGTGAAATCGTGAAATTGTGAAATCAGGAAATTGTGAAATTGTGAAAGTTTGAAGAGAAATTGTGAAATCAAGAATTTTTTGAGTGAAATCGTGAAATTGTGAAATCGTGAAATCATTAAATTTTGAAGTGAAGTCGTGAAATTGTAAAATTGTGAAATCGTGAAATTTTGAAGCCAGTTGCATTGTGTGAAATCTTGAAAAGTAAATGTCACTGCCGGTCTTTCGTACGACTGTTTATGTTAAATCAGTTTCATCCATGTACACGGTGTTTGCATGTCTATTTTATGTATCGAGTTGAACCGGAGAACCATGTTTTATATTAAGACTTCATTTTAATATTTTCCCTAAAATATAAATACTCTTTCACCCCTTTACAGAGTAGATACACCCTGTAGGAGTAGTCCAATCAGGGTCAGTTCAGCTTATGGAATTATACAGTTTCTGTGATGGGGTAAAATGCTGTTTATATTGCGATTAGGTAATATTCGTATGTTCATTATTTCTAACATAAAGATCAAACAGGCAAAGGGTCCAAGCATAATGCGTGCCGATGTCTCTATCAGTATGTACTTACACGTTTCTACTGCATGAATAATTACAATGTAGGTAGGAATGATGGAACCGGTGCATACATATGAATACTAACGTAGTGATTTAGTTTAAAAACGGAGTGAGACGTTTTGGTTAAAAATAGCTGCTCACTTGTGTTCAGGACAAAACACTCAAATCGTCTTACTAGTAGTAGTAGTGATAGTAATAGAAATAGTTGTAATAGTAGTGGCGGTGAGTGAGTGAGTGAATAAATGAAAGAGTGAGAGAGTGAGTTAGTGAGTGAGTGAATGAGTGAGTAAGTGCGTGTGTGAGTGAGTGAATAAATGAGCGATTCAGTGAGTGCGAGAGAGGTTGAGTGAGTTGTGGGCGAGTGAGTCTGTGAGTGGGTGAGTGAGTGAGTGCGACAATGAGTGTGTGAGTGAAACATTGAGTACGTGCGTGAGACATTGAGTGAGTGAGTGAGTTAATGAGTGAGTGAGTGAATGAAAGAATGATTGAGTAAGATGGTGGATGGATGGTTGGATATTGAGTGATTGAGTGAGTTAGTTAGTGAGTTATAAGGTTAGTTAGTTTATCTTAATCATTTGGTGTGATGCAAACATGTAATAAGACCATTTAGACTTCCACATAGACTGACAATATATGTCTAGTTCTATAATACTTCATTATTATGGACATTAATTCTAGATATACCTCTTATGTAGACCTGAAATTAATATCAGCATTTCGAATTTCGTTCGTTTGTCAATGACTAAAATATCAGCTACCTAGAAATCCATTTCTTGCACTTGTTGAGGGTAGGTTCCTTTCCCCTTTTTCGTTGAGAAAATTACGACGAATCTATGTTCCTTATTGTTTACAGTTTACATATATATGTAAGTCGTCAGACATTAATCGATAGTGTGTGAGAATTCACACCAAAGTTAATATATTTTCTGCCGTTTGAATGTAATGAATTAGGCAGAAAGTAATTTCCCCTGATTTTTGGAATTTCAATTATTGGTTTATGTCAAGTTGTTTATATAGCTGACTGGTCAGTATGATTACTGGTTGGTTGATATACAGTTGTTTATATAGTCAGCTGACTATGGTCAGTATGCTTGTTTGCATACAGGTTTGGGTCATTCAGCGTTGGGCGTTCATACTGGACACACTATAGCGATTTTTTTTATTAAATTGAGTTTGCCAGATCACATATTCTATGGTTTATTTTTGGTCTATTTTATAGCTTACATGGGTAAAGGTTTTCTGTATTTCTACTGATGCATTGTTTTGATGATGTTGTTATGGCATTCTTTTTAATTGATTATTTCAGTAGCCTTCAGTATTCTGAAATTTGAAACTTTTGCCCATGGATTTGTTTAAGTATGATGGTTATGTTCTAGTCTTTTAATACAAGTTTTGTATTAGAGTTTAAGGTATTGAGTCTAAGTAGGACGATGGTTGATTGTGATATGGTGTGCCAATTGAGCACTGTCCAATCGCTTCTTTCCAATTTAATAAATTGTAAATGTAATTCTGTCGTTTTTGTATATTTGAGTCATTGAGATGTTAAGGTCAGGGGACGCGAAATTCATACTAAACCCCTTCTAGAGATACATTGTCAGATCAGCATTTTTAAGCTGAGGTGTTTCATGATTCAAACACTGACATACAAACGGAATTCATTATCAGAATATGCAGCGTCCTATAACATGTTTAATATGCAGAGCAAATCGTTTGCGTGTTTCAACATGATGTACATTAGGTTCTATTCTATTTCTACTACAATCTGGATGTATAGCAGCCTAGATTCAGATGGGCCATGGAGTCACTCTTACAAAACTAATTTATAGTTGGCCCTTACTATGCAGATGTCCGTACATGGCGGAACGACTGATATCGTCTGCAAACCATGTGCCTGTTACGACTTTTATTCTGTTGTTTTCAATATGCTGTTTTGTCGTACAGTTTCGATCTCGGTTAGAGATCGAGTTACACTGAGTTTTATTTGGATCTAAACTGTTGTATTATCACCATGTTTATTGCGTGACCCATTCATAATTTGGTTTTCTGCAAACCAAATTTCATCAGCTGTTAGGCTTGGTTTATGATTTGCCGATATATTATACATTTGTTCTGTGTGGTTTTGCTATCACTCATCACCCACGTTGCAGATTTTCAATTTTCCTTACAACCATACAGAAACATAAACATGCTTGTGATAGTTTGAAAGTGCTAAACGACAGCAAAAAGCGGAGGGATAAAGGATTTCATATTGTAATTAAATTGTAATGACATGGCATTTCAAACATTAGACACACGCTGACAGAAACACAACCTGATATAGTACTGTAATTAAATGTTCGCACAAATGTTTATTAACAGTCAGTTTAAATTAAGGTACAAATGGCAAATAAGCATTTTCGATATTTCACCCTGACAACGAATCTTTATGATGCTATTACATTGCTTCCACCAAACCAAAGTAGTAAACAAATGCATAGAAGTGCGTATTTACATGTATAGAGTAAAGGATTACATATTTATTGTCTGTGTATATCCCGTTTCCATAGCCCTGAAAACATCTGTTTAGGTGACCGTATTTCGTTGGTGTCTTAAAAGAACCCAAATTTGACGATGGACTCTAAAAACGGTTTCGTATTTGCCAATACGATTGATACTAAAGTAGCATTAGAATCGGTTTTACTTATTCTATCAGACAGACACACAGACATATAGACTATTCCTGATACACACACCTTGTCAGAAAACATCAAACTTTGTTGAAGTAAATTGCAATGAATACCAATGCCTCTGAAAACAAATAATGAAAAGAAAATATAAAAAGTATTGAGGACTGATTAATTTTGTTTACTGCCGAATCATTATCAGTGTTGTTATATTTTCTGGTCATTCGGGATCATTAGGTTTCATGTTATTAGTTTTGAAAACTGAATACTGATTAAGCCGGTGCTAGGGGCGTAAGTAGTGTTGCACTTCATAAACAGACTCAATAAAACCTAGTCTACAATTTTCTCATTGCATTGCTACTTTTGCTTTAGAAGGATCTTCCACTTTCAGGGTATATTATAAAATACGTGCTCACTTTTGGAGAAACCGTCTAGTGTCAAATATTTATGCCATGTCTGATTTATATCTATGTTTGGCATGTGTTAACGCGACCCCGCACAGCATGATAAAGGTGTAAGTGTTCTTGCATGAATCATCTTTATTTTATATGCATCGATATACCGATTTATTGCCATTTGATACGAGTAAAATAAAATTACTTTAAATCCGTACACTACATACATATTGTATGAACGGATGTGACCTTAATTTCTCTATTTGTATCTCTATCTTCCTTTTGTCTGTTTATATATATCATCTCCGACAGTTTTCATCTACTCTCTTTTTACCGCTCAGTGTAAATGGCATACGCTCTCTGTACTATATGTAATACCTTCTCCATATAAGTTGATAATTGTTTACAAAATACAGATACTGAGTTTACAAATTTTTTTAATTATAACATTTTCCATTGACTCGAAGATAAACTTGCAGCAAAATTAAATAGGTGTGAATATAACTGGCTTGTCACTCTGTTTACATGAGAGATAGCGTTAAACGTCTGTATATCTTCCATCACTCTAACAAAGTAAGTCAGTGCACCTGTTATCTATTTGTCACTTTGTGATCCCATCTGATTGCAAATCTTCCCCCATTTCACTGTGCCATTCTATGTTTTTCTGTGTTCCTCTGTATTCGATATATGTACCTCTCCCACATTGCAAAACCATGTTATGATCTCGGTTTCCTCTTTTTCTCATGGAAAATTTAATTAATGATAAATGAATTATAACAGCGAATATGTGTCATTTATCAGGCAGTGTTGAAACGCGAGGTAACTTCGGTTTCACATCACGATCACGATCCAAAAATTCTCTTTGTTTGAGAAGAAATTGAAACTTTCAGCAGACATACATTGGCATAATTTCGTTTATATTGACAAAGTTGCCATACTGATTAATCCGTCAGTTAGTAATAACAGCATACAAGGTGAGGAAAGTTACATGTTGTCCTATCCTGTGGGAATAATTTCGATGAAATAGAGTATGGTGCGCTCTATACAGATTCGTCTGTATATAATAGAAGGAAAAGTTGTGCAATGAAACTAGCGTTTGTAGTACAACCGATCCTGCCTTAACCCTTTCCTTCTGATATAAACGTGCCAGGAGCCGTCTGATCAGGATCTGCTCTGGTTGCTAATGGAATTTGATAGATTGCGTTATTTAGTTTCGAAAATGGCTACAATGCTCCACCTTCCATATTTTATTATATTTATTATCAATAAATATTCGGTATGTGTTGAAATTCTAAATAAACACAGAACAGTGAAAGGGTTCAGAAACTACACCACTGTAGTTTAGTTATGGGTCTTTAAGGCAGATGGGTAGCAGTATCTAGGTCGAAAGTAATACAGAAAGCTCCTATATATGTCTGTATGACATTTCACTTTCACTGCTTTAAGCAACCACCTAGTTTTTATGACAGCCATATTCAGTCTAAATAGTCGCTTAAGACAAGTTCTACTGCAGTTTAGTCTAGGTATACCTGGAGATCAAACAGATCAGATTTGATGTTACGATTAAAGACAAACCTAATTTATTGTAATTCAATATTTTATTTCACTAAACCCCTCCCACTGACCAATCAGCATTAAGCTATCAATAAACCGTTCACTGAATGTGATTTGTCGAAACTTAACATGTCCAACCTATAAATTGCTATGCATTTTCAGTGTAGCGCACACTGCTAACATATTTTATGTTCATATTAACGAGTCATAGAAAAAAGGAAGACAAAACATTATATTTGTCAAAGACATTGTAGAAGCATCCGGTCAACTTAGTGGACTTTCACTGGCTATAACATGAAATTAAATAGGTAAAGATTATTGGAGTTTAGCTAAGTTAGTGTTGGAAGTAAACAACTATCAGGGTGATTTAAAACAGAGAACAGGTAAATAATTTATTTATATCTACATGTGTATAATGCTTTTATTATTTCCCATAAATACCGGTCAGTTTATATATTGGACATGGACATACAATGTAAAGGTCTACTGTGTTCGCTTATGGAATTACAAAAAATGAATTTACAGTTTCTGCTATGATCACAGAACCTCTCCGCACTAAAATTGGATGGGTTTTAAATGTTGATTTGAGTTTTACTGATAATACGGAAGTGAACGATTTGAAGTTGTTTATACGATTCTTATATTTACAATGCGAACCCCCCTGTTCAGCGATACGATACTATTAGATAAATTTGAACACTTTCATTCGGACTTGTGTTTACAAGAAAATGTAAGACGTGTATACTCATAAAGAAGTCTTATCATGGTAAATACTATTTTGTCACACATGGTATTTATTGCTTTCGAGTTCATTTAATTAGTTTTCAAATTATTTAAAGGGTGGATTCAACTAAATATTGAGCATGACATTGTTTAAACATTTTGACATATTTGTACACCGTATCAGTTCTAAATATTATATATTTGTTTTAATAACGTTATCAAATTCTTTTGAAGGTCTTATCAAATACAAGTTTTGTGGTATTAGTATTTGTTATTTTGATCCGGACATAGCGTTATCGTTAATACTATACGTTAGCAATTTGCCAAGATAAATAATAATTTAAGTGCACTGTTGTTACGCCTCAAAGCTCAGGAAGAGAAAGAGTACTTCCTTTGCAAACTACAGTAAACCCCCTCTAATGCGACCACCAAAAAGGGATATAATTCACAGTGGCAAAGGCAGGTAGTAGCTTAATGCAGGACGAAAGTTATGCAGAAAGCTCATATAAGAGCTTCCGTTCTGCATTAAGCAGCAACCTGCTTATCAAGACAGCCATGATTGTTCATTAAGTGGTGGCATTAGAAGGGTTTTACCTTACTAAGGAGGGGTCCTTCCGGAGCCCTCTGACCAGGTTCTGCTATGTTTGCAAAGCTATAAGATAAGCAGAACATAAATTTGCTTACATTATTAATAAGAACAATAATATTAGAAATGCTGAAGTATATTATTACGGTATAAAAACTCACGAACCGAGAGGAAACTGTGTTAAACAAGACACCCGTCTATTGTGATGAAAAGGTAGGTTTGTGAGACTCTTAGATCGTGAGTCTTCGTATTGTTTTAATATACCCCGCAAATACCCTGACGATACAAGAAAAACCTTAGCTATTGTTTTCTTAATATAACGACATTGTTCTATATGCTATTTCATCAAATACAACGTGTTAATGTAAATACTGCCTTTGTTTATTTATTAACATAGATTATGGACTTGCAGGTTATACTGACTTTTACATCGCTATACATAATTGTCTTGTCGTAGCGTTTCGTTCATAATTAACATGGAAAGGGCATTCAATACACACAATAATTATGTATACAGTTAATATGGATCAATATCATAATTTGCCTCGACTTTGGGGCGAAATCATTTTCCACGTTTTTATAATGTGGGTTCCTATTTTATCTGTTATCACACTGTTGCTTTACTATGGTGAAATATAAATGCGTGTTTTAAAGTAGCATGACTAATAAGTATGTGTACACCATTTTGGTCGGTATCTGGTATTTTGTGGTGAAACAACGAAACCAATTAACATCCCTTTTTCGTATTTGGCGTACGCAATGCATCAGACGGAATGACAGCTAAAAGGACATAGTTATATGTTAACTCCTGTAAAATATGTGAGTGTTTGATTAGTTCTAGAAATGCACGGGGTCTTCAAATTTACTATTGAGGATTATTTGTAGAACATGTATAGTATTCCATGCGTGTATTATCTTCTCACTGGAATTTATCGACGCTCGTAATAGCGAATATTTGCGTTAATATATTTCGCGATTCTGTTGAAATTAAGTCTACCGTGTTCGAATCATTGTATTGTCCGCCTGGCTGCTATCAAAGCTAATCTTTTGAAAATTCGTACCAATTGTTAAATACAAATCTGAAAAGAAAGTGTCATTGCGATAATGGTCAAGAACACCAAAGTAAAACTGGAAATCATTCTTTTCACTACTACCTCAGATGTTTTGCTATTCCTTGATACAAAGGTAAAATTCTCTATAAAGTATGATGATGATGATGATAATGATAATAATAATAATAATAATAACAATAATAATAATAATAATAATAATAATAATAATAATAATAATAATTAATAATCATGTATAGCACAGTGTGTCACTAAGACCACACGCTGGTCCTAGACTGGTCCTAGACTGTTTCGTAGTCCAGTCACTCCACTTTACACGTATTCTACTATAAAAGGAGGTAAGTCCTTTCCCTCATATAAACGTGTTTTCACACGTTTGCAAGCAGAGTAGACCCAGATCAGACGACTTCTAGAGGAGTGATCTGATCAGGGTCCACCCTGTTTGCTAGTGGAATTTGAAAAAATGAAATATGTTTCTTCGCTTTCTAAAATGTCTACAATATTCCACATTCCATATTTCTTTGTTATGTCCCTGAATATTCAGTACGTATTGAACTCTTGGGAATACAAAGAACAGGAAAAGGGTTAAGCCCAACTTTAATAATTCCGGACAAGTCATTGTGTTTTGTTTGTATCTACTTTTTTGTAAGTGAAAACACAAACGAACGGTACTGGTGAAACATATACTTAGCCTGACGATTGGACATCACAATTAAATATTTGTTTTTGTCTACATAGTTTGACTTTAAACATATCACAATTATCATGATCTTATTCTAAGTCTGTATTGATTGGAAAGCTAAATATTATAATTTCGTCTAACGTAGAACAAATATTAAATATACAACGTATCTGAATGACACCTAGAATATGAAATGACAATTTTTAGATATCATATAATGTTGTAGGATCCATTTGAACTTCTTTGACCATTGTGGCATTGAAGGAAAAAGGTGACTTTCCACTCTTTAACAGCTATGTTAAAATATTTTTGGCATACTTAGAAAGTCATTGAGTCCACATGATTATGAATGGTTAGATTATAGAGCAGACCTTGATGAAAGGGTTTCTCAAGGAACCTTCTGATCTGGTTCTACAACTTTTGCTTGCATGTACATCAGTTCTAACTAACGTGACAGTAAATCAGAGTATACAGACATATAGACGTATGGCCATTCAGTTATGAAATGTTACAAATAATCCTTTACTGGCCGCACTGCTGTTTGCGTAGGTTAGCCTCACCATTTAAATGTCACTTTTTAAAAGTTGTTGCATGTGTTGAAATAGATTCATTCTTACAACGAGACAATCATTGGATATGATCGCTTGCATTTGAAATATGTATCAATACATGTGACAAAGTTTAGCTAATACCACAGGGGTCTGGACCGCTTCATGGGGGTCTATATGTATTATATAAAAACAAGGGTTCCTACTAGCGGAACGGACAACCGTGTACCACAAGTACACATATGAATGTAACTCTTGCAATTTCAATGATAATTTTGTAATTCTTTCGGCTATTGAAAGCCAATATATTCAAATCACTATAATTTTCTGACGGTAACTTATGCACAATTATCAATCCAACAATGATTTTCTCAAACTTTCACGTGTTTCCTGGGTCACTGACAAACGTTCGTTCACCCCGGTTTCATTATATCACAGCCATAACCTGGCGATTTTCAGTTCGAAAGATGGCGTGGTTCGATAAAACAACCCAAATATATCACCAATTGTGTCCTCTAAATAAGTAAGCAACTAGCAACAGCAGCCTTTCTGTCTGTCGTTATGTTTCTATTTCGGATAGTGTCATTTGAATGGAGCAATTTCATTGGATGAGCGAAGGAAAAGTTGGGAAATCCGTGACGTCACGTACAATGGCTCCTTCCTCGACGATTTGAAGCAAACTGACACAACTCGCTAGTTTTACATCATTCTTTTGATGCTGCGGACTTAAAATTGGAAGTTGGTGATAGAATCGATTCGTTTTATTGAACCACGTCATTGTTTAAACTGCAAATTGCCAGGTTATTGCTGTAATATAGTGAAACCGGGTGAACGAACGTTTGTCAATGACCCAAACAACTCGTGAAATTTTGAGAAAATCATTGTTGGATTAATACTTGTTCATAAGTAACCGTTATAAGATTATATTTATTTGATAGAAAAATATATTGGCTTTCAATAGCCAAAAGAATTACGAAATTATCATTTAAATTGTAAGAGTTTTAGTCATATTTGTACTCGTGGTACACGGATATCCGTTCTGCTAGTTGGAACCCTTGTTATTATATAGTATATATAGACCCCCATGTAGCGGCCCAGACCCCTGTGGCTAATACTATGTAGGTACACGCTGGTAGAATTGTCTGCTATAAGTCTCGATACTCGTGTGTTTGGTGTTGTGGTTTTTAGTGTTTCGGCTTTGCCGAAATCCTTATAAAATGGATTGCGACTCAAACTTTGACGGAAAACCCTGTTGCACGAGCTCTACCTAGCGGGAATCCCCCTAAGAGAATACGCGCATGTGCAGTGCTTGGCTTACAATCCGGTTCCGGAATCTTACAAAATATTTACAATGAAATATGGAAGGTGGATCCATAAGCAAACAGAGCAGACTCTGATCCTATGGGAGCTGTCATATCTGGGTCTAATCTGTTTGCGGATGCATGAAAACAAGTTTATATGAGGGTAATTAAGGGTTAAATGGACTTCTTCTGTTCTTCCCATCAGAAACTACAGCACTGGTGATCACTAGTGCAGGGCAACTGTTACATCATGCTAAAATCTCTCGAGGTCATACGCTTAAATATTTGCACGCTAGCGGCGAAACTGTGATAACCTATGCAAACAGTTTGGATCCAGATGAGAGGCCACATAATTCTGCGTCTCATCAGGATCCAAACTGTTTGTCATCTTGACCATATTTTAGCATAAAATGAATGAAAGTTTATTGAAGAATTGAAGCATACTGCAATTCTTGCAGACGAAAAATCACTCAGCATTGTAAGGATTAAGCATACTGTAGAGATCTGTAATATCGTCTGCTTGAAGTTTGTCATCATTTGAATTTCTAAAAGATCAGTTTTAGGCATTTTAACCTAAGGCAAAATTGTCACAATTTGTAAACAGTATA
This sequence comes from Azorinus chamasolen, assembly GCA_963576725.1. Taxonomy (NCBI): domain Eukaryota; kingdom Metazoa; phylum Mollusca; class Bivalvia; order Cardiida; family Solecurtidae; genus Azorinus; species Azorinus chamasolen. The sequence continues at coordinate 80,795,189 of OY755247.1, forward strand.
GATTTTGGTCAGACAGTTACTTGGTATTAGATCTGAATCCAAACAGTGTGTCCCACTTTGCCAACCTCAATTAGCTTGGATGGTAGTATTAACAATTACTATTAAAAGGAAACAAGGGTTTTTGTATCCTTTATATGATTAAAAATCATTAAAAGGAAAAAAGGAGAAAGGCAAACAAAATGAGACAAAACACTAGCTTATCTTTTAATTTATATACATTTCATCATTTATTGATTTACGTGTCAGGCTTATAGTATCTTATAGTGACTTATAGTATCTTATAGTAATGTATGTAATTCATTTCTAATTCATATCATTTATTGCTATGACGCCGGTTACTGATCAGGGTCTGGATAAACTATTCTATGAACTCCAGGGTCTTTTCTGTTTGCAAAAGCATAGAAAGGCTTATTTTTGCTCAGACCAATTGTACCCGATATGGAACTCTGAAATCGTCTTCACTATATAATGTAAAGTGAAACAATATTATGTGTCTAACAACCCATATACCAATGGGAGGTTTTACTTCAAATTTTCACCAATGATAAGCTGTCAACCTTGATGTGAAGATTTTCTTCACTGTATAACACATAGTCAAACGTGCTTGATATAGAGATACTATTGTTATGGGGAAGGGTGCATCAGTGTCTTGGAAACAATTTTCTAGTTAATTTTATGTTCCCTGTCGTATCCTGCCATGCTAAGTTGAATATATTTGTTACTTTATAATTTGTCATAGTGTTGATATCACCCCACAGTATATTTGGCAATTATTTGTACGGTATTTAGAATCATAAGGAATATGTCTAAAATTGGCGGAGGTGTATATATGGATAAGTTAATGATGCATGCTAATTACTGTTATGATCCACCACATAGTAACAGAAGTATTACCCTTACTTTCAAATAATGGAGCGATGGCTCTATACTACATTAAACTATTAATTTTGGCTCTATTGGCACAAAGTGGCAAGTTGAGCTAGCGGATTCCCCTTTGTGTGACATGTTCATAAAACAATTGTTTAATTGTCTTTCAAACTACTGACATGATTTTCAGAAAAATCCACAGCAAACTATCAATATAATATATATTATGTCCGAAACCTTCAGTACTGTCAGTACTTTGATTGTTCATTGGTTTCTTGATGAGACTAGTAATGGATCCTGATGAGACTTATTCTGCGTCTCATCTGAAAATGAAACTCGTTATTAACGATGTTTACATATGCCATTAGAATGTAGGCATAGTCTTATTAGTGTACAGGTTCGTTCAGTAGAATACGCCTGCAATATGTCTATAGTCTAGCTCTATAGTCGAGCTCCTTAATGTCTAATTATATTTAACTCTTTCTTTCATATAAATCTGTTTTCAAACATTTGCTAACAGGGAAGATCCAGATCAGACGGCCCCTCGATGAGCTGTCTGATCTGGGTCTTCCCTGTTTGCTAATGGAATATTAAGTTACTTTCTAAAATGGCTACAATTATCCACCTCCCATATTTCGCCCATGAATAGTCAAGAAGTATTAACATTTTGTATAAAAATAGAACAGTGAAAGGATTAGGGAGTTTCAAGGAAGAACTCATGCGCATATGCGCCTCGCAGACCGGTATATTTAGACCTAAATCGATATAGACTAATACCTAGATACCGTAACTTGCTAAAAATACACTTTCGGGAGCTATAATATACTTTATCTTACATCCTACTAAATCCTAGTCATTCCATTGGTCAATGGAGGACACAAGAAAAACCCATATATTCCTTATGGGGTTACTATAAAATCCTTATCATAGCTTTACAAGAGTTACTTCCCTTACTTGACAGCCATATGCTTTTCTCTTAGTTATAATAATCATTTATGTTTATCCTTACAGTTTTAAAAATGCATACATATAATTCATGCTTTAATTGGAGTTGAAATATAAAAAATTAATTAGTTTTTCAATGATAAAAAAAATAATATATATATATAAACGAGATTTGAGGCAAATAAAGAATATTTACATTAATTCTATTAAAGGTAGGTAATTTATTCTGCTCTTATTGTAATATCAAGTTTGCAAGAGTTAATTCTCTTGTTTCCCCACATAAAGCCATACATGTAGGCCTATGATGCAAACATGCGTGTAAATACTTGAAATTAAAGGTAGTCGGTAAGATAAATTCGTTATGTAGTGCTTAGTGTCCCTAATATGGACTCGTACACTGCCAACAGATATTAATATGGGACTCGGCTTCGCCTAGTCCCATATGAATATTTGTTGGCAGTGTATAGTCCATATTAGGGTTAGCACTGCATAACTAACACTGGCAAGCGGCTAGAAGATTGTCCATTTTGATTTAAAGATTTATACTGCGCAAATGTCCAACATTTTGCGTTTCAAACTAACTTCAGAATCGGAATCTTTTTTTGTTGTTACCAAACAGCACTGTTAGTAAATAGTTGTTTGTGTCGAAACAAATAGAAATGGATTGCCACGGAAAGCAACGGGGCAGCGTTCGCCATTGGCCGGAATCTGTCGTAAGATTCACATTTACATAACTGAAATATTCATTCGATGTACATGTAGGCCAACAACCAGTGTCAGCCATAACAGTAATTAATATTCAAGGCGTTGTTCCGAAATAGAATCGGAGTCATTTAGAACTTGGCCGAAGATGTCCGCTGATTTCCGTACAAGTTGTTTCCTAGGCTGTCAGTTTATGACAAGAATTCAACGAATGAAGAAATAAAAATCTAACAAGGGTTATCCTGCATCTTTCCAACTCGGACAAGTAACCTGACTGTTTCACTTGATAACTCTGCAATCATTATAAAACACCCAGCTAATTATTTATTAATATCCATAAAGTCATTATTGGTTAGCTGATTAGGTATTAGGTTAAACTTTAACCGTTTACTCAATGAATATTGTGTAAGAAACAATGACATTTTGACTATTAATTAGATTAATGTTTATAATGGCACTTGAACACAGGTAAATTTGGCCACATCAGAAACTAGAATCAAGTCTATTTTATTTCGTAATACCATGATCAGACAGCTCCTGTAGGAACCTTCTGAACTTGGTCTATTTGAAGAAAAGTGTATTATGATAGTTTAGTTAAAAGTACAAAAATGAGTCATATTTTATTTCCATTCTATACATACATAGGAAATGGGGTTGGGTCACAAGTTCTGACAACATTAGTTTCGAACCTTCCCCTACAAAAATGTAAACAACCAAAACTACAATGGCGCATTTTTCATGACATACAGCTAGTAAGTACGTGCATATAACAAGAACAATGTGAAAAAATGACCGAAAAAGAGTATGAGAATGACATAAAAACGGATAAAGAGAAGACGATTGGAGGGGATAGAGAGAAATTGTACGTAAGAGAGAAAGACAGTGAATATAACAAACTATCCTTGAATCAACCAAATTATCAGATAAATTTAAATTGTATTATGATATAAAGCATTGAATGAATTTTCAGTGCATAAAATGTAAATTCGGCAGACTTGCATCTTCACTTAAAGTTAGCCTGTGAAGTATTTGCACATGTCAATGTTGTGTTAGTCTAGCAATAGTTAATAATAGTTTGGTTTAAGTCCGATTGACTTTGAATCAATTTCAATCAATTTCAGACCAGCCTTTAGATATTAAATAGGTGTTCGTAAAAAATCTGCCACAATGCAGGTTGGTCAGTCGAAAGCTACAAAACATTAAAGAGACTGTGGCGCATGTCCGCTAGTTTTAATACAGTTAAAGTTTCTAATTTACAAATTTATCTTACAATGCTAGTCAGCACTCTAGTTAGTTTCAAATTACTTGTTTTAAACAGATTCTCAGGTCATTCTGTTATTCCATGTTTTTGAAAATACGAGCAGCATTGATAACTGAATCATTTATAACAAATTATATATGGATATATGCAAAAAGGAATCAAGTTGCCTTCCAGCAGGCAGAGCAGTAATTTTTCACTTAACAATAAAATGTTTGTATCATTAATGTAGTGACCTTGCTCATGTTAAAGGTACTTAGGTCACTGATCCGTTTCTTTTGAAAAGGGTCCTTCTTATTTTATTATGTATTGAAGTACTTTAACCCTTTTTCTCCTGCATATTTATGTAAGAAACAATGAAATCACGCGCTTGTTTTTATACAGAAATATGAATTTAGGATTCCATGTGCACAGCAGATATGATAGAATCTGATCTATATATTTCCATAAGCAAACAGTCTGACCAGACAACATCTTTTCTGGTATACTCAGTGTGAAAATGTATTTCGTATCAGGTAAAATGTTACTGAATAAAAAGTCCTAATGAAATATCAACACTTAAAACATATAAAAAAGTCAAAGTGGTGAATTTGGTCGGACTATTTTTCATTTTTGTAGAAGTAGAGTTGATCACTGCAAACATACACTTATTATCTAATGTTTTAAAAAAGGGATAAATAAGCCTTGGATTGATTTGGTATTGACAGACACTGAAAATTCAGATTTATATAAGTTTATAAGCAAACTGAGAAGACCCTTAAAATATGAATTTTACAGGAGCTGTATGATCTGGGTCATCTGTGTTTGCCAATGTGTGAAAAATGTTTGTATGAGGTGAAGGGTTAACCGATTATTGCTGTATAATGCAGCATGAATGTAATACTGATGTAAACAGTTTGAACTATAACTGCACTATTTGCTACTCAATTACTTAATTTAACCCCTAGAGTGCGGGACACGAGTCACTAATTTCTTTTGCAAACAGTGTATACCCAGATGAAAGGGCTCCTAGAGGAACCCTCTCACTAGGGTCTGCCCTGTTTGTCATGTGCTTTTCTTTAGAAATCCCAAAATATACACCATATGCTTGACTTGTTTGAATATTTGAAAAGTCAATCTAAAATACAGTATTGTAAGTTTAAAGTCATCAAAATGGTACAGAATTTACTTAATCAGTTTTATAAAGCATTTGAGAGGGGGAATGGATGCCTAAATATTTACGTGGTGTATTCATTCAGTAACCCAGTCAATCATATTGACGTCTTTTGGCACATTTTCAAACAGACTAGACACACACCAGAATATCCTTTAGGAGCTGCTTGATCAGGGTCTGCTCTGTTAGCTTATGGAATACATGTAATGTAATTCTGATTCTGCAGTATCTGTCACAACCAAAACTTCCCTTGTTAACGTAACATTATTAAATGGAGTGATACATTCTTAAACACTTGAATTAATATTCATGGAGGAAAGGGTGCTGCAGCCACTTATTAGAAAACCAAATGTTTTGAGTGGCTATTCTAGAGAGGTTTTACTGTATTTTCTCAGGGTTTTGACTGGTGTGTGTTGCTTGCTTATTTCCAGGTCCGGCTACATCTTCAATTTTCTTCCTCAACCACCAAGGCCACAGCCATGCAGCCCTGCAATAGTCAGACTGGTAATGTTTTTTCTTTTCACGGAATAGTAAAAGCTGTATTACCTGCTATTCCAGTGTGGATGTGGGTATGGGTATTGGGTGGATGTATGTGTGTGTGCGTGCATGTGTGCGTTGATGTGTGTGTGTGTGTGCGTGCACGCGTGTGAGTGTGTGTGACATGTAGTCAATATAGTCGGTATGAATAGCCATATAGAGCTAGTCGTAAATTCGACCATATCTAAATGAATTTTTTTTAACTTGACTTGGATTATCTTGATGTATAAACGCATTGCATGGTCAAGGTCACACTACCACTTAAAATAAAACCTCTATCTATCAGTTTGTCTTTCTATTCACCCAACTGTCTGTCAGACGTTTTCGTCTACCGCTGGAAAGTAACATGTGTTTCATTGAACTCATTCATTTTTTTTTATCATTGAGCTCTTATGATTTCTCTACACTCTGTTCTACTCTCCTTACCATCTTTTAAAGGATAAACTAATTAAATTGATAGGAAAAACCTTTGCCAGAGAAAATAAAATGTTCCTTGCTTGTTATGTTCAACGTTCATTTTTATTTTCGAATTCTGAAGTTGAAAATTACACAATGTGGACTTGGCTTGATGTTTGTAGATCTTGATCATTTCTTTTAGATAACATATTTGTGTGCCATGGGGATACCATATATCGTCAAGTTGTTGGTATACCTATGGGAACAAATTGTGCTTCTCTTGTTGCAGATTTGTTTTTATATTGCTATGAGAGGGATTTCATGCTTAGCTTAAAACCTGATACACAATCTGACATTGTTAGTGCTTTTAATAAAGCGTCTAGGTATTTAGACGATATTTCGAATTTGGATAATCCTTTTTTGAAAATTTGGTTTCTTCTATGTACCCAAAATAACTTACTTTAATCAAAGCGAATCGATCCGACAGTCAGGCTTCATTTTTGGATTTCAATCTTTCGATCTCTAATGATAAAAGTACAAATCTGAGTCATGCAGGAAATACCACATAGAGAATAACGACTAAAATATACGATAAAAGGGAATACATGTATTTCGATTTCAAAATTGTTTATTATCCTTCTCTAGATGGAGATGTTGCCCGGTCTGCATATTATGGGGTTTACATTTCTCAACTTATTCGCTTTGCCGAGCCTGGTCTTTGCTAGATGATTATAATCGTCGTAATTTATTTATAACTAATAAACTTCTTAAGCAAGGCTACAGATATCATAAAATTCGAAAAGCTTTTTAAAAATTCAATTGTCGAAATTTACCCCTCAATAGTAAATATAACTGCAATTTACGAACGCAATTTCTCATCCAGATTTCTATGGTGATGTTATCTACAAACTTAGGAAACTTCAAGGTCATATCCATTTTCCTGATTTGTCTTTGAGGGTGGGGATAGAATAAGTGCGAGGTTGGGCGCCCATAAACCGGTTTAACCCCACAGAGGCTTTAGTCACTGACCGTTCCAAGGCGGTACTTCCATCTTCCCCCTATTGTATGTTTTTGTCTTTGTGCGTCTCTTGATGTTTTATATGTGTATTTATTTGCTTTTTCTTTGTGTTGCTGTTCGGGCGGCCGTTTGTTCTTCTATGGAAGTTACTGTGGAATCCAGTTTGTGCTTTTCAAATTGTTATGCCGGCTGACCTTGATCTGTGTCTTCTAACTAAGCTTTTAAAATTGATTTGTAGAATATAACGCACATCAAATAAATGGATCATTTGCAGAACTAACAGGTTCCTTTTTTTTCTAGGACAAGGATCCGTTCCATCCAGTCGAGTTTCAGCTCATTATCAGCCTGTGAATACTCAACCAGCCTTCCCACAGCAGCCAGCAAAACAAATACCAGTGTCCAAACAGCCTGTACACCAGAATGACTTACCTAATCACGTTAATAGCACAGCTGGTGCCATGAGCGCATTTCCAAATCAGCAGCTTGCACATCAGCATCAACAGCAGCCTGCTCATAGCAAACTTCAGCAGCAGCAAGCACATGAGCAGCAATATCAAACACTTCAGCAACAACAATCTACACAGCATCAGCAGCCTGCTCATCAGCAACATCATCAGGAACATTTGAGTAGTAATCAGTTACCCTTTGCTCCCCAGCTGCAGCATCCTTTAAGACCACGACTCATAAAAAAGTTGTTCCAGAAACAGACTTTCAGTACACCAACTAGTTGTCCACACTTGCATTACAAATGTCCAAATGTTACAGTTCAATTGCAACACGATCCGCTGTTCCGTACTCCAGTAAGCCAAGGATTCCCGAAAAACTCTGGTCAACCAAGACAATTACATCCATCCAGATTCCAAGTGCCACCACAGTTTCCACCTTCGACTCACCAAATGCAAGTGGGGTCATTGCCCCCACCTCCTCCATACAAGCCAAATGTTCCTTCTGTTCCACCCCCTGCATATACTGGACAGACTCATTTACAGCCTGGTCTCAATCAGTTCTCTCCGCAACCTGTTTTTAAAAAGCCCCAGGCATTGCTTCATACAGCTAAAGATTATGATATGTTTAAAAACATATCCAGTGGAAAACCAAGCAGTGCTCAGCAGAAAGACGCAGAGGACACACATGAGTTTATCACGAGTGCTCTGACAAGTTATGCAATGACACAAATGTGTAAGGAGAAAAAACAGTCAACCCCACCTACTCCTTGTAAGCCATTTAACCCTTCACCAGCTACATCTGTAACCCAGTCACATGTCACGCAGACAACCACACCAACTATGGAAGACACCTCCCTTATAAGGACAGCCTTCGTTCTTCCAAAGACATCAGTAGTAGAGAATGATGTTAGTGATAAAGCAATGATGAGTAAGTGGAATGCTCAGCCAGACAAGGACAATCTATCTCCTACTGCAGCATCAAGCAGACCTGAGGTACGGCAAGCAGTTACTATGGCAACCCAGTCACATGTTACGCAGACAACCACACCAACTACTGGAGACACCTCTCTTATAAGGTTAGCCTTTGTTCTTCCAAAGACATCAGCAGTAGAGAGTGATGTTAGTGACAAAGCAATGATGAGTAGGTGGTATTCTCAGCCAGAGAAGGACAGTCTATCTTCCACTGCAACATCAAGCAAACTTGAGGTACGGCAAGCTGTTGGTATGGCTATCCTGTCAGAACATGTATCAGTGAATAGTTCTGTACCACATGAACTAGATGTTCCTCTTGTCCAGTCAAGATCTACTTATCAAACTACCAGTGCACCTGCTGAGCAAATGGATTATGACTATCCTGCCTTTCTAGCGACAAACACTGATGACAGTAGTACAGTTTCAAAAGATAAAAAGAGAAAGTTGGATGAGCCAGACCTAGACAATAACAATAATATCGAAAACACCAACACAAAAGGAATTGGAGTGGGTAGAGGAGGTAGAGACACCAGCAGAGGTAAATATGTCAACGGCTTACATTTGAATATGCATGTAAAAATAATGACATCATGAAAATGTATTATTAAGCATACAACGAAGTTGCATGAGGTATATAACTTTGACCCGTCGATCAGGATGTCCATCCGTCAGTCTGTCCGTGTATCATAATACATTGTTGCTCATCTAACACTTTCATTTCTTTCAAATTATCTCAAATGTGCTTTAAATTGTCATGAATAAAGCTTGGGTGAGTTCGATTTTCAAAGGAATCTGTTATTCACTTTTTTTCTGACAATGTGGCGGCGTTGAGTATCTTTAACTAGCTGAAATTTTATAATGGTATATGTATGTAGGATATTTTGGTATTTGCTGATACTGTAGAGTTATTTATGATTTCAGAAGCAAACAGAGCATGTCCTGTTTAGATCTGGGTCTACTCTGTTTGCAAAGGTGTGAACAAATAAGACTGAAAATGTAGAATCATATTTATATTATTTCAAAAGCAAACAGAGCAATAAGAGCCGTCCCAGATCAGATGGGTCCTACAGGAGCTGTCTGATCTGGGTCTACTCTGATTGCAAAGGCATAAGAAAGGCATATAAAGGGTTAAGCACTCAACCGCCTTTTAAGACTTCTACATTTTATCAGTAAGTGGTCATTTAAAACAGGTTTAATATACACTTTTTTTACAAAACGTAACTCGACATGTCATCAGGATCCACACTGATACATATGATTCAGCATGTTTTTAGCTCACCTATCAAAAATATATTGATGTAATAATATGTCAGACAATTTGGATCTAGAAAAGGTGACTTTAACCCTTCGCTTGCTATTCACGTCAATATACCTACCTGTAAATAGCGAAGACCCAGATGAGACAGCTCCTACAGGAGCTGTCTCATCAGGGTCTGAATTATTTACAAGTTGATTGTGCAACCAGTGCACCCCACAGCAGTGATTGCACAGAGAAATACTTGTACACAGTGAAGATATATGTAATTATACAACAGGACATGGGTAAAGAAGGAGAAATGTATTTTAAAATTCAACAAGCGAAGGGTTAACAGTGTCTGATATGGACCAAACAGTACTTTCTAAAAATTCTGTTTCTGGGAGAAAGCAAGAACAGCAATGCAAAAAGAGAAAAAAGCATACTCGGTTACCACCCTTCAGAATTTTTATTCAGTGTTTATCATGGATGTGGTCAGGGTCTGATCTGTTTGCTGATGAAATCATAACAAGTATGACTCTAAAGTATCTACGAACACCAAGCAATTCCGATTACATAATGTCATTATAAATCACCAGCTAATTAATATTCATAACAATCGTCTAATAAATGACATAAATGAATATTCAACAGGGAAGGATTAAAAGTATAGTCATCGTAATTTTACAAAGATATACAATGCATTTATTTTTTATACTCAAACAATAATAGTCAACAATTGGGGGAAAACAATATGGACTAGTCATAACCCATTTAGAATTACAGAATTCCTTTCATATGACCACCTATTCTCACATTTGCGATTAGAGTAGATCCAAATCTGACAGCTCTTGTAGGAGCCTTCTGATTAGGGTCTGTTCTGTTTGCTTATAATATAGATCTGATTCTACAGTCTCTGACTCAGCCGAAAAAGTCTGATTTTATATACCATTATAACACTTATCATAAGTATCAATGATGTCAGATCAATAAAATCGATTAAATGTAGTTTGGGAGGAAGGGAGTACTGTATATAGGAGTCACAAGGTCGGGCAGTCAATCTTTTTTATCTTCTTGTCTGGACTATTTATCAGTAATTACTGACAAGATTTCAAAAAGAAATATGAGAAGTTTCATTCGAAAGAGATGCACATATCGTGACAATGTTCTCTTTCGATGTGTTCAGAGTAATTGGCGCTATATTATTATATCACATACAGGAAGCACAGGTGTGGGTGTATGGATCGCAGTTAATGATACTTCTAGTTTATTTACAAGTGGTATAGGCAATAATGTACATTACTCTTATTAAGCATGTTGTGCAAACAGTAATATTTATTTTCAAAGACATACCAGAGCAATAGATAAAGGTACATACATTCAAACTTTCTCCTCTTAACCCTATGTAATGTCCACTCTCCAGAATCGTCTTGAAGAGATTGAGAAACAAATGAGCCATTCTTTTTAATATCTTAATGTACACATCTTACTTTGACTTCTGACATACCCGTAATTAAAGTGTCATATTATTTGGATCTCTGTGAGATGCTGAAGCTCTATGCGTCCTATCGGTATCCAAACTGTCAGGCATAGCTTGCGAAAGGTTTATTAGAGTCATCATAGTTGGTTTAAGTTTTGTTCCATATGCATCAACAGGACGAATTTATGGAGGACATCTCTGTTTTCTGTCTGTACATCTGTCCGTCTATCATACTATTGTGTCATCCATTTTAGTCACAATCCTGTGGGCAAGAGATACAAATATGTATGCTTCTGTGAACCAAGTTTAAGTAGAAATATCGTATTATCTCTAATAAACAACCCGGGGGGGGTTACATTTCTATGCCCCAAAAGGGAGGCATATAGCAATCGTACTGTCCGTCCAGTCAGTCAGTCTGTTAGTCTTGCATTGTTTCCGCTCTGTAAGTCCTACAAACATGAGTGGACTTCCAAATAAGTTGGTGCAAATGTTCACCAACCTAAGACAATGTGTCCCGAAAAATACCCAGGTTGCTGTCTCAATGGTAACATTTTGTCGTTTCCGTCCTGTGTCTACATACGAGAGTGGATTTCAAAATAAGTAAGCAAAAATGTTTACCAACTTCAGACAATGTGTCGTAAAAAGGAACAAGGTTCCTATCTCAAAGTTCAAGGTCAATATCGGGGTCAACGTTTAAAAGTGGAGACATTTTGTCGTGTCTACACTATAACTCCTACATACATGATTTGATTTCAACATAACCTGGTACGAACGTGTACCATTTTAGACGATGTGTCGCGAAAAAGAACCAGCTTCCTTTCTCCAAGGTCAAGATCAAAATAGAGGTCAACGTTAAAAAATGGGGACATTTTGTCGTGTCCGCCATGTAATTCCTATGTGCATTAATGGATTTCAATGTAAGCTGGTACAAATATTCACCACCTAAGCTTCTATGGCCCAGGTATACACACGATCCAGGCTTTAATGTAGGTATTATCCTTTTAGGACATTTTCAAGTAACTTTAACAGCATTTGTTTAAATGAGCTTCTGGCATTCGGTACACAATGTTTGCTTAATGAAGAATGAAGGCTATGCAGAAAACTCCTTAATCATTTACTCCATAAGTACGTTTTCTGCACCTTTTGCAAACAGAGTAGACCCGGATCAGACAACCCCTGTAGGACTCGTCTGATCTAGGTCTGCTCTCAGTCTGTATGCTTATGATATAATACAGATATGATTCAATAGTCATGATCAAATCTTCCTGTGTTCATGTAATTTCTTAACAAATTATCTTATTAATATTCACGATGTCATTATTTCGTTCATTAATAGCCATTGAGTAAAGGGTTAATGGTTATTATATAGGATTTAGTTGTTTTACTGATCAGTAGTTTCCCCCAAGAAATAAGGGAGCGTATATTATATTATAAGGTAGAATTTAGTATTGTAGAAGCTGATTAAGTACTCCAATTCTGATATGTTGGATGGTCACGGTCTACACCATGGTCCTTAATAGGAAGATACTGTATTAGAAAATCTCGTATATTCCTGCCAAATGAACCCTTGTTGATACCCATTGGAATCACCTTGGAGAAGTGATATGAGTGAGTACCAACAAGACGGATTCAGTACGGTAAAACCTCTATATAACGGCCACTAAATTACATCAAGTATTTAATGTTAAAGGCAGGTGGCTGCTTAAAGCAAGGTTAAAGTAAAACAGAACGCTCCTATAGGAGCGTTTATGTCTACTTTCACCTTGCTGTAAGCAGTTACCTACTCTAAATACCAACTAATTAACCCAATTTAGTGGCCGTTATGTTTACTGTACTCAATATTTACAACCCTGAATCAATTTTAACTTTGATAACTCCATTTATCCAGGTATTAACCAAACAGAAATTCATTGTACTGGAAATAGTTCCAGGTAGCAATAAATCGGTTTCATATTCCTTTTGTAGGTAAGGGAGGGGCCTCATCTCAACACAGAGAGACAGGGATAGGATCAAGAGAGGGCCATGGTAAGTGGGATAAAAGAGTTAGACTAGCTGCCATTAACGGAACCCTTACAAAAGCTTTTTCACACAATTGCAAACATAGAAGACCCAGATCAGACGGCTCATGTACGTTCCGTCCGTTCCGGTCTGCTCTGTTGGCCTATGAAATCTGATACAACAGTTTTTATACGCCCGTTTGGAAAAAAAACGGGACGTATTATGGTATGGCGTTGTCTGCCCATCCGTCCGTCTGTTCGCCCGTCTGTTACATCGCTAACACAAGTTGTGCTTGGTGAATCCTTCTCATATTGCACCACATGTTTATCTAGACATGTCACAGTAGCATGACTTTGTCCCGGTACGCATTTTTAAGGTCAATATCGCACAATTGCTTTTAGCATTTGCGTTAAACAAAATATGTTATAACCTCATTTTACGTTGAAAAAGTCCACTGATTTACATAACCTTTTGAGATAAAGCTTTGAAACTTGGAAAACTTGTTCACCGTTACAAGCTTTACCTGTAGTCAAGTATACATATTGTTTGATATAATTATGACCCCTTTTAACTTAAAATTTCTGGTTAAGTGTTTTTGTTCCCAGTAGCTTATTTTGGTTGCTGGCCGTTCCAAGGCGGCACTCCTGCTTTCAGCCTACGGTCAATTTTGTTGTTTGATATGCTTAATGTTTATGTGTTTCGTCTTGATATGCGTCCTGTTAAGGGGCCGTCACACCATGCCGTTCTGTCAACGTTCTCTGAACATTTCAATCGTTCAATTTTTTAGCGTTCTAGAGTGAGGATGACACATCTGGCGTGTGATAAACGTGTACCTAACGCATGACTAGCGTGTGTCTTACGCATGAGAAGCGTGTAACAGCGACCAAGTAAGATACTCCTGAAAATTATTAGCGTGTGCTAACGTGCTACCGGCGCACAACGAACGATTTGCGAACGTTAGACGAGCGTGTTGAGCGTGTGACTAAAGTGTGAATAACGACAGAATAGCGTTTTGACGTTCGTTTGACTTTAGTCACACGCTGCGTGCGTTAGGGGACCGTTCAGCGGTCGTTGACAGGTCGCCAGTGAGTCGTTCACTGCAAAGCAAACGATTAATTACAACCAAGTAACGCTAGAGTAACGACTGACTAACGATATCCGAACGTGTGCAATGCTCATCGAACGTTAGTCAAACGTTCCATTAACGCTCTTAAACGTTCTTCAGCGTTTAAAATCAAACGTTGAAGAACGCTGGTCTCCGTGAGAACTTTTATGCATGTTCAAAACTTTTTTTTCGGACCAGCGTTCTCCGCCGATTCCCGGCGATCACCGACGTTCACTAGTGTTCACAAGCGTTCACACAACGCTCTTCTGGCGCTATCCCAGCGACCATGGGCGACTACCAACGTTTACTCAAACGCTAGAGAACGCTGACCAGAACGTCATGGTGTGACGGGCCCATTATGTTTTGTCTTGTGGCCTTGCCGTTTCTTGTTAGATGGTGTTTGGTGGGGTGTCATTTCGTGTGTGGCTCTTCCTGTTTGACTATTTTTCCATATTGTTAAAGTCAACTTATTTACATAACCCTTTGAGATAAAGCCTTGAAACTTAGACCACTTGTTTATCGCCACAAGCGTCACTTGTAGGCAGGAGTACATAACTCTGTCACGCGTTTTGACAGAATTATGACCCTTTTAAACTTTGAATATTTGGTTAAGGGTTTTTGTTAAAGTCCACTATTTACATAACCCTTTTAGATAAAGCTTTAAAACATGGAACACTTGTTCATCATCAACATTTTCATCTGTAGGCAAGCGTAAACTCTGTCAAGCATTTTTTAATGTCCATCTATTAATATAACCCTTTGAGATAAATTCTGAAGGGAGGTGATCCCCCGAGAGCAAACATTGCAACACAAAAGGAGAAAATTGCAGACTTGGTTTTATTGAGCCTGTTCATGAACAGTAATTCAAAGTGCAACACTGCTCACGCCCCCTAGCACCGGCTTTTAAGCGGTATTCAATTCTCAGAACAAGAAGTACTGAAATTCATGATCTCGAAGGATCAGAAGGTATAACAACACTGAGAATGAAGTACGGGGCGACGTTTTACAGCCGCCACACAAGCACTTAACACCTGCTGTTGTGAAGATTATAAATTCTGAAGGGAGGTGATCCCCCGAGAGCAAATATTGCAACACAAAAATAGAAAATTGCAGACTTGGTTAGCCTTGAACCTGCCATCACAAACTTCATCTGTTTGAAATAACGGGACGTATTATGGAATGGTGTTGTCTGTCAATCTGTGACATCTCTAACTCTGAATTCGGCTTTGTGGATCCTTCTCAAATTACACCAAAATGTGTATCTGGATATGCTACAGTAGTATGAGTGTCTCCCGGTATGTATATCCAAGATCAAGGTTGCACAATTGGATTTAGTATTTGCGTTTAGCATTTAAGTTTAGCAATTATGTTAAGCTCAATTTAGAACAATACCTAGACGGGCGTTTATGTGCCCACAGACACTCTTGTTGTTTAAGCAAACGCTTTCTATTTAAAGTTTTACCATATAATTATTCACAAATAGTTTAATTCTTGCATTAAATTAATGTTCATTAGGATAAGGGCAATTCTTCCGAGCACAAATAATAGAATTTGCATAGAATATATAGACTTACCGTATCTCCCCGTTTAAACGCCCCTACTCACCCTTGAAAAGTGCCCCTCCTCATTATCGGTAAAACTAAATTTCAAAACATGATTTACATTTCGCTGAGCCCGGCTCCAATGTAATCCATAATAAAAAAACACTGAATATATTTCCAAAACACTAGAAAACACATAAAACTTGAATTTTAAACGAGGGAGGCGGTAAATATGTAGCAGGCCTTCTGTTATCTGCTTTTGCAATGTGATAGTTTGGTCATTTTTCTGTTCACCAATGCATAAATATATCGAATAAAGAGTGAAAAGTAGCATTTTGACGTAAGCATTTAGGAAGATATATTTTGTATTTGTTAGCTCACCTGGCACAAGGTATAATGAGAGGACTGTCTCCGGCACCCGTCGTCGTTCGTCATGCGTCGTTTGTCGTCAGCAATTTACTTGAACATCTTGAAACCACATAACCTAGAGATTTGATAGGTGGTATGTACTATGATCTAATGAACCTCTACAAAGATTGTTATAACCCCGGTCCAAAATGGCCCCATCCCGGGGCTTATCAGTTGTCATAGGAAGAACATTCTTTACAATTATTCTTCCCTGAAACTGTAAGACATAGACCTTTGATATATGGTACGTAGCATCATCTAATGGTTTTCTATCAAGAATGTTCAATGCTAAGCTTAAAACCTGATACACAATCTGATATTGTTAGTGCTTTTAATAAAACTTCTAGGTATTTAGACGATATTTTGAATTTGGATAATCCTTACTTTGAAACTATGGTTTCTTCTATTTACCCAAAATGACTTACTATAAAAAATGCGAATCGATCCGACTCTATTGTTTTCTTTGTAGATTTGAATCTTTCCATCAAAATGATAAAAGTACAAAAGTTTCGTCCAAAATATACAATAAAAGGGAGGATTTGAATTTCAAATTTGTTAATTATCTTTTTCTAGATGATGTGCCCGTTCTACATATTATGGGGTTTACATTTCTCAACGTATTCTCTCTGCCCGAGCATGTGCTTTGCTATATTTTAATAGTCGTGATTTTATTATAACTGATGAACTTCCGCAGGTAAATGCTGAATTCATTTCTACCAAACGCCATTTGTAACACAATTTTCAGGTTACTAATCTCATTAAAAAACCTACAATAGTAACTGCTAAGATAATTTGGTTTTCCTTGTAACGTACTAAAAATAAAGTAGACAAATTTGCTTAGATGTTCTTTAAATGATCCTATATAAAACATTGACCATATACCGCGAGACACTGCAATTACCATGACAACCAACCAAAATCGTTCTCGATAACCACCGGCCAAATTTAAATACAAGAATTTATGTATTAGTAATTGACGTTTAAGTTAGTTCAAATAATCATGATATCTCAAAATACAAGACTGCCAGACACTAAGCCAGTTTTCCTTATATGTCTATATCAACAACTTTAAAACATCTTCTCCAATACCAAAAGTACAAAAATGAGTCATGCAGGAAACACCACATACAGCCGCCAGAACAGCAACACAAGGAAACAGCAAATGTACATAACTATAAAAACATCAAGCGACGCACAAAGACAAAACAAACATACAATAGGGGGAAGATGGAAGTACCGTCTTTAAATGGTCAGTGACAAAAGTCACTGGGGGGTTAAACCGGTTTTTGGGTGCCCAACCTCACACTTATTCCATCCCCACCCTAAATGGAAAAGTAGTAAAGTCAAGCAGGCAAAGCCACATGCAAGACGCAACCACCACCAAAACACCGATAGACAGCATGACACACACACACACAACCACACACCCAAACGCACACGCACACACACGAAATGAACACAGAAAACACCAAAAGACACACAAGAACCAGGGACAAACGTTCCACAACATGAACAAACCACAAGCACAAAGACGCAATGCAAACAAAAGGAAGGGTGACAAAGAGAGTACCGCCTTGGCACGGTCAGCAGCAAAAACACCACTGGGGGTTTAAACCGGTTTACGGACGTCCTAACCTCCTAAACCCTGAAAGACAAAGAGTGTAAATAAACGTATCCCCTCTCCGACTAATCTACAACAACCGCGATGGCAAATACGTACAATGGTAAAGTGCATGTATAACGAAAACATTTAATTGAACAAACTGTATCCACCTATCGCTAGTGTACTCAATGATTGAGCTGCAAACAGAGTAACTGTAGAAAAGTAATAAAGGATACGACTAAAAGGAAATAGTACAGAAATCCGACGGTCTCCTTCCGTTTCTGGATTTAAGAGGTCGCCTTCATAGAGTACTAAACCTTTCTTGTCGGTGTACATGCAAAGAGGCCAGCGTGATTGCCAACTGTAGAAGGGTTGACAACCAAACATGCAGTATGTTGTAGTACTACCGGATCATATCCCTTTTTAATGATTGTTTTAATATATTTGATGAACAAAGTGAGAAACTGGGTATGTCCAATAATTTTACGAAGTAAATCACATCACCATAAATTCAGAATGTGAAATACCGTGTCGCAGAAGCGCCTTGAGATTACATTGATACTTGCCAATAAGTGAGAGATTTCGATAGTAAAATTTAGAAAAAGTTTTTCTTAGTTTATGGTATCTATATCCTAGCAAGACGAATAAGTTGAGATATATAAACCCCGTAAGATGGGGCACGGGGACCATCCGCGTTAAGATGAGGGAAATTTACAATATTAAAATCAACATCTCCTTTGTCATATATTTTAGAAGAAATCATTCCATTCTCAATGTTAAGGTCTAGATCAAGAAACATAATTGTCGGACGGGTTAGCTTTATTCAATTTATGTTCTTTAGGATAAATTGTAGGAATCACATTACACTAGCATTTTGCAGAAACAAATATAGTGTTCGAATGACCGTCTGCCAAGATTATTATCGTCATGGTGATATTCAAGAAACATGAACGTCAACACTAGAACACATTTTTCCTGTTTTAATATCTTTGAAAAATCCTTTTCCAATACAATATCAAGTAGGAGGTTAGGACGTCCGTAAACCTGTTTAAACCCCCAGTGTCGATTTTGCCACTGACCTTTCCAAAACTCTCTTTGTCACCATTACTTTTGTTAGACTTGTGTCTTTGTACTTGTGTGTTTGCTCATGTTTGGAATGTTTATCTCTAGAACTTGTGTGTGTTAATGTTTTCTGTGTTCATCTCGATTGTGTGCGTGAGTTTGGGTGTGTAGGTGTGTGTGTGTACCATGCTATCTATCGATGTTTAGATGATGGTTACTTCTTGTATGTGGATTTGCCTGCTTGACTTTACTAGTTTTTTCATTATGACAATATCTTGAAACAAGGGTCTACCAGGTGAACAATCCATGGTCATCATATCCCTCTTGTTCAAATTATGACCCGTTGTTTCATATTGCCCCCAATCTGAAGTTGACTATTTACATAGACATGCGGTGCATGCGTAAGTCTATAGTAACCAGGCGGTGATTAAGGGTCATAATGACCCTCTTGTTTGAATCTACTTGTGGTCTATCATGTCATCTGTATCTATTATTAGCATCGTTCAAGTGGACGGAATCTGTTTTTGGACCATGAACTGGTCAAACTTGATAGGATGGAATTTTGTTATATTTAGAATATATTTGAAGTTATAAAATAGTACCAAACTACACGGAAAAGGGTGCATGGTATATTGAGCGTAAATAGAAAATATAAGCAGTTGAAAATTGAAGTTTTTGTTTTGAAATTGTTTTACTGAAGGTTTGCTTCATATTCTAAATCAAAAATGTCATTTACAGATATTAATGGCTATACACTAACACGTCAAGAACTGTAGACATCATTATATGTTTATTTTACTTTTCTGGTCCTTCGGGATTATTAGTTTTGATGTTATTAGTTTTGCAAATTGAATACTGCATAAGCCGTTACTAGGGGGCGTGAGTAGTGTTGTACTTTTAATTACTTCTCATGAACAGACTCTATAAAACCGAGTCTGCAATTTTTTTCTTTTTGCATTTCTACTTTTGTTTTCGAAGGATCACCCATTTTCAGAATATTTATACTTGCTAAAACCTCCATTCATATCCCTTGAATTTTTCTCCATAATTTTCTCAAATTTAAGTTGGCTTGTACATGCGATTGTAACATTGTGAAAAAGTTGCGACTCAACTGGGACTCGAACCCAGGGCATCTGGCCTACCATGCCAACACTCTTACCAACTGAGCTACCAAGCCACACAGTAAAGCCCATCAACTTATTTTAAATAATCCCTACCGGGCTACACATACCCCCTATACACAATACTTCGTCCCGAATTCTTACTCAAAGAACACTCCACGAGTTTCTCTTTATTACATATTATCTTCATATAATCTTCATATAAATCACCATATGGGTTGTTTACGCTGGGCGCCAAATGTAACATGGTGAAAAAGTTGCGACTCGACTGGGACTCGAACCCAGGGCCTCTGGCTTACCATGCCAACACTCTTACCGACTGAGCTACCAAGCCACACAGTAAAGCCTATCAACTTATTTCACCATAATCCCTACCCGACTACACGATGTTACATACGCTTTGAATAATACACTATGATGTTTAGAAAGTTTATAACGTGTATGGATGAACAAGGAAACAATTTTATGAAGAACTCTTCTCTATGGGAAAGATTTTGCAAGAGAAACGCGGGTGAAATATAATACATGAAATAATTTTTATTATTACATGTATCATAAAACATTACTGACCAAATTTAGAACATGTCAAATCATGATTGCAAAGGCATAAAATACAGTACTACTACTACTACTACTACTACTACTACTACTACTACTACTACTACTACTACTACTACTACTACTACTACTACTACTACTACAGCTACTATTACTACTACTACTACTACTACTACTACTACTACTACTACTACTAATAATAATAATAATAATAATAAAAATAATAATAATAATTATAATAACAATTACAATAATAATAACACTAATAATTATAGTAATACTACTACTACGACTACTACTATTACTACTACTACTACTACTACTACTACTACTACTTCTGCCGCTGCTACTACAACTGACTATAATAATGATAATAATAATAATAATAAAAAAATAGTAATATATAAGAATATTATTATTATTATAATTTCACAGTGTTTTATAAATATCAGATTATGTATATCAACCTATATTTACAATATATATTCTCATCAACTTCATCATTGATATTTATTATTAGTACTATTATCATTTTATGAGTATTATGTTATTGTTATTATCATTATCATTAATAATAGTGATAGTAGTAGTACTACTAGTAGTAACAGCAATAGTAGAAGTAGTAGTAGTAGTGGTGGTTTCGGTATTAGGAGTAGTAGTAGTAATCTTAGTATAATAATAATAATAATGCTACTATTATAATTATTATTATCAACATTATTATTATCATCATTTTAATTATCATTATTATAATGATAATAATAAAAATAAAATATAATTGTTATTATAATTTTGCAGAGCTATATATAAGGAATAGTACATCCCACTTCGGGTCTGATTGCATTGTAGTGACCCACCAGTCATCCCAAAAACAGTTTAAGGACCGAATCCGAAGCCCTGTGGCTTTAAACTATTTGGACTGACTGATAGGTCACTATAATGCATTTAGATCCGAAGTGTGCTGTATTATATGTATTTGAGCAGTCCTGTGACGCTCCGTGATTGCCTCCCTTTAATAAGTACTGTTCACCTTTTTTCAAACGTATTAATCTGCAAATCAATTATTGTATATCCTAGAAGTTTCAATTTTAATTAAGCTGAATAATAATTATTATTTATCCAGAAAATATTGAAAAATGCAAAAACTAAGCTGTTTGATTTTGAATTTATTAACAGTATATTATTATTAATGTATCATTTATATAATTATGTTTCTGTACAGCGAAAATTGCCGCAAATTACCAAGCACAGCGGGTCATATAGGACCGGTACATTTTATATAGGCAAACAAAGGAATGTAAGGTATACAATATCATATTATGCATATCAACCATTAATTACAATATATCTTCTCATCAACATCATTAATATGATTATTATATCTCCCACCACACAGTGTATTGATTTTCTCATTTCCGTCTGTCTGTCTGCCTTTCACCACATTTTGTCCGGTCTCTAATTCTAAAAGTTCTCAGTTTTACGAAATTTTATGAAAATGTTTGTGGCTATAATATCCTGGCCAAGTTCGATATCCAGCAAGATTGGTTAAGGAATGTCAGAGTTATGGTCATTGATTTATCCAAATTTGGCCTTTTTAGCCTTGTCCACTCTCAAAGTAAAAACATTATCATCCAATCTTTACCAAACCTTATAAAAAAATGTTTATGGCTATACTATCTCGGCCAAATTCAATAACCAGCAAGATCTAACTAGGCACTTTACAGTTATGGCCCTTAAATAACACAAACTTGGTGTATTTAGCCTTTTCAACGCTTTTAGTCATAAATTTCCCATCTAATCATCATCAAACTTTATGAAATTGTTTATTGGTATAATATCAAGACCATGTTGAATAACTAACAATATTGGAATAGGTACTGTAGAGTTACGGTCCTTGAATTGTTCAAAATTAGGCTTTTTAGCTATGTCTGCTCTCTAATAAATCAAAAAGTCCTCACCCAGTCTTTAACAAACTTCATAAAAATGGTATTGGCCATAATAACTAGCAAGATTACATCAGGCACTTGAATTATCGAAAATACGCTTGAAACGTGTTTGACATCTGGTAATGCAAATGATATAAAGCATCATTAAAACAATGCGGACATTTCAAAGAGTGCGAAACACAACACTCCGCATCATAACCAGAATTCCTCGATATAATCATATCACTGGCTTACGGTTCAACATCGGACTGAATTAAAAAATCTGACACTTTCGTATAAAGCCATGCACAGTGAATCTCCCAGGTACATTGTCGACATGATTGGCGTGTACAGGCCGCGCAGAGAGTTAAGGTCAGCAAGTAGGTACTTGTAGTTGGTTGTGCCAAAAGGTATGGTAAAATAAGGTGCATGCATGCCGGTCAAAAACTTTGGAATGCTCTACCGTCAGGCATTAGAAAGCAAATGTCACTGGCCTGACTAGGAAAACTTTAGAAACCTTCTTGGCAAAAACTGCATATCCCAGAGCTTAGATATTTGGTATATAAATTTACTTAGCATACCTTTATGAGTTTTGTAAATATCATAGTTCTGAGGTTAAAATTGACCCTGTCCTGTGTGTATAGATTCCTTCACATTAGAAACTACAGTTTAAAGGTTCCCAACGAAGCTAGTGACCTCAGACTAGACAGTGTGAGTGTATTGGCAATCACCCTTAGCCTGAACAGTAGAGTAAAAATTGTGTTTTGACAAATAACACACACTCATTTTAGATTGAGAAAACTATGTGGATAATTCTCAAAATGCAGAAAGCTCTTAAAGCTTTTTATCATATATATGCCCTGCATTAAGCTGCCAGCTTTCAATATAAAGCCTATCAGGGTATCTTTTGTGAAGTTCAGCTTAATACAAGGTAATCTCTACCCATTCTTTCAGTACTCCAATGGTGTCTGTCTCGGAATTATTGTCTGCTTGTTTAAGTTTGATCACACTGTTTTAATACATATCAATCTTACAATTAACTCTCTTATACAAACCACATATTAAGTTACATATGACATTGTGTCAGATCAGAATCCAAACTGCGTAATAATTTCAGTCAAGTCATGCTCAACAGTGATAGGGTTTCTGTCATCTGTAATCTGTTTGTCTGAAAAATTAACACCTTCAATGGCCTTCTTGTCTATGGAAACATATAAAATGTAGCGAAAACTTTGAAAAGCTTCTCCTCTGAATCTACAGGGTTCTCAGCTTTCATATTTGGCACATAGCACCATGTTCACACTGATTTTAATACATATCAATCTTACAATCTTGTACAAACCACGTATGAAGTTACATATGTGTCAGATCAGAATCCAAACTGTCAAGTCATGCTCAGCAGTGATAGGGTTTCAGTGATCTGTAATCTGTTTGTCTGAAAAATTAACACTTTCAATGGCCCTCTTGTCTAAAGAAACATATAGTGAAAACTTTGAAAATCTTCTCCTCTGAATCTACATGGTTCTCAGCTTTCATATTTGGCACATATCACCATTTTCCGGTCCTCTACAAAAATTATATAACTTAGGCCCCTTGGGTCAAAATAGGCCCCACCACAGGGGTGGTCAGTTTTCAATAGAAACATACAGTGCAAACTTTGAAAATCTCAGATTTCATATTTGGCACATTTCATATTCTGCAGAGTCCAATTTGAATTTCAAATGGGCGAGTATCTCAGAGGTTATAAAATAAACTTGAGAAGTGTTTCTATCCATATTTTCATGGATACAATAATGCATCGCCCTGTTTAAATATCAAATTGAAAACGTTAATCAACTAGGTTTTGACTAACAAAAAACCTAGTATATCCTTATAATGGATAAATAGGATGGCACTTATGGCTTTCAGAGTGTAATAGCCCATCAATGTTTAACTCATTCTCTCCTAGGCTATTTTTAGACGCAACCTTTTTTAATTAATCTACCGAAAAGGAGCATTAACTAGAGAAAAGGAAAGTTTTAGAATTTTGTAGTTTGAAACCATTGTGATAAATAGAGCATTTGCTACTATAGGAGCAAATGCTCAATTTATCACAATGGTTTCACAATGTGAATTTTATAGAGACGCAAAAATGTGTCACTGGGGGTAATGTGTTGAATCCGCTTAATATAACAAGCTTAAATTTGCTAGAGCATTTGACTGGCAAACAGTGCAGAGACTAGGAACCCTCTAATCTGGGTCTCCACTGTTTGCAGATGCCAGTGTATGCAGGTTAAACCTTTACTGCATGAATATTCATGTAACAAATATTGGTGTCATGAATATTAATTAAATTCATTTTTAGAATGACATACGAACACAGGAAAGTTTGGTCATGAAAGAAACTGAAGAATCATATCTATATTATCTCGTATTAAAGCAAAACAGAGCAGACCCCGATCAGACAGCTTCTATAGGAGCTGTCTGATCTGGGTCTAGTCTGTTTGCAAATGCGTAGAAAGGCGTAATATGGAGTAGTTGGTTAACTTCAAAATGTAAAAACTAATAACTTCAGAATTTTAGAAGTGCATGTAGTGATATCAAGAATATTTTTAACAGACTTTTAGCCAATGACAATTTTTGTTTCACCTGTCGAGAGGCAGTGTGTCACATAGGGATCACTTTCCCGTCGCCTGTCGGTATGTCTGTCTGTCACACTTTCTATTTTTAGCTCACCAGAGCACTTTTGTGCTCAGGGTGAGCTTTTGTGATCGGATGATGTCCGTCGTCCGTCGGCGTGCGTCGTCAGTCGTCAACAAATTGAACCTTTAAAAATCTTCTCCTCTGAATCTATAGGATTCTCAGCTTTCATCTTTGGTGCATAGCATCATCTTTAGGTCCTCTACAAAAGTTTCATAAATTTTGCCCCTGGGGTCAAATTTGGCCCCACCCTAGGGGTGGCTTGTTTTCCAAAGAAACATTTAGTGAAAAGTTCCTCTGGAACTGGAATGTTCTCAGCTTTCATATTTGGCACATAGCATCATGTCCAAGTACAAACGTTATATAAATTATGCCCCTGGGGTCAAAATTGGCCCCGCTCCAGGGGTGGCTGGTTTTCTATAGAATCATATAGTGAAAACTTTGAAACCTTATTCTCTGAAACTGGAAGGTTTTCAGCTTTCATATTTGGCACATAGTGTCATGTTCAGGTCCTCTACAAAACTTATATAAATTCTGCCCCTGGGGTCAAAATTGACCCCGCCTCAGGGGTGGTCAGTTTTCTATAGAAACATATACACACATGTAGTGAAAACTTCTCCTCTGAAACTGGAAGGTTCGTAGCTTTCATATTTGGTACATAGCATCATGTTCAGGTCCTCTACAAAAGTTATATACATTATGCCCCTGGTATCAAAATTTACTCTGCCCCAGGGCCGGCTATTGATCTATAGAAACATATAGTGAAAACTTATTCTTCTCTGATTGCCTGGTGGGCGATATCAGGGCATTTCGGGCCCTCTTGCATAATCTAACACTTCTCCCAGCAGGTGACACGTGTTCATTTGAATACTATTGTTTCTCATTTCAGATCTCAACATGAGTAAAATTGAAATAGGGAAATGGAGCACTGTTTCTGATGGTCCACTCTGTGTGGAAAACATGCAGAAAAAATATAGCAAGCAAGGTCTACATAGAACCATGTATAATTTAGAACCGGGAACTTACTTTCCAGACCATATACACGACAACCCAGAGAATGTTTCCATTGTATCAGGACAGTTCCAAGTATCCATGCTTGGAGAGACAGTTCTGCTTCAGCCAGGAGATACTGTTGTGGTTCCCAAGAATACTGTACACAATGGAAAAGTGATTGGAAACGAGAAAGTTGTTCTTCTGTGTGCCAAACTGTGACATGCTGTCAGTATATGTATGTGTCATTTAGATAAATGTTAATTAGTATGAAACCATTGTATATATAATTATGATGTTAACCCTTTCCCTTCCCTCATAGGCTATTTTTAGATCCAACTTATTTGAATAAATCTACCGATAAGGGGTATTAACTAGAGAAAAGGATTTGTTTAGAATTGTTTAATTTGAAACCATTGTGATAAATAGAGCATTTGCTCCTATAGGAGCGTTTGCTCTATTTATCACAATGGTTTCAACAGATGACTTTTACAGGGGCGTAGAAAGGCGTATATATGGAGCAAATGGTTAAAATCACTTACCCATGTACTTCATAGATACACTTTTACTATTTTTGCAGTGTAGATCAGTATCAGGTTGGTCCTGTTAGACCCTGTCTGACCAGGGTCTACTCTGTTTTATTATGGAATAATATACATCTAACTCATCATTCTAGTTTTGCCATGGCCAAAAATTCGTGTGTTCATATACTGGTATAAAGATAATCTATTACTTAAGTTTTTGTTTCTTACAAAATATTCATGAAGTACAGGGTTTAATGCTATTTGAGACAAATGTGAAAGTTCAAATTACTGTTTCTTCTGAATTTCTCAATTCATCTAGAAATGAACAAATAACTAACGAAGACCAGTACACAGTTGATACATGACTCAAGCCAGAATGCGATTCGAGCACATATCCTGCGGTCTTCTTATGTTAAGCTTAGATGCACAGAACATAAAGGCAAATTCAAAATTAAGTCCAACATTTCTTCCTGAATTCTATTATAAATTTCTTCCTGTCTGAGAGCTCTTGTGATTAGTTTTAGCTTGCCTGTTTTTCGAAGAAAACAAACAAGCTATTGAAGTAACTCCGGTGTCCGCATTGTCTTTTGTCGTTGTCGAGAAACTTTAACATTGGCTCTTTCTTCTTTACTAATAATCCAATTTCATGAAATTTCACACACTTTTTAACCATCAGAAGGGCTATAATCTGACTAAGGGCCATAACTCTGTGAGTCTTTTTTAAAAAAAAACACATTATGCCACTTTATTGACCTGGGGAAATAATTTGTTTAGATGTCTGCCATTTTGTAACCGTAACAAGCAGGGCTCTCATATTTCATACATGTATGTGAATCCCTTGTTGCAAGGTATTTCCATCAATATTACAATTTTGGGCTTGTGACCTTAACTTTTAACTTTAACGTAATTTTTAAAACTCTGCCAAAAAATAACAGTGCCTATTGTTTTAAAACAATTTTAGCAAATCTTATGAAACTTACCACACTTGTTCACCATTACAAGAGCTACAATCTGACAAAGGGCCATAACTCATGGCCATAACTCTGTATGGCTTTTTAGCTCAACAGAGCACTTTCGTGCTCAGGGTGAGCTTTTGTGATCGCCTGATGTCCGTCGTCCGTCGGCGTGCGTCGGGCGTCAACAACTTCAACCTTTAAAAATCTTCTTCTCTGAATCTACAGGGTTCTCAGCTTTCATCTTTTGTACATATCATCATCTGTAGGTCCTCTACAAACGTTATATAAATTATGCCCCTGGGGTCAAGATTGGCTCCGTCCGGTTTCCAAGTTTCAATAGAAAAAATAATAGTGAACACTTTGAACATCTTCTCCTCTAAAACTAGAAAGGTCTCAGCTTTCATATTTGGCACATAGCTTCAACTTCAGGACTTCTACCACAGGTATATAAATTATGCCCCTAGGGTCTAAATTGGTCCCACCCCAGGGATTGGCATTTAAACAGCCCATTGGATCACTAGTTATGCATAGGTAAAACTTTAAAAGTCTTCTTGTCAAAAACTACATGTCACAGAGCTAAGGTATTTGATGTATATATTTACGTAGCATACCTTTATGAGTTTTATAAGTATCATAGTTCTGGGGTTGAAATTGGCCCTACCCTGTGTGTATAGACTGCTTCACATCAGAAACTACAGTCTAAAGGTGTTTATGTAATATCAGCCTGAGACCAGCCAGTGTGAGTGCTAATGATATCACCCTTAGCCTGATCAGTAGCGTAGAAATTGTGTTTAGACAAATAACACACACTCAATTTAGATTGAGAAAACTATTTGGATAATTCTCAAAATGCAGAAAACTCTTAAAGCTTATTTTCATACCTATTCCCTGCGTTAAGCTGCCAGCTATCGATACAGAGCCTATCAGTGTATCTATTGTGAAGTTCAACTTAACTATTTGCACGCTGGGTAATTTTGTCATCTGCTAAATTGTAGTCTGCAGCATATTCATAAGTTATCATAACTACAAACTTTCTTTCTAATTTATTTTGAAGTTCATTATAATTGACAAACAGTTTGGATATCAAATCAGGCCCCACATTATGTGGGGCCTGATCTGGATCCAAACTGTTTGCATAGGTCATTAGTGGTTGGAGAATCCGCCTCTAGCATCCAAAGAGTTATGCCAGCTATCAATATAGAGCCTTTCAGTGTATCTGTTGTGAAGTTCAGCTTAACTCTTTGCATGCTGGGTAATTTTGTCATCTGCTAAATCGTTGTCTGCAGCATATTCATAAGTTATCATAATTACAAACTTTCTTTCTAATTTTTTGGATGTTCAGTCTCAGTTTGGATATCAGATCAGGCCCCACATTATGTGGGCCTGATCTGGATCCAAGCTGTTTGCATATGTCATTAGTGGTTGGAGAATCCGCCTCTAGCATCCGAAAAGTTAATACAAGTTCGAGTGGTCTATGCTCTACCCATTCTTTCAGTACATTATTTCAGCATTATGTTCAGGTCCTCTACAAAAGTTATATAAATTGTGTCCCTGGGGTCAAAATTGGCACGCCCCTGGGGTCGTCAGTTTTCAATAGAAACATATAGTGAAAACTTTGAAAATCCTCTCCTCTGATTGTCTGTTGACCGATGTCAGGGCCATTCTGACCCTTTTGTTTTAATAAGAAGTATACAAATGTAATTATGAAAGACCAGTATAACGTCATTTATAAGTCATTGCTCACAAATTCGTTCACATAAAATGTAGTAAAATACATAATTCTTTAGGGACCAAGCATATTAACATTCCAGATATAAAGGTTTAGTTGAAACAAAAGGCAGTTGGTGCTTCTGCTTAGGCATGTTGAATTTGAAGTACCACTCCATGCCTTCATGTCTATTCAGTGAACGTTATATTTGCAAGGTGTCACGGGGAGTAGTTTACCTACATCAACACTTGTATAGACTTGCTGTGCAAGTCGGCTTTTATGGCGATGCGGTAATGTGCATGACTAGGAATATCGTGGTCTTGAATTCGATCCCCACACCCGACGGGTATATTTTCTCTCAAATAAATCCGGTTGCATTTGGTTCCCAATGTGGGACCATGACCGTTGTGCTCCGGAGACATTGCAAGTTGTTTACAGTACCCACAGAAATGAGAGAATATGTCACGGGGTGTAATTTACCTGTGTCTACTTGTACAAGCCGGCCTCTATAGCGATTCGGTAGAGTGATTGACTAGGAATCCCGAGGTCTAGAGTTCTATCCTCACCCCTGACAGGAATAGTTTCTCTGAGAGAAGCCCGGTTAAATATACTCTGTCTGTTAACACTTTAATGGATGTATGTCCATATGAAAAGTATATGAACTTGTTTTCACTTAATACAAGACGAATTACTGATTCACCAGTATGCTTTGAAGGGCATGAAAAACAAGAAATTTGGGGATTCGATAAACAATATTAGTTTTTAAAATGAAACAGTAGGTACAAACCTTAATGAAATAATAGAAACACAACTTTATTTCTGCCATGCTAAAGAAAAGGATAAATGTCAGAATTTGACGGTATGGCAGCCTGATCGGTATATTTGTGTTCCTTTGACTATATAATCAGCCTCTCATTTAACAATGTTCTACAAGCTCTTTGCAACCGACCGTTCCGAGGCGGCACTCTCATTTTCACCCTTAATGGTCTGTTACACCATGACGTTCTGGTCAACGTTCTCTGAACATTGCAATCGTTCAAGTTTTGAGCGTTCTAGAGTGAGGATGACACATCTGGTGTGTGATAAACGTGTACCTAACGCACGACGACCTAACGCGTGTCTTACGCAAGAAGAACGAGATGCGTGTAACAGCGACCAAGTAATATACCCCTGAAAACCATTAGCGTGTGCTAACGTGCCACTGCCGCACAACGAACGGTTTGTGAACGTTAGACGATCGTGTTGAGCGTGTGACTAACGTGTGAGTAACTCCAGAATAGCGTTTTGACGTTCATTTGACTTTAGTCGCATGCTGTGTGCGCTAGGGGGGGGGGGGGGCGTTCAGCGGTCGTTGACAGGTCGCCAGTGAGTCGTTCACTGCAAAGCAAACGATTAGTGACAACCAACGCTAGAGTAACGACTGAATAACGATATCCGAACGAATGCAACGTTAGTAAAACGTTCCATTAACGTTCTTAAACGTTCTTCAGCGTTTAAAATTAAACGTTGAAAAACGCTGGTCTCAGTGAGAACTTATGTGCATGTTCAAGACCTTTTCAGGACCAGCGTTCTTCGCCGATTCCCGGCGAATCACCGACGTTCACTAACCTTCACAAACGTTCACACAACGCTCTTCTGGCGCTATCCCAGCGTTTCCTCAAAAGCCAGAATACGCTGACCAGAACGTCATGGTGTGACGGGACCATTACTTTTATGTTTGTTCAGTGAGTTTGCGGGTCTTTGTTGGTGTTTGAAATGTTCAGCTCGTGTGTGTGTGTGTGTGTGTGTGTGTGTGTGTGTGTGTGTGTGTGTGTGTGTGTGTGTGTGTGTGTGTGTGTGTGTGTGTGTGTGTGTGTGTGTGTGTGTGTGTGTGTGTGTGTGTGTGTGTGTGTGTGTGTGTGTGTGTGTGTGTGTGTGTGTGTGTGTGTGTGTGTGTGTGTGTGTGTGTGTGTGTGTGTGTGTGTGTGTGTGTGTGTGTGTGTGTGTGTGTGTGTGTGTGTGTGTGTGTGTGTGTGTGTGTGTGTGTGTGTGTGTGTGTGTGTGTGTGTGTGTGTGTGTGTGTGTGTGTGTGTGTGTGTGTGTGTGTGTGTGTGTGTGTGTGTGTGTGTGTGTGTGTGTGTGTGTGTGTGTGTGTGTGTGTGTGTGTGTGTGTGTGTGTGTGTGTGTGTGTGTTGTGTGTGTTTGTGTGTGTGTGTGTGTGTGTGTGTGTATGTGTATGTGTGTGTGTGTGTGTGTGTGTGTGTGTGTGTGCGTGCGTGCGTGCGTGCGTGCGTGCGTGCGTGCGTGCGTGCGTGCGTGCGTGCGTGCGTGCGTGCGTGTGTGTTTGTTCAATTAACAGGAACAAACAATATTCATCTAGTCGTTTAAGTGAATGAGCATTACTTAGTTATAATAAAACAAATTCCGTATTTTTAGCTCACCAGAGCACAAAGTGCTCAGGGTGAGCTTTTGTGATCGCCTGATGTCCGTCATCCGTCGGCTTGCGTCATGCGTCGTGCGTCGTTCGTCGTCAACATTTAAAAATCTTCTCCTCTGAATCTACAGGGTTTTCAGCTTTCATATTTGGCACATAGCATCATCCTTAGGTCCTCTACAAAAGTTATATAAATTATGCCCCTGGGGTCAAAATTGGCCCCGCCCCAGGGATGGGAAGTTTTCAAATAGATACATATAGTAAAACCTTGAAAATCTTCTCCTCTGAAACTGGAAGGCTCACAGCTTTCATATTTGGCACCGAGCATCATGTTCAGGTTCTCTACAAAATTTATATACATTATGGCCCTGGGGTCAAAATTGGCCCTACCCCAGGGGTGGGTAGTTTTCAATAGTAACATAGAGAAAACTTTGAAAATCTTCTCCTGAAACTTGAAGGTTCTTAGCTTTCATATTTGGCTCATAGCGTCATGTTCAGGTCCTCTACAAAAGTTTTCTAAATTATGCCCCTGGGGTCAAAATTGGCCCGCCCCAGGACCGGCTAGTTTTCTATAGAAACATATAGTGAAAACTTTGAAAATCTTCTACTCTGATTGTCTGGTTATCGCTTCAGGGCCATTCTGGCCCTCTTGTTTTTATTTTAATGGTCAATCTCTATGTCAATCTGAATTGCTTCAAAACACGTATTGGTGATTTACAATATTACGCAAGAATGTAGATGGTGTAAGATACATGTAGAATAATTCTATTCAGTGGTGCTTGAATGTGCGTAGCAAAGTTGCAAAAAATGAAGAACGGCCTCAGAAACTGAACAAACATGTTGATTTAGAAGCAACAGAAATCCTCTCCTGAACGTTTGGAGTACCATGCTAAATATTGTCTTCTGTTCGTCATCACACATACCTCAGACATTCTGCACCAAACGTTCTCTCTATGTAATAATTAAACCAAGTCTTCACTCACGGCATTCTGTTGAATAGTATCGATCTTGTTGTGTTCGGTCTCCATTTATTTCTGGTTGTCTGTCTATCAGTCTATAAATGTGGTTGTCAATATCAGTATATATGTCTTTATGCATGTTTGTGTCTTGAGCATACTGTTCACAGAGAATTAACAAGTCCGTCATTAACTTAACTTTAGCTTTCTGTCCCTGGTATACTTCTTTCTGTGCTCTAGGAACCTCGTGTCACATTATTTTTCTTTCTATAAAAGCTTCATATCCAATGCTAAACCATGTATTCATCTGGTTATGACACATTTCTATTGCCGTCTGCGAAACAATTTTCATTAACGTTGTTTCTTCGAAAGTGTGTGCATGCGTTCCTCTTGGACTGTCTGTATATTTATGTTTATATTTCTTGTGTTTTAAATGGATGGCATCGTGAAGTGGTTTGTTTAAATGTGGCTTTATAAAGTTGATGATTATGTGTGTGTACGTGTGTGCGCGTGTGTGTGTGTGTGTGTGTGTGTGTGTGTGTGTGTGTGTGTGTGTGTGTGTGTGTGTGTGTGTGTGTGTGTGTGTGTGTGTGTGTGTGTGTGTGTGTGTGTGTGTGTGTGTGTGTGTGTGTGTGTGTGTGTGTGTGTGTGTGTGTGTGTGTGTGTGTGTGTGTGTGTGTGTGTGTGTGTGTGTGTGTGTGTGTGTGTGTGTGTGTGTGTGTGTGTGTGTGTATGTACGTACGTACGTACGTACGTACGTACGTACGTACGTATGTACGTATGTACGTATGTATGTATGTATGTATTTATTACATTTAATTTTACCAGAAATTGACGTTTTCAAAACAGTACTATGTTTGTTTAAATTGCTTCAGAAACCAGAGAATATTATGTTCCTTGCCTTTTTGGCAGTGAAAACACTTGTTTTGGCACAATCCCTTATTTTAGCATTATTTGCTTTTGACCCAAATTTTAGTTGAAAAGTCAAACTATTCAAAAGTTATTACGGTAACCAATGGATTATTCCTCTTTTTTTAAATCCAGCCATTGTAACAGAATATTCACACTGACAATAATAATTTTTTTAGTGATATTTTTTTGTGAAAATTCACATTTCTAGCCAATTTAAGTGAAATAGATGCAATTACGAGATTGTTTTTTATCTAAACAACAGGATTGCAAAGCTATTGATACTTGAATGTTATCTGGTCAGGAACTTGGGCGTGTTCATACATTTACGAATGTTTAATTGATAAATGTATTTTTCTGAAATGGTTACCTTTACAATAAAAACGAGCAAGGACACCCCCGAATGTATTTAGAATCCTGCAAAGATTCATCAAATTCTTATTTGAATTTCAAATGCACGAGTATCCCTTTAAACCGGTGTAAAATTGTCATCTCAGTGTACCTTTGTCTCTTCACTTGTGCGTTTGTTTGTGTTCGACCCCTCTCTCTCTCTCTCTCTCTCTCTCTCTCTCTCTATCCCTCTGTCCCTCTCTCTCTTCCTATGTGTCTCGCGCGCGCCGCCTGCGTCCGTGAATGTATGTGGTGTTTAGGTGTGTGGTGTTTGTTCGCGCTGTTATATGTATGTGTCTCACTTATTTTCTGTCTGTGATTTGGTAATGTTGCGTCTTTTGTATGTCGATTCCTGTTTTACTTTTCATTTAGAATATGGGCTTTAGTTATGTTTTACATTGTCTCACTACGTTGGATTCAGAAAAAGTTTTGATTTCGTTTGGAGGATATAGGCTATTGTCAAGGCCATGGAGGATATAGGGTAATGTAAAGGCCAATGTTAATATACAATATAAAATAAATATTTGAACATTAAATCAAGGTAGGAAATCTGTTTTATGTTTAATCTTGGTATATAGATTGCTTGCACTGATAGCATCATGTATGGTAATATAGTTTTCTCGAATCATTTTTACTAAAATTAGCGTAATATTCAGTTAATGATGCTGCTTCGGTAATATTTTGCATAATGCTTACGTACAAAACATTAACCGCATATATTTGTTTGATTCTTTATATTTCTGTCTGCTTTCTAAGTGTATAAATTATCTGCTTTCTGCTAATAAATGTCTTTCCGTCTCTTTGCCCGCCTGTCTCTCAATCAACATTGCTACAAAACTGGTGTAGAAAGTTTACAATAATATGCAAACTTATCTTTGTTTACATGTACCATAGTTTGCCATGAACGGGTTTAGAAATGAAAAACGTTTTGATATAATAGCAATGGAAGTTCACAGACACTAGAACAAATGTCAATTAGCAACTGGCAAATTGGCAATAGGCATTTACCAACTAGCAAAAAAGCAATTAGCATTTGGCAACTGGCAAATTAGCAATTGGCATGTCTTGACCCGTATTCCAGGGACGATTATATGTGCGGTGCATAAAGTGACGAAAGGGTTTAGTCATAGATACAATATTTTGATTGTGTAGCGATGGAGGTCCTTCTCTTCACGTAATGAATTCGATACTAAACAGTGTCATCTGTGCGTCATCACATATTGCTGTTCTGTCTCTAAAATCTTTAAATTTCATTCTAAATCTTGTCTTCTACAGATCGTCACACATTTCTGTTGCATATTTTGCACTGTTTCTCAGTAATCCGTTTGCGTGTCTGCCCCTGTCTGTATGACTGTCTGTCGACATGTATGCCTATCTTTAAAGAACATGTATCATCTTAATTTGTACTAAATGACAATTTGAAGCTACGTGTACTAAATTCGACAACTGTTTGTTGCTTGCAAATGCAGATATGAAGAATGAAACGATGAATGGGTTTAATAATGGAGAAAACATTTTGATGAATAAGCAATTCAACTATTTTTCTAGACGTTATTGAATTCCAGACTCAATCGTGTCTTCCGTTTGTCATCCAATATTGCTTCAAAATTACACTTTTATTAAGCATTATGTTACAAAATAATTGTAATTCATAAAATGAAGGTTTAGAGAAATCATTTTGATTTAGTAGTAATGGAAGTCCTCTGAACTTGTTGAGCTCGTTTCTAAACATTTTCCTGTTTTTTTGTCATCACACATTGCTATCGCAAAGCTTCTATTAAACTATTTCCCCGACTCTCAAATAATCAACTATATCTTCAACTGAATCTGAACACATTTCTGTTGCATTTTGTAGAAAGGTGTATATAACACTGTTTCTTAATAATTTATCCTTCTTATTTTTGTACGGTTGTCTGTATATATGTCTGTATGTGTGGTTGTCCATATTTATTTGTATGGTTATCTATATGTACATGTCTGTATGTATGTTAACCGTCTGCTTTGAACATACTATTCATTGAAAATTTAGAGGTCCTCCATAACACATCTACATAGAATTATGTGGCTCATGTTTTGTGTTTACATCGGGATTTGTTGATATGGCTGTTGTCTGTAGAGCATGCTTAAATTATTGTGTTTGCCATTATGTTGTCAATATATATAATTTCTTATAGTCTTTATCAGGCACTTTGTGAGCCTTGTGTCTGAATTTATTGCTACAAAGCGTGTATGGAACGTTTACAGTGCTATGCAAACTGCATAAGGTTTAGCTGTAAGTAATATGTACGATAGTGTGCTTATTTTGATTTAGCAGCAATTGAAATTGTGAAATCAATTCTAGACACGATCAATTCTAACCGTGTCTATATTTTTTCATTCCACATGTATCTTGCTTTTAATTATGTTTCTTCTGTATATCATTTTTTCAGCTGTGTGTCTGTCTTCATCGTTAAGCTGCATTTATTAACAATACAGTTACAGCTCTCTAATTTGAGCAGCAAGAAAGTGTAAAAGTCTGCTTTATAATACCCCATTTCAAATATAGGAATGTCACATGTGATCATATATAAATAATATTTAATTATATGTGATTCCATATAGACTTTTGATCATGTAACCCCTTTGTGAATATCTTCCACATATGTCACCGTCAGGATTGTTACAAGGAAAATTAACCGTTTCCCAAAGGTACATTTACATTTGAATTTATCACTTCATGAATTTTAAAGGTAAAATTTCCAAGAGACAAAACCATAGTACTTATATATAAGCTAATAGAGTTCCTTCGTTAGTCGTCTGATCTGGGTTTACTCTGTCTGCAAATGCGTGGAAAGTGTTTAAATGAAGAAAAGAGCTGACGATACTAAATCTTGATACCTCACAATGTTAGTTTCCTTTTCCGTGTAAATGAAGCATAACGGTAACCAATGTCTATGGAAGTAAATATATGAGGCATGCAGGAAACACCACTATAACTACCAAAACACAAAGAGACGCACAAAGACAAAAACAAACGCATAATAAGGGGAAGGATGGAAGTACCGCCTTGTAGAACGGTCAGTGACAATAGTCACTATGGGGGTGTTAAACCGGTTTAGGGGCGTCCAACCTCACACTTATTGCATCCGCACCCTCAAAGACAAACAGTGTAAATAAACGTATCCCTCTATGACTAATCTACAACAACGTATCCCTCTCCGACTAATCTACATGTTAACCCGTTACTCGATAAATACACATTTGCAAACATAGTAGGCCCAGAACAGAATGCTTCTCCATGAGCCGTCTGATCACGGTCTGCTCTGATTGCTTATGATATTATGGTCAAGATTGTTCATGTCAATTTGCTATTATAACAATTAATCTTATTAATGTCCTTAATGTCGTTATTCCTTACATGAATATTAAATGAGTAAATGGTTAATTTCGTTTACATAATCATAAAAAAAGATTCCTTTTCCAAGTTCAGGGTGAATTGTGAGAGGTCCTACATAATATGTTATCATCCATTGCCTTGTAAAATAATATGCCACTTCATTAGCCGTTTACGCCATGGCTATTCAAGTAAACATGACTAAATATTGGCTCATGAACACATACATTTTGCCATGGCATATACTGGAAAGTCAAACTTATACCTATCCGTAAGAAAACAGAACATACCTTATCTGCCTACAGGAGCTGTCTGATCTTAGTCTGTTCTGTTAGCAAATGCATTGAAAGGCGTACATATGAGGTAAATAGTTGATAAAATAGTGTAAAGAATTTCAAACTATCAGTCCATTACATTCATTAGCATTTAACTTTTTTCATGCATCATTTGATCAATTCATGAATATTCATTAACTTATTGTATCACCTGTCGAGAGGCAGTGTGTCACATAGGGATATCTCTTCCGTCATCTGAGATATCTGTTCGTCCGTCTGTCTATCCGTCACATTTTCTTGTTTTATTCGAACACTTCTCCAAGCAGGTGACACATGTCTTCCATTGAACAATCTTGTTTTTTACAATGTGAACACTTTAAGGGCTAATACAAAAAATGAAGTCAAATATCTATATAATTCCATCAGCAAACAGAGCACACCCTGATCACTTGACTCCTATAGGACTGGATATACAGTGAAAACAAGAAAATGTGTCTCTACCAGGGATAGCTTTAAAGAGTTATATTGCAGCTTAACCCTTTCCTTCATATGAACGCTTTTCACGCAAATACAGTAGACCCATATCAAACGGCTTCTGTAGGAAATGTCTACAGTTTTGGTCTGAGCAAAACATTCCTTGATTATATTACATTATGAAAACCAGCGAATAATTATTTAATGATGTTATTTTTCTTACCTGAATATTGAAATACTAAAATATATCTAAAGCATTGATGGCCCCATGCAGAGAGACTTACAGTTTGTACCTAGTATGTAAAGATTATAATTTGTCAGACTTTAATCCTTTTTAGTAAAATTTATCGATTTATTCCAAATCCGCAACTTTTAGGCATATAGCCTACATCATACGAGTATAGTATATATCTATAAATAAAAACACATATAAATACAATAAATACACCTTCCTGTTAACCCAGTGTAGACCCAGGTCAGAAGACTCATGTAGGAACCATCTTATCAAGATCTACTCTGTTTGTCTATGGAATGATATAGATATGACTCTTCAGTTTCTGACACGGCCAACTATGCAGTTATCACAATGCATCAACTTAGTATTCATGATGATGTTCTGTTATGAATATTCATGTAATAAAGTGTAAATATATTCGTAAAATGTAATGTCAAGATGATTATTTTAAAGATCAACATATGAAAAAAGCAATATTTGTCATAACACATGGCTGCTAGAATTTACAAAGGATTCTATTATTGATTTTCACTGTAAAAGTCAAAATATATTTGTTTTCAGTCCTTGCAAAAATAAAGTAAGAACGTTTTTCAATACTGTTAAGTTGTTGCAACAGTTTAAAATAAAGTTGTGATGATTGGTAAGGTCCTTGTATTGTTCTTAAACGTGCCCTTGTAGACTCGTGCAAGCTAAGTTTTGACAAACCCGGGTTCCATGTGAACTCCTTTAAGAAACCGTGAATCTTATTCGACACAGGATAATTAATAATGTTGGCATCCTGCAAAAATGAGCCTTTGAACATTGCATATAGTATATCTACAGGTCAGACACGTGGCGATCGTGAAAATCCTTATCAGGTAACATGTCAGTGAATTAGATGCTGATATGAAGTAAGCATAATGCTAATCTGTTAAAAGGTCCATTAGAGCATGAGGTGCGAATTAGTATTGAAAAAGTAGTAAAGTCAAGCAGGAAAAGCCACACACAAAACGCCACCTTCACACAAACACCTACAAAGTCAAACTTCGAAAATGTACATGCATATCAGTTTCCCTTTTACAACATCAAATCATGGTCTGCATTTTCTAGCTCACCTGGCACAAAGTGCCAACGGTGAGCTATTGTGATCGCCCTGCGTTCGCCATGCGTTGTTAACAATTTCTTAACACAACATCTGCTCCTTAATCACTAATTTTTCTCCACAATTTACTGGAATGATCTGCAGGTGACCCTTCGTGAAAATTATATGGACCGTTCTGATCTATTACAAAGCAAGTTATAGGAGCTAAAATAGATTTACTTTTCGAATTTATGAACTTCACGACAGCTAGTGTTAAATGCTCGTGTGACGGCCGTAAAACTCGCCCGCACTTCATTCGCAGTGTTATAATATTTTCAAGTTCTTCATGGAAAAGTAGTAAAGTCAAGCAGGCAAAGCCACATGCAAGACGCAACCACCACCAAAACACCGATAGACAGCATGACACACACACACACACACACACACAACCACACACCCAAACGCACACGCACACACACACACACACGAAATGAACACAGAAAACACCAAAAGACACACAAGAAACAGGGACAAACGTTCCACAACATGAACAAACCACAAGCACAAAGACGCAAGGCAAACAAAAGGAAGGGTGACAAAGAGAGTTGAATTGAATACTGCTTAAGCTGGTGCTAGGGAGTGAGTAGTGTTGCACTTTTCATGAACAGACTCAATATAACCGAGTTTGAAATTTTCTCTTCACATTGCTATGTTTGCTTTCGAAGGATCTCCTACTTTCAGAATTTTACTTTACAATGATCTCCTACTGTCAAAATTTAAAAAGTAATTTATTTAAATGACATCACCCCTACATCAGATAAAGGCTGTCAACAAAATTTCACTTAACTGATCTTCAGGTGTCCCATAAAAATTATATAAATCGTTCCGGTTAAAACTTAAGTAGGTCACAGGAGCTAAAATAGATCTTAACGAATAGTTTTAAACGGCATACCCTATTATGTTGCGGAATGGTTTTCAACCAAATTTCACAGAAATTATCATCTTCTTGAAAGTTACATAAATCGTCTTGGTCCATAGCATAAGTAGGTCACATGATATAAACATAGACTTTAATGAATAATGTCTGAAAATGACATCTACACCACATACATGATTTCAACCAATTTTCATAGAAATGATATTCAGGTGACTCTCAATAAAAGTTATATAAATCATTCCTGGACCAATTGATTGCATTATATGTCATAGGAGCTGATATATATTTTAAAATGAACAAATTTGCGAAAAAAAATTAAATGACATCTAAACCAGACAAAGGATTTCAACAAAGTTTCACAGAAATGTTCTTCAGGTGATTGTCAATGAAAGCTATGTTCAGATTTTACCCTGATAAGACACTATGTAGCTTTCGTATGCGAACCATTTGCAATGGAATACATGATCGGAATCCAGTTATCTAGTTACGGAGGGTCGGACTGAACTGCAATCCAAATGTTTTTTTTAAAATACGGAGAGGTACGAGAAACAAAAACGCCAGACGATAAAACATTTGAACAGTGTTGCAATTGGATATAGGACCGATAGTTAAAGTACATGTATGGGTCATGCACGAAACATCGCATACAAAACACACAACCGCCCAAACAGCACCACAAAGACAAAATGCAAATGTATACAAAAGACACAAAGAGACGCACGGACATAACAAACAAACGTATAAAGGCATTTTATACGCCTGTTTGAAACAAAACGGGACGTATTATGAAATGGCGTCTGTAACACCTCCAACTCAAGTTCTGCTTGGTGGGCCCTTCTCAAATTTGACCACAATGTTTATCAGAACATGATACAGTAGCATGTCCAGTCCTGGTTCGTATATCCAATTTCAAAGTCGCACGATTGGACTTAGAATTTGCATTTAGCATTTGCGTTAAGCAAATATGTTAATTGTCTGTCTATAATATCTCTAGCTGAAGTTCTGTTAGGTGGATCCTTCTCAAATTTCACCACAATGTTTAGTTTGACATGTTACTGTAACATGGGTTTGTCCTGGTATGTATATCCAAGATCAAAGTCGCACTATTGGAATTTGCGTTTAGCATTTGCGTTTAGCTCAGTTAATTTTTAACAAGGCAGCTGTGCCCACTCGCACTTTTGCTTGAAAATGGAGCAACATTGTTATGCATGTAAGGAGTACAGCGACAGAGCAGTTACAAGATGAGATGGAACTGAACCCTCAAGGGAAAACAGGATAACGGACAAAACAAATATAAATAAGGGAGGTTGTGACGAGACGATTTTACAAAAATCGATGGACCTAATATTCAAGGATTCACCATGGAATGAACAAAGGGAACACCGTTAAAACATGAATGAAATATGTCGGGCAGAATATTAAAGAGAGCAGTTTCAGACAGTCTGTAATAAAGTACTGCCCTGCTACTATTCTCTTTAGTAAGCGGGCCAAAATCTACAAACAAAATATATATGCAGAATAAAAGTTTTACAATCTTATGAATCATTTTCCAAACAACTAATATTTGTAACAATTGGAAAGGAACATTACTACAATTCACCGTCCAAACAACCTGTTTCGATAAAGCCAAAGAGGAAGACTTTCGTGTACGTACAGTAAAGCAATTTTTTAGATTGGAACACTGATATGCATGTAGGAGTACAGTGGTGGAGCAGTGGATTAGCAGATTAGGTGGAATTGGACGCCCAAGGGAAACATGATAACGGACAACGCAAATATAAATAAGAAAGGACAATGACGAGACGATTTTACGAAAATCGATGGACCTAATATTCAAGGGTTCACCATAGGAAACTCCGAAAAAACGGGCACGAAAAATGTCGGACTGAATATTCAAGAGAACAGTTTCAGACAGTCTGTAATAAAGTATTGCCCTAAAACTATTCTCTTTAGTAAGCGGGTAAAAAGTCTACAAATAAATGTTTAGCAGAATGGGAGTTTGACAGTATTGTCAACTAATATTTGTAACAATTGGAATGAAACATTCGCCGTCCAAACAACCTGTTTCGGTAAAGCCAATGGTGAAGACTTTCGTGTAAGTACAGTGAATCCCTCAAATTAGTATCAATGCGATTTTTTCAGATAATATCAAGTATTCATTAGCAGCTCAAGTTTTATAATGGTATCTGAATACATGAATTTTTGATACTAATCGAAACTGTAGAATCACATCTATATAACATCTAGAACAGTCCCTGATCAGACGATCTCAACATAATCGATTTGTTTGCAAATGCATGAAATAGAGTTTATATCAGGTGAGGGGTTAACCCTTTCCCTCATATAAACGTGCTTTCATGCATTTGCAAACAGAGGAGACCCAGATCAGGGTCTGTTCTGTTTACTAATAGACTTTGATAGATCTTTTGCTTTACTTTCTAAAATAGCTACAATTTCCCACCTTCCATATTTCATTAACTATTTTGTTCATGAATATGCAATAGGTATATAAATTTTGAATAAATATAGAACAAAGAGAAGAGTTAAAGTGACCACTCAGGAATAAATATTGGATTTAGATTTATTTCGATAACCAGAAAACATAATTTGGGTCACAAAACATGTATGACACTATAATAAATAGAGATAAGTACATGTATAATGACTTGCAGTAAAACCCTGGCTTGCTTTCTGTACAAAATAATTAATAAAACAGACCAGTATACTGAATGTTTTAAAACTTTTAGATCTCACACACAATTTAAATTTGAAAGCATACCTGGAGCTTTCGACCAAGTACTTCCCATGTTCTTATTTTCATTTAAAGCCAGTAACTATTTGACGCAGATAAACTAATGCAGAAGCAGAACACCATGTAGATTTCAAATGTCGAATAATACCATTTATTACTAGTAGATAATGGATACTATGTACATTTCATATATTATACTCTTATAAGAAAATGATGTCTAATTTATAACTGTGTACCGAGTTAATCTAATATTTTCTTCTTGATGCCTGCTTGTGAAAATGATAGTATCCTAAATGACATGTTAAGTATGTTACGATGTTATGATGATGAGCTTGTATGCCTTAGTGAAAAACATCTGTTCTGTTCTATTAAGTTGACAATCTATGTTTGTCACTGGGTGTCTTCTTTTCCTAACATGTCATCAACAGTAATGACTCTGAATGTAAGGACTTGGATGTCAAATTGGCGAAAAGACTGATATAATATGGTCATGCCCGAACGCTACGGACATAATTATATACCATGAACTATCACTCGTTTGTTTCAAATGACAGAGTCAGGGTCAATGAAATCCGTGCGGAAAGAGTATGTTAGGGCCAAAATGAAGTATATGATCGGGGACAATTTTATTAAGTGCGGGTTCGATTCTCCTTTTGCTAAAATTATCAAGGATTCATTAATTACTTAGTATTTTATATTTTGATGTTTTACCCTTTTCTTTTGTTTTAAGAGGTTTTATTCTTTTTTCCACTTTCATTTCAATCATCATATATTCTCATTGACTCGAATTCAAACAAAGGTATCCCTTCCTTTACATTGACGAACATGTGCATAGATGGTCAGTATAAT
Source organism: Azorinus chamasolen (assembly GCA_963576725.1). Taxonomy (NCBI): domain Eukaryota; kingdom Metazoa; phylum Mollusca; class Bivalvia; order Cardiida; family Solecurtidae; genus Azorinus; species Azorinus chamasolen. The sequence goes on from OY755247.1 coordinate 80,838,998, forward strand.
TATAGAGTATAAAAAACTAATGCTTTACATTCATGCAAGATTAAAACATGTTTAAGGTTGACGCGACAATACTACTTTCGCAATGCAGTCTACGTACCTAGACTTTACCTTCTGCGCTAAACTGCTGTCAATAATTCCCCCTTCATTTTATCAAATATACCAAACTCGGCTGTTTAAAATATAAAATGGCCCGAGATCATGCGAAATGCTGATCCCCCTTAAAACTGGACTCGGCTGACTTTGACACGTCAGACCCAGTGGTTTTGACTATATAAAGGAAAACATATCAAAAACAAACTCTAATAGCAGACGACTCGGGTCGAATGAAAGGATAAGCAAGATACATTCGTTTAACCTTTTCTGTTTAACTATAGCGTCCATTCAGTATGAAATCTTTAAATTTACAAGACGGTTTAGAATGATAACACTTCGACAAACATATAGACAGACACACATATACTGGCAAACATACAAGCATACTAGATTGTTTTACTACCTTAGTTTACAGGTTCGCTGCAAATGTCATTATTGGTGTTACTTACCGAAATATTGTATAAAGGAGAACTGATCAAAGCCCATGCATGCTCATTCGAACAAATGACACGTGCATGAAAATGTAGATTCGGGAACCAGATACTGTCGGAAATGTCACTATAGAGACATATGTTTGCAGTGATACTATTTGAGATCTTCTTTTCAGAAGAAACAACTTTCATCACCAAAATGGGTATAAAGGGGAACACATTTTTATAGCCGACCTAACGTATTTATAACTGTTATAACTGTACAATGGAAATATCCTGTCAAGCAATTTGCCAATGTACATTTGATTTCTGAATCAACGAATAGACCGACATACAAGACAGATATATCGAAAGAGAGATATACAGATAAGTACATAGATAGATACATACATATACATGTATAGATCGATTGATCGATCGATCGATCGATCGATAGATAGATAGATAGATAGATAGATAGATAGATAGATAGATAGATAGATATATAGATAGATAGATAGATAGATAGATAGATAGATAGATAGATAGATAGATAGAGATAGATAGATAGATAGATAGATAGATAGATAGATAGATAGATAGATAGATAGACAGATAGATAGATAGATAGATAGATAGATCGATAGTTAGATAGATAGATATATAGATAGATAGATAGATAGATAGATAGATAGATAGATAGATAGATAGATAGATAGATAGATAGATAGATAGATAGATAGATAGATAGATAGATAGATAGCTAGCTAGCTAGCTAGATAGATAGATAGATAGATAGATATATAGATATATAGATAGATAGATAGATAGATAGATAGATAGATAGATAGATAGATAAATAGATAAATAGATATATAAATAAATAGATAGATAGACAGATAGATAGATAGATGGATAGATAGATAGATAGATAGATAGATAGATAGATAGATAGATAGATAGATAGATAGATAGATAGATAGATAGATAGATAGATAGATAGATAGATAGATAGATAGATAGATAGATAGATAGATAGATAGATAGATAGATAGATAGATAGGTAGATAGATAGATAGATAGATAGATAGATAGATAGATAAATGGATAGATAGATAGATAGATCGATTGATCGATACATACATAGATACATAGATAAATAGATTGATAAATTACATGTAAAGGGATTCGTCTTTATTGCTTCGGTTTAAATGACTTTTCAGGAAATGCCATAGCTGACGTTATTTACCGAAAATAGGTTTAAAGGAGAACATATCATACACAGACAGGCAGGCAGACAGACAGGTAGAGAGAGAAAGAAAAAACATACATATAATAATTAGATCAATGGTATGATAAGATTTACTTGCGTTTTTTAACAAAATAGGTATACAGGAGAACAAATCATAGACAGACAGGCAGGTAGACAGACAAATAAAGAGAGACAGAAAAACAAATAGATAAAAGTTAGATAAATAGAATGATAAGATTTATAGAGAATATATTTTACCACTTCAGTTTAAATATTTAATGTCATTTTATTTTCAGATGTTATTTACTGAAAATATATATAAATGAGAATATATTATAGACAGACAGGCAGCCAGCCAGACAGATAGAGAGAGACAGAAAAACAACTAGATGATGATTAGAGCAATAGTATAATCATATGTATAGAGAATAGTTTTTACTACCACAATTTAATTGTTATAGTTGATTTATTTACCGCAAATAGGTATAAAGGAGAACATAGCTAGTTAACTAGTTGGATACATAGGTAGACAGACAGACATGCCAGGCAGATAGACAGGCATACATACAGATAGATAGACATACAGACATACATATACATGCATAGAAATATAGAGATTTATAGAGAATACTTTTTTACTTCATCAGTTTACATTATTTTACAAGACATACCAAAGCTGATGTTATTTAGCTAAATATGTATAAGGGAGAACATTTTAATATTCGATCTAACTAATTAACTATGTTCTCCTTTATACCTATGTCGGTACATAAGAAAGCTTTGGCATTTCCTGTAAAATATTAAAACTGTGGTAGTAAAACCTTTTCTCTATAAATCTGATCATACTATTTATCTAACTATTTTCAGTAAATAGATTTTAAATAGATTAGATAGATTTACTTCAAAATTAGATATAAAATCACATGGCAATCTGTTATAACATATTAAAACATACGTACATTTTAAACAAGCAACAATATGTATAAATTTTAACAAAGTTATGTCAATCAACGTAATATGCCAATGATGACACAAAAAGAGTAATAGATACTCTTATTTGCATTGTGGTCCTTACGATATAGCATTGCATGGCATAGGAAGGTGTCACAATAAAAAATACAGAATGTTCATGATGTTAAAGTCTAGATAAATGCTACAATTTAAATTATATAAGATATATAAAAAAGATAATTTAATACCAGTACTATCACATAATTATTGTATATCATATGCTGGATGGAAATACAAGTGTACAGAAACATAAATTGAATTATGAATTGTTGCCCCAGAATAGTTGGAACAAATAAGGTACACACACTACTCATTACGTTTTTACTTCATCAGTTTACATTATTTTACAAGGCATGCTAAAACTGATGTTATTTACCTAAAAATAGGTATAAAGGAGAACATTTTATTGTCAGTCAGACAGACAAGCAGGCAGACTAATGGGAAGAATATATAGTGAATAGTTTGGTAAATTATATTTATTCAGATTCGCTTTTACTACCTCAATAGACCGAGGGTAGTACTCTATGGTGGTATACTCTTAAACTCAGATATGGGATGAGCTTACCCGACTCATGTATTACTTTTTCCCTGTCGTACCCTTAACGGCTTCCATGTAGGTGCTCTGACTTCAGCAAAGTCATTGAGTACATATTTGACGGATTTCACAGTTATTATGCTATGGTTTACATACTGTCATGTTTTTACCGTCTTCTATGCTATTGTGGGTAAGTCCGGCGGAGATACCTTTATGTACACTGTTTGTAAAACTAGGGTGACCTCGAGAGAAGTGTGAGGTTAGGACGTTCGTAAAACGGTTTAAACACCCAGTGGTGCTTTTGCTAATGACTGTGCCAAGGCGGTACTCTCTTTGTCACCCTTGCTTTTGTTTGTCTTGTGTCTTTGTACTTGTGCTTTTGTTCATGTGTCGAATGTTTATCTCTAGTCCGTGTGAGCTTGGTAGTACTTTCTGTGTCCAGGTCGTGTATGTGCGTTGTTTGGGCGTGTAGTGTGTGTATGTATGTATTTGTGTGTGTGTCATGCTGTCTATCGATGTTTTGATGATGGTTGCGTCTTGTATGTGGCTTTGCCTGCTTGACTGAACTACTTTTACATTTATTATGAATATTATTCCATATTTATATAGCACTCTTTTCATATCTAAATACGTTCAAAAGTGCTTTACAATTCAAAGATTTATACATACCAAAGCAGAAATTAAAGAAAATATAAGATATGAAATAGAAATAAAACATAATAAACAAAACAAAAACATTTACAGTGTAGCTCTAAGGTATAAAAAGAACATCGCATAACCTCAAATTTAAAGTCCTTACGCCTAGTGAGGTATAGTACAATTATGATAAGAGATCTTTAAAAGATTATAGTGTAGCTGAGTTAAAACATGCAACAGCTATTTGGGATTAAGATATACATCAGCCACCATATATCTTTAATAAGAAATGAGTAATTAGAGTTCTTTTTAAAGACTCAAGTGAAGCTGAGTTCCGTATTCCCACCGGAAGTTCGTTCCACAACTTAGGAGCCACCTTTGCAAAGCTATGATCACCATAGGTAACTGTGCGGGATCTTGTTATCACGAGGGTCATAAAGTCATTTTTTATCTTAAATCACGATGTGGTTTATATATCTTTAACATGTTTTTGATGTAATTTGGATATTTGTCATTCAATGCTTTATAGGTGTGAGTCAAAAGTTTAAAGTCAATCCGGTGTTCCACTGGGAGCCAGTGAAGTTCCTTTAACACTGGTTATGTCGTCAAACCGTGATACGAGCTGCAACATTTTGGACAGTCTGCAGTTTGTTCAAAGTTGTGTTTGGTAAACCACAAAGCAGGGAGTTACAATAGTCGAGTCTGGGTGAAACAAGAGAATTTACTAGGTTTTTTTTAGCATCAGTGGTAAAATATTTTCTGATATGGCCTATTTGCCGTTGCTGGGCATAACAAGACCTACAAACGGATTCCACCTGTTGTTGTTCCATGTTCATGTTGGAATCGAGGAATGCTCCAAAATTTCGAACCCACGTTGATGGTTTTATCTCAGCATCTTCAATTTTGATATCTATGTTTGATACACGTTCTGCATTACGTTTGGAGTTAAACAGTATTAGTTCTGTTTTATCTGCATTTAGTTTTAGCATATCGTGATGAATCCAGGAGACAACATCATTTAGACAGGCTTCCACTCGTCTTATAACTTCCGTTTGTGTAGTAGTGTCAATTGGTTCAAATGATATATATAGCTGCGAGTCGTCTGCATAAAATGATGAGTAAGGCCATGGTTTCTACAAATTGCGCCTATGGGTTTTGTATACATAATTTAGTTTTTTGGCCCTAACACTGATCCCTGTGGTATACTGTATTTCATGAGGACTGGCTCAGAGAGTTATTTGCCAATGCACACAGTTTGAAAGCGATCGGTGAGATAGGATGTCATCCATGCAAGCGGTGTAACACCTATTCCAAAGTCATGTTCTAGACGTTCAAATAGTGTGCTGTGATCGAATGCAGCGGAGAGGTCCAGTAATACGAGGACAGTAACCTTGTTTTGGTCTAGTGACTCTAGAATATCGCTTTGGACCTTGAGTAGAGCAGTCTCAGTTGAGTGAAACTGTCAATACGCCGACGGATGTTCCTTATGAAGATTGTTTATTTACAAGTGTTGCTCAACACGTTTGTTCACTACCTTCTCCAGAACCTTTGAGATAAATGGGAGATTTGACACAGGTCTGTAATTTTTAAAAGAGTTCCGATCCAGATTTAGCTTTTTTATCCGACGGGGATACCTTTACTTACAATGTTTGTTTAGCTAGGGTGACTTTGAGATAAGTGTGAGGTTAGGACGTCCGTAAACCGGTTTAAACCCCCAGTGGTGATTTTGCTACTGACCGTGCCAAGGCGGTTCTCTCTTTGTCACCCTTACTTTGGTTGTTTTGTGTCTTTGTGCTTGTGTTTTGTTCATGTTTGTCTCTGGTGCTTGTGTATTAGTTGGTGTTTTCTGTGTTATTCTCGTGTGTTAGTGTGTTTGTGTGACATGCTATGTGACATTGATGTGTTGGCGGTGATTGCGTCTTGTATGTAACTTTCTACTGTATGTGTGTGTGAGTATAAATTGCTATGCTTTCTGTAGGTGTTTTGGTGATGGTGGCGTTTTGTGTGTGGCTTTTCCTGCTTGACTTTACTACTTTTTCATTTTTCATGAGAGGTCAGACATGTGAGATATTAAATGCCTTTGGTACATATGCTGAGTCAAGAGACAGGTTGATAATTTCCATTAAAACTGGTAAAAGTTCATCGAGACATAATTTTAATAACCATGTTGGTATCGGGTCTAATTCACAGGATTTATTTGGAGACTGTAATATGAATAGTTACACCTCCTTTGATGTAGCAGGAGTAAATGTTGTCAGATTTTCTACTGGAACCGTAACAGGTTCAATATTCGCGTAATCATGCTCAACTTGCTGTTTTAAGATGCATTTTTCAATGGAGCCGTATCAGATTTAGTATTCGGGTAGTCAAATTCAGTCTGCGATTTTGAAGATATGTCACACACCTAATGGCCTCTATTTTGTTAGTGAAAAGGTCAGAAAATTCCTCTGCCAGTGTCTTGGGCGATTTGAGGAAAGGTAAAACAATATCGTTTGAAGCATCTACCAGATGTTTAGTCACCTTAAACAGACTTTTATGGTCGTGTCCACAGGAGTTGACTTTGTCAGAATAATAATTAACTCTAGCCTGACTAAATAATTTATTAGTTTTTGCACATTGGTTTCTGGAGATTTCATGGTGAACTGTTAATTTGGTTTTACGCCAAGTGGAGTATGCTTGTTGATAAGTGCTGACATCTCCTCTGTGTACAAGTTAACTAGGTCGTCGAGGTCTGTACATTCTAAAGACTAGTTGAGAATTTTTGTTGTCCGGATATCATTTTTAAAGGCATCAACACTTATAGAGCGTAATCTATGAAAAGCTACAGTCTTGCTAATGGGAGCAGGTTTTCTGCTTTAACACTGAAAATCACTGCAAAATGATCACGTGTCAATTTTCCAGATTTATCAGAGAACCCGGGATCGCTAACTTCTATGTTAGAAACTATGTTGTCGGTATCTCTAGTGATCACGACATCTAGCGTATGTCCACCAACATGTGTGGGTGCATTGACATGTTGCCTCATACCACATGAGTCATGACAGCTAATAAATCGGGGTATCGGAGTATCTAAATGGAAATTTAAATCACCAACATTTATGATGTTTTTGTCTGTAATGGCATATCTAGGAAGAAAAACAGACCATTATTTTTCAAGACAGTCCATATATCACTGCTAGACGTAATGAGTAGCCATTTATAGTTATGTTACAGTCCATGAACTCAAAGTTTGAAAAAGTATTATTCGTACCTGATTCAACCATATCGATATCTATATAGAGGATTTGTATATAAGTGCTACACCAACACCGCGTTTACCACAGAGAGCGACATGGTGGATCGGGTAGCCAGAGGGGACGAGTTCACTAATACATGCTTTGTCAATGAATGTTCCAAGCCACGTTTCCGTCACGGCAAGACTATCAAGATGGTTTGAAATGATATAGTCATATATAGCTAGAGTGTTGTTCTTTACAGATCTTGGGTTTAGGCAACACACTTTTACATTAGTTTGGCCTTTCATAGCATTGAAACTTGAGCGCTTAATCTTCACCAGATTCAGATTGAAAGATCTGCGTTTGGATGGATGTGAAGTGTTTGAGCCATGTACATTTATAATGGTGGGGATCATTTCAGACAAAGTTTGTAGGTTGTTGATATTAATCCCTTGATTTGTATCCTAAATACGGCCTACTGAACCGTGTCCCCCTCTGGAACCCCGATACCTTAAAATACCTAACTTTTTCAGTCCTGTCATAACAGTTTGGTTAGGTGTTATTGTGTTTGATTGTCCGATACTGTATAGTGCATACCTATTGTATTGTACAGTCCTTGATATACGCTCACTCATCATTCCTGAGGGCAAATTACACTCTGATTTAAAACCAATTGAATATTTAGCAATGTCTTTTAGGTTAAAATTAACAAAATTCAGCATACAAATCCCGAATAAAATCAACATATATACACTCTTGTCACATTCAAACAAATTCATGACAAGTTATAGGTCTGTACCAGCAGTAGATTTGCTGATAAAGTTCAAAACAATGAGAGCAAAGAAAGTGCAGCCTACACCTGGCACATTCTACACCGATTAAATGATTTTTAGGAAACGATCTATCTGACGCTATTTACCTAAAATAGGTATAAAGGAGAACATAGCATAGGCATACAGGCAGACAGACATACATATAGAGAGAGCACAAAAAAGAAATAAATAATAATTAGATCAACAATATGATCAGATTCATAGAGAATAGTTATTACTACCTCAGTTTAAATGTTTTACTGTAATTCCCATACAAAAAGTACAAAAATGAGTCATGCAGGAAACACCACATACAGAACAAACAGTCGCCCGAACAGCAACACAAGGAAACAGCAAATGTACATAACTATAAAAACAACAAGAGACGCACAAAGACAAAACAAACATGCAATAGGGGGAAGATGCTATTTAAATAAAATGGGTATAAAGAAAAACATAAAATAGACAGACAGGCATCCGGACAGATAGAGATAGACAGAAAAACAAATAGATTAAAATTAGATACATAGTATAAGATTCATAAAAATAGTTTAACTACCTAATTTTAAATATTTTACTATAATTGCCATAGCAGGTGTTATTTACTGAAATAGGTATAAAGGAGAACATATAATAGACAGACAAGTAGGCAGGCAGACAGATAGAGAAAGACAGACAGAAAAAAACAAACGGATAAAATTAGCTAAATTGTATGATTATATTTATAGAGAATTGTTTTTATTACCTCAGTTTAAATGTTTTACTGTAATTGCCATAGCATGTGTTATTTACTGAAAGTGTGTATAAAGCAGAACATATCATAGTCAGACTGGCAGGCAGGCAGACAGAGAGAGAGACCAAACAAACAAATAGATAATACTAAGATAAATAGTATGAATAGATTTATAGAGAAATGTTTTTACTACCTCAGGTTAAATGTTTTACATGAAAAAACAAAGTTGACTTATTTACCGAAAATGGGCATAAAGGAGTATATCGGTCGATAGATAGATCGATCGATAGATAGATAGATAGATAGATAGATAGACAGACAGACAGACAGACAGACAGACAGATAGATAGATAGATAGATAGATAGATAGATAGATAGATAGATAGATAGATAGATAGATAGATAGATAGATATATAGATAGATAGATAGATAGATAGATAGATAGATAGATAGATAGATAGATAGATAGATAGATAGATAGATAGATATAGATAGATAGATAGATAGATAGATAGATAGATAGATAGATAGATAGATAGATAGATAGATAAATAGATAGATAGATAGATCCCAGACATATAGGCAGGCAGACATACAGATAGATAGATAGATAGACAAGTGAATAGATTGATCAATTATAATTATAGAGATTCGTGTTTACTACCTCATGAAGATTTTTAGGAAATGCCCTAGCTGACGTTATTTACCTAAAATATGTATAAAATGGAACATATCATAGGCATACAGACATATAGAGAGAGCACAAAAAAGAAATAGATAAAAAAATAGATCAATAGTATGACCAGATTCATAGAGAATAGTTTTTACTACCTCAGTTAAAATGTTTTACTGTAATTCCCATATAAGGTGTATATGAGGTATACAGGAAAACATATAGACAGAGAATGGTAACCAGACAAATAGAGAGCGACAGAAAAACAAATAGATAACAAGGGTATGCTTATGAAACAAGAGTATGTTTATGCCCCCGACATTTGGCCCTTAACGATGACCTTTACATTTGAACCATTGACCAGGGAGTTGAACGCAACACATCGTCTTTGTGTGGTGAACATTTGTGCCAGGTTATTTTGAAATCCATTCATAGATAAAAAGGTTATAGAAGGGACACGAAATTTGGGGCGGACGAACGGATGGAATGACAAACGGACGGACGGGCAACGGACAGACGGACGGACGGACAGACGGACGACGGACAATGCGATTACTATATGCTCGCCGTTAGGGAGGCATAAAAATTAGATAAATAGTATGATAAGATTAATAACGAATGGTTATTGCTACCTAAATGTTTTACTGTATTTGCCATATCAGCACTGAAAAAAGGTATAAAGGAGAACCTATCATAGACGGACAGGCAGGAAGGCAGACAAATAGGGAGGGACAGAAAAAACAAATAGATAATAATAAAGGTGGACGTATATTGGCGTGGCCCTGTCCGTCCGTCCGTTCGTACGTTCGTTCGTTCGTCCGTCCGTCAACAGTTTGTTTGTCCGCTGTTTTCCAGGAAAACTATTTGACAGATATTAATGAAACGTCAAACAAATCTTTAATGCATCACGATCTGAAGCTGAGTCGATTCTGAGGTTCATTTGATTTGTCGTGTCGGAGTTATTGCCCTTGTACTTAAAATAATGCAAATACGTGCAAATAGTTTGTCCGCCGTTTTCTGGAAAAACTATTTGACAGATATTAATGAAACGTCACACAAATGTTTAATACATCCAGATCTGAAGCTGAGTTGATTCTGAGGATCATTTGATTTTTCGTTTCAGGGTTATGGCCCTTGTCCTTAAAAAATAATGCAAATGCATGCAAATAGTTTTCCGTTGTTTTCTGGGAAAACTATTTGAGAGATATTAATGAAACTTCACACAAATGTTTAATGCATCAAAATCTGAAGCTGAGATTCATTTTATTTGTCGTTTCGGAGTTATGGCCCTTTAACTTAGAAAATAATGCAAATATATGCAAATAGTGTGTCCGCTGTTTTCTAGGCAAACTGTTTGACAGATATTAATGAAACTTCACACACATGTTTAATTCATCAAGACCTGAAGCTAAGTCAATTCTGACGTTCATTTGATTTGTCGTTTCGGAGTTAAGGCCCTTGCACTTAAAAACATAATGCCAATCTATACAAATATGAGGATGGCCATAACTTTTTCATTTGAAATGATATTTACTTCAATTTTTTATATGGTTAAAGCTTAATATGAATTTTCACATATATTGCGGGTTTTTTGATATGTTGACTTATCTACCGAAAATAGATATAAAGGAGAACATAGTTAACTAGTTAGATACATAGATAGGTAGATAGACAGGCATGCCAGACAAATAGACAGGAAGATATACAGATATGTAGATGAGCAGACATACAGATACATATATATATATATATAGATACATTTATAGAGAATGCTTTTTTTACTTCATCAGTTTACATTCTTTTACAAGATATTCCAAATCTGATGTTATTTACCTAAAATATGTATAAAGGAGAACATTTTATAGTCAGACATACCGACAAGCAGACTCATAGAAAGACTGTATAGTGAATATTTTCATATATTGGGTATAAAGGTATACACATCATAGACAGACAAACAGGCAGCCAGACTGATAGATAGAGACAGAAAACGCATAAAAATAGATAAATAGTATGATTAGATTTATAGAGAATATATTTTAATACCTCAGTTGTTTTACAGGAAATGCCAAAGCTGACTTTTGTCACTGACCGTTCCAAGGCGGTACTTCAAACTTCCCCCTATTGTATGTTTGTTTTGTCTTTGCGTTTTCTGATGTTTTTATAGTTATGTATATCGCTTTTTCCTTGTGTTTCTGTTCGGGCTGCTGTTTGTTCTGTATGTGGTGTTTTCTGCATGACTCATTTGTGTACTTTTATTTACGGAAAATGAGTATAAAGGAGTACATAATTAGTTAGATCGATAGACATATAGATAGATCGGTAGATATGTAGATAGGAACATAGATAGATACATAGATAGATAGATAGGTAGACAGACAGGCATGTCAGACAGATAGACAGGCAGACATACAGATAGATAGACAGACATACATATACATATATCTAGATAGACTGGTTTAGGGAGAATACCTTTTTACTTCATCGTTTTACATACAATCAGACAGACAACCATGCAGACTCATGGGGGAATGTATAGTGAATACTTTGATAAATTATAATTATTGAGATTCGTGTTTACTACATCAGTTTAAATGATTTTTAGGAAACGCCCTATCTGACGTTATTTACCTAAAATACGTATAAAGGAGAACATGCCATAGGCATACAGGCAGACAAAAAGAGTACAAAAAAGAAATGGATAAAAATTAGATCAATAGTATGATCAGATTCATAGAAAAAAGTTTTAACTACCTTACTTAAAATAGTTTACTGTAATTCCCATAGATGCTGTTTACTTAAAATAGGTATAAAGGAGAACATATCATAGACAGACAGGCAGCCAGACAGATAGAGATAGACAGGAAAACAAAACGATACAATTACATAAATAGTATAAGATTTTTAGAAATAGTTTTTACTACCTCAGTTTAAAATGTTTTACAGGAAATGCCAAAGCTGGCTTATTTACCGAAAATAGGTATAAAGGAGAACAAAGTTGGTTAAATAGTTAGATAGATTATAGGCAGACAGACAGGCATGCCAGACAGAAAGATATGTAGATATACAGATATATAGATGGACAGACATACAGATACATACATATATATATAGGTTTATAGAGAATACTTTTGTTTTTTCTTCATCAGTTTATATTATTTTACAAGACATGCCAAAGTTGATGATATTTACCTAAAATAAGTATAAAGGAGAACATGGAGTGTTGGTGGTGGTGGAGTTTTGTGTGTGTTTGTTCCTGCTTGACTTTACTACTTTTCAATTATATGGTAAGACATACAGACAAGCAGACTCATGGAAAGAATGTATAGTGAATAGTTTGATAAATTGGGTATAAAGGAAAACATATCATAGACAGACAGACAGGCAGACAAACAGCCAGACAGATAGAGATAGACAGAAAAATTGGTAAACACTAGATAAATTGTATGATTATATTTATAGAGAAAAGATTTTACTACCTCAATTTAAATGCCTTACAGAAATGCCAAAGCTGACTTATTTACCGAAAATGGGTATGAAGGAGAACATAGTTAACTAGTCAGATCGATAGATAGATATGTAGACAGACAGGCATGCCAGACAGATACACAGTCAGGCATAAAAATATATAGGCAGTCAGACATACAGATATATACACTTAGATAGAGAGATTTATGGAAAATACTTTTTTACTTCATGAGTTTACATTATTTTACAGGACATGACAAAGCTGATGTTATTTACCTTAAGTAGGTATTTATAAAGGAGATCATTTTATTGTCAGACAGACAAGTAGACATACTAATGGAAATAATATATAGTGAATAGATTGATTGATTATATTTATAGAGAATCGTTTTGAATTAAAAAAATTACAAACACCTTTCCCTTTGGGTTTGAATGACAACATTTTCCAAAGTGGTAATATATCTAAAGATCGTAAAATCGATATTTTCTCAATATTTTCAATTAGAAAACGTAAAAGCAGATCGCATGGTTAACGTAGAAATGGTAACATTAAGCGCAAATTACGTCTTAGTATGTCAGTTCACGATTTACATACTATTCTCAAAGAAACTGGCAAACATGCTATGCTTTCTTGTTTATCATCTTTGCCATTTTTTTGTATTCAGTCCATTTACGAGGAGGCTGATAAAATGTTTATGCGTACAGACCCACTGATCAAATCTGCCTTTATTATACAAAGTTACACCATGCATGTTCTTCATCCTCATATTGATAAAGAATCTGAACATAAAAGACATTTTCTTAAACTTCAATTCATAAATAAAGGTATATTTCGTGATAAGAATGTAATCGATATTATTCCTAAATATTTCATAAATTCTGAATCACCTGTTATAAATACAATAAACCAATAAGGAACGTTATTTTTAACTACAATAAAATTGTATCCGACTTAAATATTGATGTCAATACCCCTACTTCTTGAGACTGTAGCACTTCAAGCTTTTGTTATAAACCAGTTGGTCACATCATTACTGGTAATTTTAATATTATTAAAGATAAACGTCTCAGGACCCCGCTTATTAAAGGACCCAAATATAGATTATATTCCCTAATTGATTTTGACACTTGTCGTACTCATATTGCTGAAACTATTCAAGAATTCTGCATCAAATGGTGTCGACGAGAACATGCTGATGTAAATGCCCTTTCGGATTGGAAAAAAAACATGTTTTTGGCATTATTGATACACGTATTGCTTATTATAAATCTAATTACCATCTATTACCACCTCGACCTAGAATTACATTTCGATATCTGAAGAAAAACATTTCGAATTTTCATTCTAATTATGTTTTTGCTCCTGCTGACAAGGCCTCAAATAATGTAATAATATGTGACGATTGTATTATGTTGATGTTTTGAAGAAGGAATTAACTGGCTCACAAACATATATCACAGTGCAAACCCCTGAAAAAGATATAGTCACGGAACATGTAAAAGTGTACAAAACTTTTAAGTCTAATCCTAACGTAAAACAAAATAAACTTTCTACTATGTACTGGATTCCTAAGCTACATACAAATCCGTATAATGCGCGTTTTATTGCTAACTCTAGTTGTTGTACTACTACTAAACTATCTAAACTTTTAACGTCGTGTCTTACTACTATCAAAGAACATATTAAACGTTACTGTGATAAAATATATGACAATACTGGTATTCATGTTTTTGGTCCATAAAAAATTCAAATGATGTTTTAACTAAACTTGAAAATGAACAGTATAACATTTCTTGATTGAGCTCTTACGATTTCTCTACACTCTATACTACTCTACCTCACCATCTTTTAAAGGATAAACTGATTAAATTGATAGAAAAAACCTTTGCCAGAGAAATTCTGAAGTTGAAAATTACACAATGTGGACTTGCCTTGATGTTTGTAGATCTTTAACATTTCTTTTAGATAACATATTTGTGTGTTATACCAAATTGTGCCCCTCTTGTTGCAGAATTGTTTTTATATTGCTATGAGAAGGATTTCATGCTTAGTTTAAAACCTGATACACAATCTGACATTGTTAGTGCTTTTAATAAAACGTCTAGGTATTTAGACGATATTTTGAATTTGGATAATCCTTATTTTGAAAATATGGTTTCTTCTATTTATCCAAAAGAACTTACTTTAAACAAAGCGAACCCATCTGACATTCAGAACTCCTTTTTAGATTTGAATCTTTCCATCACTAATGATAATGTTTCGTCTAATTAAAATATACGATAAAAGGGAAGATTTCGATTTCAAAATTGTTAGTTATCCTTTTCTAGATAGAGATGCCCCCCGGTCTACATCTTATGGGGTTTACATTTCTCAACTTATTCGCTTTGCCCGAGCCTGTTCTTTGCTAGAAGATTTTAATAGTCGTAATTTAATTATAACTCATAAACTTCTAAAGCAAGGCTACAGATATCATAAAATTCGGAAAGCTTTTTCAAAATTCTATTATCGAAATTTACTCCTCATTAGTAAATATAACTGCAATTTACGGACGTTATTGCAACAAGGTATTTCTCATTCAGATTTCTATGGTAATGTTATCTACAAACTTAAGAAAATTCATGGTCATATCCATTTCCAAGCTTTGTTTATTAAACGCATTAAAACTTTTAGGAAGAAAGGATATGACCCTATCATATTGCAACACACTGCATGTTTGGTTATCGACCCCTTTACAGTCGGTCGCTACACTTTCCTCTTTGCTTGCACGATGACAGGCCGAGGGTAGTACTCTATGATGGTATACTCTTAAACCCAGAAATGGGATGAGCTTACCAGACTCATGTATTTAACTTAACTTAACCAGACTTAACGGCTTCCCGGCAGTTGCTCTGTCTTCAGCAAAGTCATTGAGTACATATTTGACGGACATTCACATTTGTTATGCTATGTTTTACATTTTGTAATGTGATTACTGTCCTCTATGTGGTTGGGAGGTCCGGCGGGGATACCTTTATTTACAATGTTTGTTTAGCTAGGGTGAATGAGATAAGTGTGAGGTTAGGACGTCCGTAAACCGGTTTAAACCCAGAGTGGTAATTTTGCTACTGACCGTGCCAAGACGGTTCTCTCTTTGTCACCCTTTTGTTTGTCTTGTGTATTTGGGCTTGTGTTTTGTTCATGTTTGTCTCTGGTGCTCGTGTATTTGTTGGTGTTTTCTGTGTTCCTCTCGTGTGTTTGGTTGTGTGTGTGACATTTTGTCTATTGATGTGTTGATGGTGATTGCGTCTTGTATGTGACTTTCTACTGTGTGTGTATGAGTATAAATTGCTATGCTTTCTGTGGTGTTTAGGTGATGGTGGCGTTTGGTGTATGGCTTTTCCTGTTTGACTTTACTTGAATAAGTGTGAGGTTGGGCGTCCATAAACCGGTTTAACCCCCCAGTGACTTTTGTCACTGACCCTTCCAAGGTGGTACTTCCATCTTCCCCCTATTGCATGTATGTTTTGTCTTTGTGCGTCTCTTGTTGTGTTTATAGTTATGTACATTTGCTGTTTCCTTGTGTTGCTGTTCGGGCGACTGTTTGTTCTGTATGTGGTGTTTCCTGCATGACCCATTTTTGTACTTTTACTACTTTTTCATTTACGATCTCATTTAAAATGTTTCTTAGGAATTGCCCTAGCTGACGTTATACGTTAATTACCTAAAATGGGTATAAAGGAGTACATAGTTAATTAGATAAATTGATATATAGATATGTAGATAGATAGATAGATAGATAGATAGATAGATAGATAGATAGGGATAGATAGATAGATAAATAGATAGATAGATAGATAGATAGATAGATAGATAGATAGATAGATAGATAGATAGATAGATAGATAGATATATATAGATAGGGATATATAGATAGATAGATAGATATATAGATAGATAGATAGATAGACAGATAGATAGATAGATAGATAGATAGATAGATAGATAGATAGATAGATAGAGGGATAGATAGGTAGATACATAGATAGGTAGACAGACAGGCATTCCAGACAGATAGGCAGACAGACATACATATAGATAGACAGACAGACATACAAATACATACATATAGATAGACAGATTTATAGAGAATACCTTTTTACTTCATTAGTTTACATTATATTACAAGAAATGCCAAAGCTTATGTTATTTACCTAAAATAGGTATAAAGGAGAACATTTTATTGTCAGTCAGACAGACAAGCAGGCAGACCCGTGGAAAGAATACATACTGAATGAGTGTATAATTTATTGAGATTCGTTTTTACTACCTCAGTTTAAATGCTTTTTAGGACACGCCCTATCTGACGCTATTTACCTAAAATATGTATAAAGGAGAAGATGTAATAGGCATACAGGCAGGCAGACAGACATAAAGAGAGCACAAAAAAAAGAAATAGATAAAAGTTAGATCAATAGTATGATTATTAGAGAATAGTTTTTACTACCTCAGTTGAAATGTTTTACTGTAATTCACGTACAAAGTGCTATTTTTTAAAATAGGTACATGTATAAAGGAAACCATATCTTAGACAGACAGATAGATAGAGAGCGACAAAAAATCAAATAGATAAATAAAATAATAATAAAAATGCCAGACAGATAGACAGGCAGGTATACAGATAGATAAATGGACAGACATACAGATACATACATATAGATAGATATATTTATAGAGAATGTTTATTTTTCACTTGTTTTAACATTCTTTTACAAGACATGCCAAAGCTGATGTTATTTATTTACCTAAAATTGGTATAAAGGAGAATATTTTATAGTAAGACATACAGACAAGCACACTCGTGGAAATAAGGCATAGTGGATAGTTTGATAAATTGGGTATAAACGAAAACATATCATAGATAGACAGACAGTCTGACAGATAGAGAGAGACAGGAAAAAAGATAAACATTATATAAATAGTATGATTAGATTTATAGAGAAAAGATTTTACTACCTCAGTTTAAATGTTTTACAGGAAATACCAAAGCTGACTTATTTACCGAAAATGGGTATAAAGAAGAACATAGTTAACTAGTTAGATCGATAGATAGATAGATAGATAGATAGATAGATAGATAGATAGATAGATAGATAGATAGATAGATATATAGATAGATAGACACACAGGCACACCAGAGAGATAGACAGACACACATTAAGGTACATACATATAGATAGACATATTTATAGAGAATACTTTTTTACTTCCTGAGTTTACATTATTTTACAGGACATGCCAAAGCTGATGTTATTTACCTAAAATAGGTATAAAGGAGAATATTTTATTGCCAGTCAGACAGACAAGTAATCAGACTCATGGAAAGAATATATAGTGGATTGATTGATCAATTGTATTTATAGAGATTCGTTTTACTATATCATTTAAAATGTTTGTTTTACAGGACATGCCCTATCTAACATTATTTACCTAAAATAGGTATATAGGAGAACATATCATTGACAGACAGGCAGGTAGGCAGCCAAATAAAACATAGATAAATAGTATGATTAAATTTATAGAGAATAGTTTTTACCACCTCAGTTTAAATATTTTACTGTAATTGCCATATCATGTGTTTTTTACTGAAAAATGGTATAAAGAAGAACATAGAACAGTTTTTACTACCTCAGTTTAAATGTTTTACAGGAAATGCCAAAGCTGATTCATTTATCGAAAATAGATATAAAGGAGAATATTAACTAGTTAGATAGATATGTAGACAGGCAGACAAGTCAGACAGATAGACAGGTCGATATACAGATAGATAGATGGACATACATACAGATACATATATATAGGTAGATAGATTTATAGATAATACGTTTTTACTTCATCAGTTTACATTCTTTTACAAGACATGCCAAACCTGCTGTTATTTACCTAACATAGGTATAAAGGTGAACATTTCATATTCAGACATACAGACAAGCAGAATCATGGAAATAATCTATAGTGAATAATTTGCTATATTGGGTATAAAGGAAAACACATCATAGGCAGACAGACATATAGAGAGAGACTCAGGGGTGGGATTGACCTAAGAGCTGAGGGGAGGAAATATTTCGGCGCGGGGTTTGGGGGCCGCTTTAGGCCCCCAATGGGGTCCAGGGGCAAAGTCGTGGTGGGGGTCAGAGGGGGCGAAGCCCCCTGCCGAAAATGAAAAATAGGGCTTTAAAGGTCAATTGGAAAGCTCTCCCTGAGCTATCCTGGTTCAAAATTTAAAACTTAAAAACACACAAAAAAAACAACTGCACTGTACTGTACTAAATACCACTTTATTACTAGAAGGCCTGTAGGAGCAGTCTGATTTGGATCTTCTCTATTTGCTTATAAATAAAATCATATACAACAAATAATAATTCTTAAGTCTCTGCCATTGCCAAAAATTATTGTATCCATGTGGCATAATATAAATCAATCTAATTATACTTCATGATGTCTTTATTTTTTATATGAATATTCATAAAACAATAGTGAAGTACAAAAGAATGCTCTTGCAATATTCTCAAGTCTTTTTTGAAGTAACCAGAAATTCCAGCATAAAATAACAAATTTCCGTACACATGATGATGCAATCATAAACAGATAGATCTTAAGTATGGCAAAATGTTGCATAAATGTAGAGAAAAATAGAGAAAATATGGCCCATTGGGTTCATCATCATGGATAGAATACTCTGGCTCAGTATGATTTAGTCTGGAAAAGGTGCCAACATGAATCTTCTACTGTTATTGATTTTTTTTTGACTTTTCTCATTATTATTTATTTCATGTCATCACTGTCAATGAAATAGTTTACTAATAGTTGTCATGCACCTTCTAATAAAATTCAGGAACCAGCTGCAGGTTAGTTCTTCATTGAAAATCAATCACATATTTTTTTCACATCACTTTTATTGCTCCTACCTGTGCATTTGCTGTTCTGTCTTCAAGTAAAACTACAGGAACAGGTGTTTCACATTCTTTTGTCTTTGATACGTTTTTGAAAATTGAGTGAATACCAAAGTTTCTGTCATCTTCAGATTGTCCACCGGTTACGTAGGGCGGTAACTTACTTTCTGTTGGTTTTAATCGCATTTTCCTTCTGTGTGTGTCAGATGACGAACTATGTTCTACAATAGCAAGCTTCCCTCTTTAGCAGTTTGTAATCAATTTGTCGCAACTCAACACTTCGCTGTTTTCTGTCAAGACAACTTCAGAGACGCACGAGGACACCCTGTCATTTTTCAGTTTCTAGCCAGTTCCGCTTGAACTACTGCTAGTGCCAGTGGCAATACGCAGAATTTCCGCTGAATCAGCTGTCCGATAAAATATTATTGTCATTTTAAGTCCATTTGATTCAAATGCAGCAATAGTTTGAGATGTTGCCACATTTTTTACGTTTGTTGTGAAAGTTCGCTAACAATTTGTGAGGAAACAGATTTGTAACTCATGCAACGATAACAGCGATTTGATTGGTGTAGGCACGAAGATTTTGCCAATCGGATTCCGCGTAGTATAGGTAAGATGAAGCTGAAATGGCACAGGGTAAATCTGCGGCGAGATCGGCAAGACTAATTCCCGGACCAGACCGGACGCGGACCTCCCCCCCCAGACTCAGACTGTAAAACGCATAAAAATTAGATTTGTAGAGAATGGGAATAAAGGAGTACATAGTTAATTAGTTAGATCGATCGATCGATCATTCGATATATAGATAGATAGATAGGAGTACATAGTCAATTAGTTCGATAGATAGATAGATAGAAAGATAGATAGATATATAGATAGATAGATTGATAGATAGACAGATAGATAGATAGATAGATAGATAGATAGATAGATAGATAGATAGATAGATAGATAGATAGATAGATAGATAGATAGATAGATAGATAGATAGATAGATAGATAGATAGATAGATAGATAGATAGATAGATGGATATATAGATAGATAGAATGAGGCATGCCAGGCAGATAGACAGGCAGACATACAGATAGACAGACAGACATACGAATACATATATATAGAAAGACAGATTTATAGAGAATATGTTTTACTTCATCAGTTTACATTATATTATAAGTCATGCCAAAGCTGATGTTATTTACCTAAAATAGGTATAAAGGAGAATATTTTATAGTAAGACATACAGACAAGCAGACTCATGGAAAGAATGTATAGTGAATAGTTTGATAAAGTTGGTATAAAGGAAAACATATCATAGACAGACGGACAGATAGCCAGACAGATAGAGAGACAGAAAAACGGATAAGCATTACATAAATAGTATGATTAGATTCATAGAGAAAAAAATACTATCCTTTACAGGAAATACCAAAAGTACAAAAATGAGTCATGCAGGAAACACCACATACAGAACAAACACTCGCTCGAACAGCAACACAAGGAAATAGCAAATGTACATAACTAGAAAAACAACAAGAGACACACAAAGACAAAACAAACATACAATAGGAGGAAGATGGAAGTACCGCCTTGGAACGGTCAGTGACAAAAGTCACTGGGGGGTTAAACCGGTTTATGGGCGCCCAACCTCACTCTTATTCCATCCCCACCCTAAAAGACAAACAGTGTAAATAAACGTATCCCCTCTCCGACTAATCTACAACAACCGCGACGGCAAATACAATGGTAAAGTGCATGTATAACGAAAAAACATTTAATTGAACATACTGTATCCACCTATCGCTAGTGTACTCAATGATTGAGCTGCAAACAGAGTAACTGTAGAAAAGTAATAAAGGGTACGACAAAAATGAAATAGTACAGATATCCGACGTTGACTTATTCACCGAAAATTGGTATAAAGGAGAACATAGTTACCTAGTTAGATCGATAGATAGATAGTTAGACAGACAGACACACCAGACAGATAGACAGGCAGACATACAGATAGACAGACATACATACAAATACATACATTTAGGTAGACATATTTATAAATAATACGTTTTTACTTCATGCGTTTACAATTTTTTACAAGACATGTCAAAGTTGATATTATTTTACCTAAAATAGGTATATAGGAGAACATTTTATTGTCAGTCACACAGACAAGTAGACATACTCATGGACAGAATATATAGTGGATAGATTGATCAATTATATTATAGAGATTCGATTTACTACCTCATTTAAAACGGTTTTTTAGGAAATGCCCTATCTGACGTTATTTATCTAAAATAGATATAAAGGAGAACATATAGACATACAAACATATAGAGAGAATTCAAAAAAGAAATAGATAAAATAATAGATCAATAGTATGATCAGATTCATAGATGTTTTATTGCAATTCCCATATTAGGTGTTATTTACTTAAATGGGGTATAAAGAAAAACATATCATAGACAGAGACAGGCAGCCAGACAGGTAGAGAGCGACATATGATAATATTTATAAAAAACAGTTATTACTACCTCGGTTTAAATGTTTTACTGTAGTCGCCATATCAGGTGTTATTTACTGAAAATAACTTTAAAGGAGAACCTGTCATAGACAGACAGGCAGGCAGGCAGGCAGACAGACAGACAGAGACAGAAAAACAAATAGATAATAATTAGATAAATAGTATGATCAGATTGATATAGAACAGTTTTTACTACCTCAGTTTAAATATTTTACAGGAAATGCCGAAGCTGACTTATTTACCGAAACTAGGTATAAAGGAGAACATAGTTAACTAGGAAGATAGATTGATTCATAGATAGATAGATAGATAGATAGATAGATAGATAGATAGATAGATAGATAGATAGATAGATATACAGGCATGTCAGACATATAGACAGGCAGATATACAGATACATAGATGGACAGACATACAGATACATTCATATAGATAGATAAATTTATAGAGAATACTTTTTTACTTCATCAGTTTACATTCTTTGACAAGACATGTCAAATCTGATATTGTTGACTAGAATAGGTATAAAGGAGAACATTTTATAGTCAGACATACAGACAAACAAGCAGACTCATGGAAAGAATCTATAGTGAATAGTTTGATATATTGGGTATAAAAAAAACCCACATCATAGACAGACAGATCGGCAGGCAGACAGACAGATACAGAGAGACAGAAAAAAACAGAAAAAATAGATAAATAGTATGATTACATCTATAGAGAATATATTATGCTACTTCATTTTAAATGTTTTACATGAAATACCAGAGCTGATTTATTTACCGAAAATGAGTACATAGTTAATTACTTAGATGGCTCGATCGCTCGATTGCTTCATCGATCGCTCAATCGCTTGATCGATCAATCGATCAATCGATAGATAAAAGTACAAAAATGAGTCATGCAGGAAACACCACATACAGATACATACATACATACATGCCTACATATATACATATATACCTAGCTGTACATTTTATTGTCAATTAGACACACAAGTAGACTGACTCATGGAAAGAATATATAGTGGATAGATTGATCAATTATATTTATAGAGATTCGTTTTTACTACCTTATTTATAATGCATTTTAAGGAAATGCACTAGCTGAAGTTATTCACTTAAAATAGGTATAAAGGAGAACATATAGACAAACAGACATATAGAGAGAGCACAAAAAAGTTATAGATAAAAAGTAGATCAATAGTATGATCAGATTCATAGAGAATAGTGTTTACTACTACCTCAGTTAAAATGTGTTACTGTAATTCTTATATAAGGTGTTATTTACTTAAATGAGGTATAAAGGAGAACATAGTAAACTAATTAGATTGATAGACAGATAGGAAAACAGACAGACACACCAGACAGATATACAGATAAATACATATAGATAGATAGATTTATAAAGAATACATTTTTTAACATCATCAGTTTACATTATTTTACAAGACATGCCAAAGCTTCTGTTATTTACCTAAAATAGGTATAAAGGAGAACATTTTATTGTCAATCAGACAGACAAGTAGACATGCTCATGGAAATAATATATAGTGGATAGATTGATCAATTATATTTATAGAGATTCGTTTTTACTACCTTATTCATAATGCATGTTAAGGAAATGCCCTAGCTGAAGTTATTCACTTAAAATAGGTATAAAAGAGAACATATAGACAAACAGAAATATAGAGAGAGCACAAAAAAGTTATAGATAAAAAGTAGATCAATAGTATGATCAGATTCATAGAGAATAGTGTTTACTACTACCTCAGTTAAAATGTGTTACTGTAATTCTTATATAAGGTGTTATTTACTTAAATGAGGTATAAAGGAGAACATAGTAAACTAATTAGATTAATAGATAGATAGGAAAACAGACAGACACACCAGATAGATAGACAGGCAGACAAACAGATATGTAGAAAGTCCGAAATATAGATAGATACATTTAGATAAACAAATTTATAAAGAATATTGTTTACTTCACGAGTTTACATTATTTTACAAGACATGCCAAAGCTTATGTTATTTACCTAAAATAGGTATAAAGGAGAACATTTTATTGTCAATAAGACAGACAAGTAGACATACTCATGGAAATAATATATAGTGGATAGATTGATCAATTATATTTATAGAGATTCGTTTTTAGTACCTTATTGATAATGCATGTTTAGGAAATGCCCTAGCTGACGTTATTTACCTAAAATATGTATAAAGGAGAACATATACACAAAACAGACATATATAGAGAGCACTAAAAAGTTATATATAAAAAGTAGATCAATAGTATGATCAGATTCATAGAGAATAGTGTTTACTACCACAGTAAAAATGTAGAACAAATAGATAAAGATAGATAAATAGTATAATATTTATAAAGAACAGTTGTTACTACCTCAGTTAAAATGTTTTACTGCAGTTGCCATATCAGGGGTTATTTACTAAAAATAGCTTTAAAGGAGAACCCGTCATTGGCAGAGAGGAAGGTAGGCAGACATGTAAAGAATGACAGAAAACAAATATATAATAAGTAGACAAATAGTATGATCAGATTGATATAGAACAGTTTTACTACCTCAGTTTAAATATTTGATAGGAATATATTACCGAAAATATGTATAAAGGAGAACATAGTTAACTAGTAAGATAGTTAGATAGATAGATAGACAGAAAGGCATGTCAGACAGATAGACGTGCAGATATACAGATAGATATATGGACAGACATACAGATACATACATATAGATAGATAGATTTATAGAGAATACTTTTTTACTTCATCAGTTTACAATCTTTTACAAGACATGCCAATTCTAATGTTATTTACCTAAAATAGCAGACTCATGGAAAGAATTTATAGTGAATAGTTTGATATATTGGGTAAAAAGGAAAACACATCATAGGCAGACAGACCGACAGGCAGCCAGACAGATAGAGAGAGACAGACAAAAACGCATAAAATTAGATAAATAGTATGATTAAATCTATAGAGAATATATTTTACTACTTCATTTTAAATGTTTTACATGAAATACCAGAGCTGATTTATTTACCGAAAATGGGTATAAAGGAGTACATAGTTAATTAGTTAGATGGCTCGATCGCTTGATTGCTTCATCGATCGCTCGATCGCTTGATCGATCGATAGATAGATAGATAGATAGATAGATAGATACATACATACATACATACATACCTACATACATACATACATACATACATACCTACATACATACATACATACATACATACATACATACATACATACATACATACATACATACATACATGCATGCATGCATGCATACATACATACATACATACATACATACATACATACATACATACATACATACATACATACATACATACATACATACATACATACATACATACATACATACATACATACATACATACATACATACATACATACATACATACATACATACATACATACATACATACATACATACATACATACATACCTACATACATACATACATACATACCTACATACATACATACATACATACATACATACATACATACATACATACATACATACATACATACATACATACATACATACATACATACATACACACATACATACATACATACATACATACATAGATACATACATACATACATACATACATACATATATACATGTACATGTACATGTATACATACATACATACATACATACATACATACATACATACATACATACATACATAAATACATACATACATACATGCATACATACATACATACATACATACATACATACATACATACATACATACATACATACATACATACATACATACATACATACATACATACAAACATACATACATACATACATACATACATACATACATACATACATACATACAATTTCATACAATTTCATACATACATACATAGTACATACTACATACATACATACATACATACGTACATACATACATACATACATACATACATACATACATACATACATACATACATACATACATACATACATACATACATACATACATACATACATACATACATACATACATACATACATACATACATACATACATACATACATACATACATACATACATACATACAGCGACATGCATGCCAGGCATATAGACATGCAGATATACAGATCTATAAATTGACAGACATACAGATACATAGATATATGGAAAGGTAGTAAAGTCAAGCAGGCAAAGCCACATACAAGACGCAACCTCCATCAAAACACCGATAGACAGCATGACACACATACACACACACACGCAACCACACACCCAAACGCACACTCACACATGAGATGGACACAGAAAACACCAACAGACACACAAAAACCAGAAACAAACACTCCACACATGAACAAAACCACAAGCACAAAGACGGAAGGCAAACAAAAGGAAGGGTGACAAAGACAAATTATAGTGAATAGTTTGATAAATTGGGTATAATGGAAAACATATCATGGACAGACAGGCAGACAACCAGACAGATAGAGAGAGACAGAAACATGGATAAACGTTAAATAACTAGTATGATCAGATTGATACAGAACAGTTTTTACTATCTCAGTTCAAATGCTTTACAAGAAATACCAAAGTTGACTTATTTACCGAAAATGGGTATAAAGGAGAACATTTTATTGTCAATCAGACAGACAAGTAGACAGACTCATGGAAAGAATATACATGTATAGTCGATAGATTGATCAATACATACATACTTATATAGAGATTCGTTTTTACAACTTTATTTGTAATGCATTTTTAGGAAATCCCCTAGCTGTCGTTATTTACTTAAAATAGGTATAAAGGAGAACATATAGACAAACAGACATATAGAGAGAGCACAAAAAAAGAAATAAATAAAAAATAGATCTATAGTATGATCAGATTCATAGAGAATAGTGTTTACTACCTCAGTTAAAATGTTTTACTGTAATTCTCATATAAGGTGTTATTTACTTAAATGAGGTATAAAGGAAACATATCAAAGACAGAGACAAGCAGCCAGACAGATAGAGAGTGACATAAAAACAAATAGATAAAAATAGATAAGTAGTATGATAATCTTTATAAAGAACAGTTATTACCACCTCAGTTTAAATGTTTTACTGTAGTTGCCATATTAGGTGTTATTTAATGAAAAAAGCTTTTATGCAGCGTTATTGATCTAGACCTTAAAATTGATAATGGAATGATTTCTTCATATAGAGAGAGCATAAAAAAGAAATAGATAAAAAAGTAGACCAATAGTATGATCAGATTCATAGAGAATATTGTTTACTACCTCAGTTAAAATGTTTTACTGTAATTCTCATACAAGGTGTTATTTACTTAAATGAGGTATAAAGGAGAACATAGTAAACTAATTAGATCGATCGATAGATAGGAAATCCGACAGGCACACCAGACAGATAGACAGGCAGACATACAAATATATAGACAGACTGACATATAGATACATACATTTAGATGAATCGAATTATAGAGAATACGTTTTTACTTCACGAGTTTACATTATTTTACAAGAATATGCCAGAGCTTATGTTATTTACCTTAAATAGGTATAATGGAGAATATTTTATTGTCAATCAGACAGACAAGTAGACAGACTCATGGAAAGAATATATAGTGGGTAGATTGATCTATTATATTTATAGAGATTCGTTTATACTACCTTATTTATAATGCATTTTAGGAAATGCCCTAGCTGACGTTAATTACCTAAAATATGTATAAAGGAGAATATATAGACAAACAGACATATATAGAGAGCACAAAAAGAAATAGAATAAAAATAGATCAATAGTATGATCAGATTCATAGAGAATAGTGTTTACTACCTCAGTTGAAATGCTTTACTGTAATTCTCATATAAGATGTTATTTACTTAAATGAGGTATAAAGGAGAACATAGTAAACTAATTAGATCGATAGATAGATAGGAAAACAAACAGGCACACCAGACATATAGACAGGCAGACATACAGACATATAGACAGACTGACATATAGATACATACAATTAGATACACGGAATTATAGGGTATACTATTTTACTTCACAAGTTTACATTATTTTACAAGACATGCCAAAGCTTATGTTATTTATATAAGATAGGTATAAAGGAGAACATTGTTATTGTCTATCAGACAGACAAGTAGACAGACTCATGGAAAGAACATATAGTGGATAGATTGATCAATTATATTTATAGAGATTCGTTTTTACTACCTTATATATAACGCATTTTTAGGATATGCCATTGCTGACGTTATTTACTTAAAATAGGTATAAAGGAGAACATATAGACAAATAGACATATAGAGAGAGCATAAAAA
The DNA here is from genome assembly GCA_963576725.1 of Azorinus chamasolen. Lineage (NCBI taxonomy): Eukaryota > Metazoa > Mollusca > Bivalvia > Cardiida > Solecurtidae > Azorinus > Azorinus chamasolen. Next base: position 80,867,673 of record OY755247.1, read on the forward strand.
AGAAATAGTTAAAAAGTAGACCAATAGTATGATTAGATTCATAGAGAATAGTGTTTACTACTACCTCAGTTAAAATGTTTTACTGTAATTCTCATATAAGCTGTTATTTATTTAAATGAGGTATAAAGGAGAACATAGTAAACTAATTAGATCGATAGATAGATAGGAAAACAGACTGGCACACCAGACAGATAGACAGGCCGACATATAGATATATAGACAGACAGACATATAGCTACATACATTTAGATAAACAAAATTATAGAGAATATTTTTACTTAACAAGTTTACATTATTTTACAAGACATGCCAAAGCTTGTTATTTACCTAAAATAGGTATAAAGGAAAATATTTTATTGTCAATCAGACAGACAAGTAGACAGGCTCATGGAAAGAATATATAGTCTATAGATGGATCAATTATATTTATAGATTCGTTTTTACTACCTTATTTATAATGTATTTTTAGGAAATAACCTAGTTGACGTTATTTACCTAAAATAGGTATAAAGGAGAACATATAGACAAACAGACGTATAGAGAGAGCACAAAATAGAAATAGATAAAAAAGTAGATCAATAGTATGATCAGATGCATAGAGAATAGTGTTTACTGCCTCAGCTAAAATACTTTACTGTAATTCTCATATAAGGTGCTATTTACTTAAATGAGGTATAAAGGAGAACATAGTAAACTAATTAGATCGATAGATAGATAGGAAAACAGACAGGCACACCAGACAGATAGACAGGCAGACATACAAATATATAGACAGACTGACATATAGATACATACATTTAGATAAACAGAAATAATAGAGAATACTTTCTTACTTCACGAGTTTACATTATTTTACAACACATGCCAAAGCTTATGTTATTTACCTAAAATAGGTATAAAGGAGAATATTTTATTGTCAATCAGACATACAAGTAGACAGACTCATGGAAAGAATATATATTGGATAGATTGATCAATTATATTATAGAGATTCGTATTTACTACCTTATTTATAATGCATGTTAGGAAATGCCCTAGCTGACATTATTTACCTAAAATAAGTATAAAGGAGAACATATAGACAGACATATAGAGAGAGCACAATAGAGATAAAAATAGATCAATAGTATTATCAGATTCATAGTGAATAGTGTTTACTACCTCAGTTTTACTATAATTCTCATTTATGGTGTTATTTATTTAAATGAGGTTTAAAGGAAAACATATCATAGACAGAGACAGGCAGCCAGACAGATAGAGAGCGACATAAAAACAAATAGATAAAAATAGATAAATAATATGATAATATTTATAAAGAACAGTTGTTCCTACCTCAGCTTAATTGAAATATAGATACATACATTTAGATAAACAGAATTATAGAGAATAATATTTTACTTCACGAGTTTGCATTATTTTTACAAGACATGCCAAAACTTGTTATTTACCTAAAATAGGGATAAAGAAGAACATTTATTGTCTATCAGACAGACAAGTAGAAATACTCATGGAAAGAATATATAGTGGATAGATTGATCAATTATATTTATAGAGATTCGTTTTTACTACCTTACAAATAAGAAATAGATAAAAATAGATCAATAGTATGATAAGATTTTCATACAGAATAGTGTTTACTACCTCAGTTAAAATGTTTTACTGTAATTCTCATATAAGGTGTTATTTATTTAAATGAGGTATAAAGAAGAACATAAAACTTGAAAATGAACAGTATAACATTTCTTGATTGAGCTCTTACGATTTCTCTACACTCTATACTACTATACCTCACCATCTTATAAAGGATAAACTGATTAAATTGATAGAAAAAAACCTTTGCCAGAGAAAATAAAATTTTCCTTTCATGTAATGTTCAACGTTCATTCTTTTCGAATTCTGAAGTTGAAAATTACACAATGTGGACTTGCCTTGATGTTTGTAGATCTTTAACATTTCTTTTAGATAACATATTTGTGCGCTATGGGGATAACATATATCGTCAAGTTGTTGGTATACCTATGGGAACAAATTGTGCCCCTCTTTTTGCAGATTTGTTTTATATTGCTATGAGAAGGATTTCATGCTTAGTTTAAAACCTGATTCACAATCTGACATTGTTAGTGCTTTTAATAAAACGTCTAGGTATTTAGACGATACTTTGAATTTGAATAATCCTTATTTTGAAAATATGGTTTCTTCTATTTACCCAAGAGAACTTACCATTTTAATAAAGCGAACCCATCTGACATTCAGGCTTCCTTTTTAGATTTGAATCTTTCCATCACTAATGATAAAGTTTCGTCTAAAATATACGATAAAAGGGAAGATTTCGATTTCAAAATTGTTAATTATCCTTTTCTAGATGGAGATGTTCCCCGGTCTACATCTTATATGGTTTACATTTCTCAACTTATTCGCTTTACCCGAGCCTGTTCTTTGCTAGTAGATTTTAATAGTCGTAATTTAATTATAACTCATGAACATCTTAAGCAAGGCTACAGATATTATAAAATTAGGAAAGCTTTTTCAAAATTCTATTATCGAAATTTACCCCTCATTAGTAAATATAACTGCAATTTACGGACGTTAATGCAACAGGTATTTCTCATCCAGATTTCTATGGTGATGTTATCTACAAACTTAGGAAAAATCATGGTCATATCCATTTTCACGATTTGTTTATTAAACGCATTAAAACTTTTAGGAAGAAAGGTTATGACCCTATTATATTGCAACACATTGCATGTTTGGTTATCGACCCCTTTACAGTCGGTCGCTACGCTTTCCTCTTTGCTTGCACGATGACAGGCCGAGGGTAGTACTCTATGATGGTATACTCTTAAACCCAGAAATGGGATGAGCTTACCAGACTCATGTATTACCTTTTCTCTGCCGTGCCCTTAACGGCTTCCCTGCAGTTGCTCTGTCTTCAGTAAAGTCATTGAGTACATATTTGACGTACTTTCGTAGTTGCTATGCTATGTTTTACATTTTGTACTGTGATTACTGTCTTGTGGTATTTCCTGCATGACTCATTTTTGTACTTCTATGTTGTGGGGAAGTCCGGTGGGGATACCTTTATTTACAATGTTTGTTTAGCTAGGGTGACTTTGAGATAAGTGTGAGGTTAGGACGTCCGTAAACCGGTTTAAACCCCCAGTGGTGATTTTGCTACTGACCGTGCCAAGGCGGTTTTCTCTTTGTCAACCTTACTTTTGTTTGTCTTGTGTCTTTGTGCTTGTGTTTTGTTTCATGTTTGTCTCTGGTGCTCGTGTATTTGTTGGTGATTTATGTGTTCTTCTCGTGTGTTTGCGTGTGTGGCATGCTGTCTATTGATGTGTTGGTGGTGATTGCGTCTTGTATGTGTGTGTATGAGTATAAATTGCTATGCTTTCTGTAGGTGTTTTGGTGATGGTGCCGTTTTGTGTGTGGTTTTTCCTGCTTGACTTTACTACTTTTTCATAGTAAACTAATTAGATCGATCGATAGATAGGAAAACAGACAGGCACACCAGACAGATAGACAGGCAGACATACAGACAGATAGACAGTCTGAAATATAGATACATACATTTAGATAAACAGAATTATAGAGAATAGTTTTTACTTCACGAGTTTACATTATTTTTACCAGACATGCCAAAGCTTATGTTATTTACCTAAAATAGGTATAAAGGAGAATATTTTATTGTCAATCAGACAGACAAGCAGACAGACTCATGGAAAGAATATATAGTGGATAGATTGATCAATTATATTTATAGAGATTCGTGTTTACTACCTTATTTATAGTGCATTTTAGGAAACGCCTTAGCTGACGTTATTTACCTAAAATATGTATAAAGGAAAACATATAGACAAACATACATATAGAGAGAGCACAAAAAAGAAATAGATAAAAAAGTAGATCAATAGTATGATCAGATTCATAGAGAATAGTGTTTACTACCTCAGTTGAAATGTTTTACTGTAATTCTCATATAAGCTGTTATTTACTTAAATGAGGTATAAAGGAGAACATAGTAAACTAATTAGATCGATAGATAGATAGGAAAACAAACAGGCACACCAGACAGATAGACAGGCAGACATACAGATATACAGACAGTCTGAAATATAGATACATACATTTAGATACACGGAATTATAGGGAATACTATTTTACTTCACAAGTTTACATTATTTTACAAGACATGTCAAAGCTTATGTTATTTACCTAAAATAGGTATAAAGGAGAACATTTTATTGTCTATCAGGCAGACAAGTAGACAGACCCATGGAAAGAATATATAATGGATAGATTAATCAATTATATTTATAGAGATTCGTTTTTACTACCTTACATATAACGCATTTTTAGGATATGCCCTTGCTGACGTTATTTACTTAAAATAGGTATAAAGGAGAACATATAGACAAACAGACATATAGAGAGAGCATAAAAAAGAATCAGATAAAAAAGTAGACCAATAGTATGATCAGATTCATAGAGAATAGTGTTTACTACCTCAGTTAAACTGTTTTACTGTAATTCTCATATAAGCTGTTAATTATCTAAATGAGGTATAAAGGAGAACATAGTAAACTAATTAGATCGATAGATAGGAAAACAGACAGGCACACCAGACAGACAGGCAGACATACAGAAATATAGACAGACAGACATATAGATACATACATTTAGATAAACAAAATTATAGAGAATAAATATTTACTTCACAAGTTTACATTATTTTACAAGACATGCCAAAGCTTATGTTGTTTACCTTAAATAGGTATAAAGGAAAATATTTTATTGTCAATCAGACAGACAATTAGACAGGCTCATGGAAAGAATATATAGTCTATAGATGGATCAATTATATCTATAGAGATTCGTTTTTACTACCTTATTTATAATGCATTTTTAGGAAATAACCTAGCTGACGTTATTTACCTAAAATAGGTATAAAGGAGAACATATAGACAAACAGACATATAGAGAGAGCACAAATAAGAAACAGATAAAAAGATCAATAGTATGATCTGATTCATACAGAATAGTGTTTACCACCTCAGTTAAAATGTTTTACTGTAATTCTCATATAAGGTGTTATTTACTTTAAATGAGGTATATGGTTTATATTTCTCAACTTATTAGGTTTGCCCGAGCCTGTTCTTTGCTTGAAGATTTTAACAGACGTAATTTAGTTATAACTGATAAACTTCTTAAGCAAGGTTACAAATATCACAAACTTCGGAAAACCTTTTCTAAATTTTATTATCGAAATTTACCTCTCATTAGTAAATATAATTGCAATCTACGGACGTTACTGCGACAAGGCATTTCTCAACCAGAATTTTATGGGGATGTTATCTACAAACTTAGGAAAATTCGGGGTCATATCCATTTTCATGATTTGTTTATAAAACGCATTAAAACATTTAAAAAGAAAGGTTATGATCCTATTATATTGCAACACACTGCATGTTTGGTTATCGACCCTTTTACAGTCGGTAGCTACGCTTCCCTCTTTGCTTGCGCGATGACAGGCCGAGGGTAGTACTCTATGATGGTATACTCTTAAACTTGGATACAGGAGGAGCTTACCAGACTCATGTATTATTTTTTCCCTGTCGTGCCCTTAACGGCTTACCTGCAGGTGCTCTGACTTCAGCAAAGTCATTGAGTACATATTTGACGGATTGTCACAGTTATTATGCTATGTTTTACATGTTGTCCTGTGTTCACCGTCGTCTATGTTGTGGGTAAGTCCAGCGGGGATACCTTTATTTACAATATTTGTAAAGCTAGGGTGACTTTGAGAGAAGTGCGAGGTTAGGACGTCCGTAAACCGGTTTAAACCCCCAGTGGTGTTTTTGCTGCTGACCGTGCCAAGGCGGTACTCTCTTTGTCACCCTTCCTTTTGTTTGCCTTGCGTCTTTGTGCTTGTGATTTGTTCATGTTGTGGAACGTTTGTCCCTGGTTCTTGTGTCTCTTTTGGTGTTTTCTGTGTTCATTTCGTGTGTGTGTGTGTGTGTGTGTGTGTGCGTTTGGGTGTGTGGTTGTGTGTGTGTGTGTGTGTGTGTGTGTGTGTGTGTGTGTGTGTGTGTGTGTGTGTGTGTGTGTGTGTGTGTGTGTGTGTGTGTGTGTGTGTGTGTCATGCTGTCTATCGGTGTTTTGGTGGTGGTTGCGTCTTGCATGTGGCTTTGCCTGCTTGACTTTACTACTTTTCCATGAACGAGAACATAGTAAGCTAATTAGATCGATAGACAGATAGGAAAACAGACAGGCACACCAGACAGATAGACAGGCAGACATACAGACAGATAGACAGTCTGACATATAGATACATACATTTAGATAAACAGAATTATAGAGAATATTTTTTTACTTCACGAGTTTACATTATTTTTACCGGACATGCCAAAGCTTATGTTATTTACCTAAAATAGGTATAAAGGAGAACATTTATTGTCTATCAGACAGACAAGTAGACAGACTCATGGAAAGAATATATAATGGATGGAATGATCAATTATATTTATAGAGATTCGTTTTTACTACCTTACATTTAATGCATTTTTAGGATATGCCCTGGCTGACGTTATTTACTTAAAATAGGTATAAAGGAGAAATATAGACAATCAGACATATAGAGAGAGCATAAAAAAGAAATAGATAAAAAAAAGTAGACCAATAGTATGATCAGATTCATAGAGAATAGTGTTAACTACCTCAGTTAAACTGTTTTACTGTAATTCTCATATAAGCTGTTATTTATTTAAATGAGGTATAAAGGAGAACATAGTAAACTATTTCGATCGATAGATAGATAGGAAAACAAACAGGCACACCAGACAGATAGACAGGCAGACATACAGATATACAGACAGTCTGAAATATAGATACATACATTTAGATATACAGAATTATAGAGAATATGTTTTTACCACACGAGTTTACATTATTTTACAAGACATGCCAAAGCTTATGTTATTTAATTAAAATAGGTATAGAGGAGAACATTTTATTGTCAATCAGACAGACAAGTAGACAGACTCATGGAAAGAATATAATTTTATAGTGGATACCTTGATCAATTATATTTATAGAGATTCGTTTTTACTACCTTATTTATAATGCATGTTTAGAAAATGCTCTAGCTGACGTTATTTACCTAAAATAGGTATAAAGGAGAACATATAGACAAACAGACATATAGAGAGAGCACAAATAAGAAATAGATAAAAATTAGATCAATAATATGATCAGATTCATAGAGAACAGTGTTTTTTAGTACCTCAGTTAAAATCTATTGTATATCTTTTGTATATCCTTCACTGACCGGATGGACAATCATGCGTTTCCGTCCGGCTAGTGATTTTTATATTTATTGTATATCTATTGTAAATCGTTCATTGTCTGGATAGATAATCATGCGGTGCGTTCCGATTATTGATTCCATCCATGTACAACGCTTTTGAACGCACATATCCTGCTGTTTTGGTGGTGGTTGCGTCTTGCATGTGGCTTTTCCTGCTTGACTTTACTACTTTTCCAATAATAATAATAAAAAAATGTTTTACTGTAATTCTCATATAAGGTGTTAGTTACTTAAATGAGGTATAAAGGAGAACATATTAAACTAATTTGATCGATAGATAGATAGGAAAACAGACAGGCACACCAGACAGATAGACCGGCAGACATACAGATATATAGACAGACTGACATATAGATACTTACATTTAGATAAACAAAATTATAAAGAATACTTTTTTACTTCACAAGTTTACATTATTTTACAAGACATGCCAAAGCTTATGTTATTTACCTAAAATAGGTATAAAGGAGAATATTTTATTGTCCATCGGACAGACAAGTAGACAGACTCATGGAAAGAATATATAGTCTATAGATGGATCAATTATATTTATAGAGATTCGTTTTTACTACCTTATTTATAATGCATTTTTAGGTAATGCTCTAGCTGACGTTATTTACCTAAAATAGGTATAAAGGAGAACATATAGACAAACAGACGTATAGAGAGAGCACAACATAGAAATAGATAAAAAAAAGTAGATCAATAGTATGATCAGATTCATAGAGAATAGTGTTTACTGCCTCAGTTAAAATAGTTTTACTATAATTCTCATATAAGGTGCTATTTACTTAAATGAGGTATAAAGGAGAACATAGTAAACTCATTAGATCGATAAATAGATAGGAAAACAGACAGGCACACCAGACAGATAGACAGGCAGACATACAGATATATAGACAGACTGACATATAGATACATACATTTAGATAAATAGACATAATAGAGAATACTTTTTTACTTCACGAGTTTACATTATTTTACAACACATGCCAAAGCTTATGTTATTTACCTAAAATAGGTATAAAGGAGAATATTTTATTGTCAGTTAGACATACAAGTAGACAGACTCATGGAAAGAATATATATTGGATAGATTGATCAATTATATTATAGATATTCGTATTTACTACCTTATTTATAATGCATTTTAGGAAATGCCCTAGCTGACATTATTTACCTAAAATAGGTATAAAGGAGAACATATAGACAAATAGACATATAGAGAGAGCACAAACAAGAAATAGATAAAGAATAGATCAATAATATTATCAGATTCATTGTGAATAGTGTTTACTACCTCAGTTTTACTATAATTCTCATTTATGGTGTTGTGTTATTTATTTAAATGAGGTATAAAGGAAAACATATCATAGACAGAGACAGGCAGCCAGACAGATAGAGAGCGACATAAAATCAAATAGATAAAAATAGATAGGATAATATTTATAAAGAACAGTTGTTCCTACCTCAGCTTAATTGTTTTACTGTAGTGGCCATATCAGGTGTTATTTACAAAAAAATAGCTTTAAAGGAGAACCGGTCATAGACAGGTAGAGAGACAGAGATAGAGAGAGAGACAGAAAAACAAATATATAATGCTTAGATAAATAGTATGATCAGATTGATATCGACCAGTTTTTACTACCTCAGTTTAAATATTTTACAGGAAATGCCAAAGCTGACTTATTTACCGAAAATATGTATAAAGGAGAATATAGTTAACTAGTAAGATAGATAGATATGTAGACAGACAGGCATGGCAGACATATAGACAGGCAGATATACAGATAGATAGATGGACAGACATACAGATACATACATATAGATAGACAGATTTATAGAGAGTACTTTTTTACTTCATCCGTTTACATTCTGTTACAAGACATGTAAACTCTGATGTTATTTACCTAAAATAGGTATAAAGGAGAACATATAGACAAACAGACATATAGAGAGAGCACAAAAAAGAAATAGATAAAAAAGTAGATCAATAGTATGATCAGATTCATAGAGTATAGTGTTTACTATCTCAGCTAAACTGTTTTACTGTAATTCTCAGATAAGGTGTTATTTACCGAAAATGGGTATAAAGGAGAACATAGTAAACTAATGAGATAGATAGATAGATAGGAAAACAGACAGGCACACCAGACAGATAGACAGGCAGACATACATATATATAGACAGTCTGAAATATAGATACATACATTTAGATAAACAGAATTATAGAGAATAATTTTTAGTTCACGAGTTTGCATTATTTTTACAAGATATGCCAAAGCTTGTTATTTACCTAAAATAGGTATAAAGGAGAACATTTATTGTCTATCAGACAGACAATTAGACAGACTCATGGAAAGAATATATAGTGGATAGATTGATCAATTATATTTATAGAGATTCGTTTTTACTACCTTACAAATAAGAAATAGATAAAAATAGATCAATAGTATGATAAGATTCATAGAGAATAGTGGTTACTACATCAGTTAAAATGTTTTACTGTAATTCTCATATAAGGTGGTATTTATTTTAATGAGGTATAAAGAAGAACATAAAACTTGAAAATGAACAGTATAACATTTCTTGATTGAGCTCTTACGATTTCTCTACACTCTATACTACTATGCCTCACCATCTTATAAAGGATACACTGATTAAATTGATAGAAAAAACCTTTGCCAGAGAAAATAAAATGTTCCTTGCATGTAATGTTCAACGTTCATTCTTTTCGAATTCTGAAGTTGAAAATTACACAATGTGGACTTGCCTTGATGTTTGTAGATCTTTAACATTTCTTTTAGATAACATATTTGTGCGCTATGGGGATATCATATATCGTCAAGTTGTTGGTATACCTATGGGAACAAATTGTGCCCCTCTTGTTGCAGATTTGTTTTATATTGCTATGAGAAGGATTTCATGCTTAGTTTAAAACCTGATTCACAATCTGACATTGTTAGTGCTTTTAATAAAACGTCTAGGTATTTAGACGATATTTTGAATTTGGATAATCCTTATTTTGAAAATATAGTTTCTTCTATTTACCCAAAAGAACTTACTTTAAACAAAGCGAACCCATCTGACATTCAGGCTTCCTTTTTAGATTTGAATCTTTCCATCACTAATGATAAAGTTTCGTCTAAAATATACGATAAAAGGGAAGATTTCGATTTCAAAATTGTTAATTATCCTTTTCTAGATGGAGATGTTCCCCGGTCTACATCTTATGGGGTTTACATTTCTCAACTTATTCGCTTTGCCCGAGCCTGTTCTTTGCTAGTAGATTTTAATAGTCGTAATTTAATTATAACTCATAAACTTTTTAAGCAAGGCTACAGATATCATAATATTAGGAAAGCTTTTTCAAAATTCTATTATCGAAATGTACCCCTCATTAGTAAATATAACTGCAATTTACGGCCGTTAATGCAACAAGGTTTTTCTCATCCAGATTTCTATGGTGATGTTATCTACAAACTTAGGAAAAATCATGGTCATATCCATTTTACGATTTGTTTATTAAACGCATTAAAACTTTTAGAAAGAAAGGTTATGGCCCTTTTATATTGCAACACACTGCATGTTTGGTTATCGACCCCTTTACAGTCGGTCGCTACGCTTTCCTCTTTGCTTGCACGATGACAGGCCGAGGGTAGTACTCTATCATGGTATACTCCTAAACCCAGAAATGGGATGAGCTTACCAGACTCATGTATTACCTTTTCTCTGTCGTGCCCTTAACGGCTTCCCTGCAGTTGCTCTGTCTTCAGTAAAGTCATTGAATACATATTTGACGTACTTTCGTAGTTGCTATGCTATGTTTTACATTTTGTACTGTGATTACTGTCTTCTATGTTGTGGGGAAGTCCATGTTTGTTTAGCTAGGGTGACTTTGAGATAAGTGTGAGGTTAGGACGTCCGTAAACCGGTTTAAACCCCCAGCGGTGATTTTTCTACTGACCGTGCCAAGGCGGTTCTCTCTTCGTCAACCTTACTTTTGTTTGTCTTGTGTCTTTGTGCTTGTGTTTTGTTTCATGTTTGTCTCTGGTGCTCGTGTATTTGTTGGTGTTTTATGTGTTCTTCTCGTGTGACTTTCTACTGTATGTGTGTGTATGAGTGTAAATTGCTATGCTTTCTGTAAGTGTTTTGGTGGTGGTGGCGTTTTGTGTGTGGTTTTTCCTGCTTGACTTTACTACTTTTTCATAGTAAACTAATTAGATCGATAGATAGATAGGAAAACAGACAGGCACACCAGACAGATAGACAGGCAGATATACAGATATATAGACAGTCTGAAATATAGATACATGCATTTAGATAAACAAAATTATAGAGAAAACTTTTTTACTTCACGAGTTTACATTATTTGACAAGACATGCCAAAGCTTATGTTATTTACCTAAAATAGGTATAAAGGAGAATATTTTATTGTCAATCAGACAGACCAGCAGACAGACTCATGGAAAGAATAAATAGTGGATAGATTGATCAATTATATTTATAGAGATTCGTTTTTACTACCTTATTTATAATGCATTTTAGGAAATGCCTTAGCTGACGTTATTTACCTAATATATGTATAAAGGAGAACATATAGACAAACAGACATATTAGTACAGCTGCTAAGGCAGATTTTATGCCAAAACGTTCAGTTTTTGAAGAAAGCATGAAACTTTGTGTATGAAGTCTTTGACACCTATAGTTTATGAAAAAAAATAGACCCAAAAAAATAACCCATTCTGGCGGCCGCCATTTTGAATTCCAATATGGCTGCTAAAATTTAGGCGTAAAAAATGTAGTAGGTACTCTAGCTTGACCATTTCTTGACTAAACTTCATCAAACTTAGCACAAATATTAAGTGACATCAAATCTAAATCAGGTTCAATAATCAGTAAGATTGCATGAAACAGTCGAGAGTTATTGCCCTTGAAATAGTGAAAATATAGCAAAATATAACAATGTCCACTTTAAATCTTGACTCTGGCTTAACAATACACATCAAACGAAATAAAAAATGTTTTTGGCATTAAACTTCGGCCATGTTCTTCTTCACCTAAGACTTTGGTAAAAGTAGACCCCAAATATTATTACCCCCGCCTCACCCTCTTCCCTTAGCGGCCACCATATTGCATTTAAATATGGCCGACAAAGGTGCACACTTTTAGCCATTTACATATTGTACTAGCATTAATAGTGACATTGTTGAGTATATGAAAGAGTTGTATTTTCAAAGCAAAATATAAATTTAAAGAATAAAGTGTCGGTTTAGAACATTTACGCAAAGGCTGACTTAACCTTTAGCCTGCTGAGCCAAAATTTATTTGTAGAAAATGTCATCGATTTCAGTTGTCACTGTTCATTTATCTTGCATTTCTTTTCAACAGCACAGTCAGAGTATCAAATAGTTTGGATCCTGATGAGACGCCGAGTTACTCGGCGTCTCATCTGGATCCAAACTGTTTACAAAGGTAATTACTCATCAGTACGCAGCAAGCTAAAGGTTAATATGTACACAGGATAGGTAACCAATATCACGCTGCTAGAGGAAACAATGTCTGCCGATACTGTTGTTTTCATCAGATGTACATTTAAATAATACTAGCATAAAGTGCCACAAACGGACGATGTCCGTGTAGAAAAAAAGCCTAACACGCCTAACAAATCAAACTGCAAGGGCGCAGAAGGCTAATCAAGCATATACATTTTGCTAAATAATGCCAAAGGAGTTCAGATTTGTGAAACCAGACGGGGGTGCTGATGTCCAGAGGTCTCCAATCGACTGGAACTTATGCATTCTTTGCCATAATGTTTCACCAAAGCCTCTTTCACACACATGGAAGGGTCGAGGGCGAGGTACCAGTGAAACTACTGGAACATATTACCAATCTTTTGCTAATTTCAAGGAACTTGGAAATATTCCTCTGAGCATATCAGTGTACAAACTTAATGGTGGGTTTGGTGTTGTTGAGACTTTACAAAAGAACAAGGCCAGCAGGCATTAGAAATTTATTTAGTGACTTGAAGCTCCACCAGCTATCAAAACGTGCACAAGAACCAGATTACCAGGAGAGCAATGTGGCGAGCCATTGTAAATTGAGGAGATCTAGCATTCAAGATGCCCATACTTCCATGGTAGATGCGTCCATTTGTTTTTTCTACGAGAGAGAGTCTGACATTGCAGGTATTCACGAGGCAAGAACCACGGGGATGCCACACATATCGAATTATGCATCAGAACTAAAATACATCAAGCTGTTGGCAAAACTGGCATCATGTTATAAGGTAGCATTGGAGACCAAGTACCATAAGAATTGTTTATGTCAGTTATATAACAGGTACAAGCGGGATGTGTCTGAAACTGCTCCTGTCTTTCGCTTTGTTGACCCTGTATCTGCTTAAACTTCAAACGCTTGTTCGAACTGAATCCAGAACATACAGAGAAAGTCAATTATACACGCTTAAATGAACCTCTTTTATTGCATTGTCCATACCTTCAAACTGTGAAGCAAGGAAGGGATGTTCTTCTGACACGGCAGTAGGTGAAGCAATCTTAAAGTCATGCTCTGATGAGGACCCGGAAGCGCTGCAACTTGCAAGAGCTGCGTTTATTATAAGAGAACAGCTTTTCTCTCACGGACATATCTTCAATGGATCCTTGTGTAATGATTCAGTGGGATATACCGTTCCAAATACCCTGTTAGCACTTGTTAATATGATTCTGGGGGGTACTTGTATCGAATCATACGAATCATAGACAACTAGGGAAGTCTCATCAACCAAGGCAGCGCAAACACCATCTGAGTTCATCCTTTTCAATAGTATCCGAGGTATTAATGGTCCCAGGAAAGATACTGTCCACCATAACAGTGAAATAGAGACTCCAATACCTATCTTTCTAGGTCTGAAAGTCAACACCAAAACACGGAATCGTGATCTGATTGTTTTCATCAACATGGTCTTTCCATATCATATGATCGAGGACTTAGGATATATTCTCAATTGCTCACATCATAATCGAGCGTTTTGAAAATAGTGGCGTAGACTGTCCACATCAGTTGAAAAAAGCGACTGTTCACAACAGGGCAAGTTGATAACATTTGTCACAATCCAAGCTCGGTAACTGCAGCTGATTCTTTCCATGGAACTGCTCAATATTTGTGTCAACATCCAGTTACACACAACCAAGGAACAGATCATAATCCAATAACGCTTGCCGAAATGGAGCCAGGAAAACAAATTGCCCCCTTTCTTTGGCTTACACAAACATTCTGCCAGCTCTATCCATGCTTAAGGACTTCAAAGCAGTCCATGAACCTTTGCAGACTATAAAATGGAGAACTGGCTTGCAAAACAGGTATCTTTGATGAAAAGCGAAGACATTGCCGAAGGTGATTTTAAATATTGGGCTACATGTCATGCAAATTGTCAAGTACTACCTTGTAAGCCTGCAACAACTTTTGCTTTGACGCCAATGTTTTGAGAAGATCCTCACTCTTTTTCTACATAAATCACCAGCAGCGCAGTTTCTTATTCCAGGACAGACCCCTGTCTTGACCATGTACCAACCACTGTATGCCTTGGGAAAGCAAATCCAATGGAGAATCCCTGATCGTTTCGGAATGAACAAGGATGTGGTTTTGTTGGGTCCACTTCATATCAAAATGGCTGGCTTGAAAGTGGTTGGTGATTTGCTTGATGGAACCGGTTGATCTAACGCTATAGTCCAGGCAGTGGTTGCTACAAAAGGAACTGCTGATAGTTTCATACACATGTCTCACGTAACAAAGACAAGAAAAGCTTATCAAGTCACTGCAGCTGCACTCTATATTATCAAGAGAGACAGATACGTGGATATTTGTTCACGTCCAAGACACCATGCTGGTTTCAAATAGATGATTATAAGGACAGTCGATACTGATGTCGTTGTGCCAGCTGCTGCTTATTTCCACATTTTAGCAAACATCGAACATAGCATTTGGAACGGGAAAGGATTTCCGATTCATTCCTATACATTAGATTTTATCTACATTGACTACCCAGTTGTCTCAATGTTTGCTGTTTTTCAATTGCATTCACCGGCTGGGACCTGACCTCATTCTTTGTCAACTATCGGAAGAAGTCTGCATGGAAGACGTGGCCCTGTCAACGCCATGCTTTCACAGAACAATGAGAACAAACCCCAACCAGAGCTGCACTGGAGCAGCATGTCAAGAGAGCTATATACCAAGCAGTGCATGTATGGGGCCAGTCACTGGCATTGCAGCCATTGATTCCAGATGTAACTGACTGGGGATGGGAGCTCTCACAGAATGTCGGGTACATGCCAAAATGCACCACTTTGCCTATTGCTGAAGAAACATGCATTGAACTCATAGTATGCAAGTGTAGCAAAGCATACAGGGGTTACTGTAAATGCTTCAAGGCAAATATGGAATGCATCACACTTTGTATATGCGGTGGGAACTGTCGACTGGGTTAAGCACTGTTCAATCCCATGTTGAGATGAACAAACAAAAACGACTGCATGACTTATCCGGCAGAATATTATAAAGTTTTGCTACAGTCACCATGCCCTCCATTATGATCCAAACCAGTCTTGATTCAGATTGGAAAGGCAAAGGTCAAGACTGAGAGCAGAAAGCTAATTTTCTAAACTTCATCTATTCAAGGGACAGTATTATATCAAATCTGGTGCAACTAACTAATAACTATATTTTGCCAAGAATCTATGCCAATAAATATTGTCCTTGAGTTTGATCAAAATTGAAAACAAAGTGGTAATGATGGGGAGCAGACAGTGCGGAAAATGATCAAAATCATACAATCAAGGGCAATAACTCTAAAATCTCTAGAGAAATCTGGCTCTTAATCTAATTTGTCTGAGATTATTTTCCAATAAACATTTTCATAAAGTTTTATGCTGATTGATACAAGATTTGTTCAGATAGAGAGCAAAAACTGCTGAATTCGCTTATTTTTGCTAGTTCAAGGGCAATAACTCTGGTTCGTCAAAGGCAATCTGACTGATTATCGAACTTAATTGAGATTTTATATCCCTGGACTATTTCATGAAGTCTGATTAAGATTGAAAAAGGAAATGGTCAAGTTAGAGAGCGGACAATATTCTGGGCCACGCCATTTCGGCGGCCATTTTGGATTTCAATATGGCGGCCGCCAGGGGGCGTTATTTTTTGGGGTCTATTTTTTTCATAAACTTTAGGTATATAAGACTTCATACACAAAGTTTCATGCTTTCTTCAAAAACTGAACGATTCTGACGCTGAGCAGCTGTACTATATAGAGAGAGCACAAAAAAGAATTAGATAAAAAATAGATCAATAGTATGATCAGATTCATAGAGAATAGTGTTTACTACTTCAGTTGAAATGTTTTACTGTAGTTCTCATATAAGCTGTTATACAGACATACAGAAATATAGACAGTCTGAAATATCGATACATACATTTAGATAAACAGAATTATAGAGAATATTTTTTTACTTCACGAGTTTACATTATTTTTTCCAGAAATGCCAAAGCTTATGTTATTTACCTAAAATAGGTATAAAGGAGAACATGTATTGTCTATCAGACAGACAAGTAGACAGACTCATGGAAAGAATATATAGTGGATAGATTGATCAATTATATTTATAGAGATTCGTTTTTACTACCTTATATATAATGCATTTTTATACGCCCGAAGGGACGTATTATGGTCTGTCCGTCTGTCCGTCCGTCCGTCCGTCTGTCCGTCCGTCCGCTAGCAATTTCTTGTGCAACTAACTCCTCCTTTATTTTTCAACATAATTTCTTCAAACTTTCAGGAATGATAGATACTGATGTGTAGTTGTGCATATTAGTGAGATAACTCTCATACCATTTTTCATTCTGGAGTTATTGCCCTTTGATAGTTTCGGGTAGCAATTTCTTGTGCAACTAACTCCTCCTTTATTTTTCAACATAATTTCTTCAAACTTTCAGGAATGATAGATACTGATGTGTAGTTGTGCATATCAGTGAGATAACTCTCATATCGTTTTTCATTCTGGAGTTATTGCCCTTTGATAGTTTCGGGTAGCAATTTCTTGTGCAACTAACTCCTCCTTTATTTTTCAACATAATTTCTTCAAACTTTCAGGAATGATAGATACTGATGTGTAGTTGTGCATATCAGTGAGATAACTCTCATATCATTTTTCATTCTGGAGTTATTGCCCTTTGATAGTTTCGGGTAGCAATTTCTTGTGCAACTAACTCCTCCTTTATTTTTCAACATAATTTCTTCAAACTTTCAGGAATGATAGATACTGATGTGTAGTTGTGCATATCAGTGAGATAACTCTCATACCATTTTTCATTCTGGAGTTATTGCCCTTTGATAGTTTCGGGTAGCAATTTCTTGTGCAACTAACTCCTCCTTTATTTTTCAACATAATTTCTTCAAACTTTCAGGAATGATAGATACTGATGTGTAGTTGTGCATATTAGTGAGATAACTCTCATACCATTTTTCATTCTGGAGTTATTGCCCTTTGATAGTTTCGGGTAGCAATTTCTTGTGCAACTAACTCCTCCTTTATTTTTCAACATAATTTCTTCAAACTTTCAGGAATGATAGATACTGATGTGTAGTTGTGCATATCAGTGAGATAACTCTCATATCATTTTTCATTCTGGAGTTATTGCCCTTTGATAGTTTCGGGTAGCAATTTCTTGTGCAACTAACTCCTCCTTTATTTTTCGACATAATTTTATAGAACAGCCTTCGGGCGTATATTGCCCCGTCTTGCGGTGCTCTTGTTAGGATATGCCCTGGCTGACGTTATTTACTTAAAATAGGTATAAAGGAGGAATATAGACAATCAGACATATAGAGAGAGCATAAAAAATAAATAAATAAAAAATGTAGACCAATAGTATGATCAGATTCATAGAGAATAGTGTTTACTACCTCAGTTAAACTGTTTTACTGTAATTCTCATATAAGCTGTTATTTATTTAAATGAGGTATAAAGGAGAACATAGTAAACTAATTCGGTCGATAGATAGATAGGAAAACAGACAGGCACACCAGACAGATAGACAGGCAGACATACAGATTTACAGACAGTCTGAAATATTGATACATACATTTAGATAAACAGAATTATAGAGAATATGTTTTTACTACACGAGTTTACATTATTTTACAAGACATGCCAAAGCTTATGTTATTTAATTAAAATAGGTATAAAGGAGAACATTTTATTGTCAATCAGACAGACAAGTAGACAGACTCATGGAAAAAATATATATCGGATACCTTGATCAATTATATTTATAGAGATTCGTTTTTACTACCTTATTTATAATGCATGTTTAGGAAATGCTCTAGCTGACGTTATTTACCTAAAATAGGTATAAAGGAGAACATATAGACAAACAGACATATAGAGAGAGCACGAATAAGAAATAGATAAAAATTAGATCAATAATATGATCAGATTCATAGAGAATAGTGTTTACTACCTCAGTTAAAATCTATTGTATATCTTTTGTATATCCTTCACTGACCGGATGGACGATCATGCGTTTCCGTCCGGCTAGTGATTTTTATATTTATTGTATATCTATTGTAAATCGTTCATTGTCTGGATAGATAATCATGCGGTTCGTTCCGATTATTGATTCCATCCATGTACAACGCTTTTGAACGCACATATCCTGTGTGAAAAGAGCGCTATATAAATGTGGTATAATAATAATAAAAAAATGTTTTACTGTAATTCTCATATAAGGTGTTAGTTACTTAAATGAGGTATAAAGGAGAACATAGTAAACTTATTAGATCGATAGATAGATAGGAAAACAGACAGGCACACCAGACAGATAGACAGGCAGACATATAGATATATAGACAGACTGACATATAGATACTTACATTTAGATAAACAAAATTATAGAGAATACTTTTTTACTTCACAAGTTTACATTATTTTACAAGACATGCCAAAGCTTATGTTATTTACCTAAAATAGGTATAAAGGAGAATATTTTATTGTCAATCAGACAGACAAGTAGACAGACTCATGGAAAGAATATATAGTCGATAGATGGATCAATTATATTTATAGAGATTCGTTTTTACTACCTTATCTATAATGCATTTTAGGTAATGCTCTAGCTGACGTTATTTACTTAAAATAGGTATAAAGGAGAACGTATAGACAAACACACATATAGAGAGAGCACAAAAAAGAAATAGATAAAAAATAGATCAATAGTATGATCAGATTCATAGAGAATAGTGTTTACTACCTCAGTTGAAATGTGTTACTGTAATTCTCATATATGCTGTTATTTACTTAAATGAGGAATAAAGGAGAACATAGTAAACTAATTAGATCGATAGATAGATAGGAAAACAAACAGGCACACCAGACATATAGGCAGGCAGACATACAGACATATAGACAGACTGACATATAGATACATACATTTAAATACACGGAATTATAGGGAATGCTATTTTACTTCACAAGTTTACATTATTTTACAAGACATGCCAAAGCTTATGTTATTTACATAAAATAGGTATAAAGGAGAACATTTTTATTGTCTATCAGACAGACAAGTAGACAGACTCATGGAAAGAATATATAGTGGATAGATTGATCAATTATATTTATAGAGATACCAGAATTTTATGGGGATGTTATCTACAAACTTAGGAAAATTCGGGGTCATATCCATTTTCATGATTTGTTTATAAAACGCATTAAAACATTTTAAAAGAAAGGTTATGATCCTATTATATTGCAATGCACTACATGTTTGTTTATCGACACTTTTACAGTCGGTAGCTACGCTTCCCTCTTTGCTTGCGCGATGACAGGCCGGGGGTAGTACTCTATGATGGTATACTCTTAAACTTGGATACAGGATGAGCTTACCAGACTCATGTATTACCTTTTCCCTGCCGTGCCCTTAACGGCTTACCTGCAGGTGCTCTGACTTCAGCAAAGTCATTGAGTACATATTTGACGGATTGTCACAGTTATTATGCTATGTTTTACATGTTGTCCTGTGTTCACCGTCGTCTATGTTGTGGGTAAGTCCAGGGGATACCTTTATTTACAATATTTGTAAAGCTAGGGTGATTTTAAAAGAAGTGTGAGGCTAGGACGTCCGTAAACCGGTTTAAACCCCCAGTGGTGTTTTTGCTACTGACCGTGCCAAGGCGGTACTCTCTTTGTCACCCTTTCTTTTGTTTGCCTTGCGCCTTTGTGCTTGTGATTTTGTTCATATGTGGAACGTTTGTCTCTGGTTCTTGTGTGTCTTTTGGTGTTTTCTGTGTTCATTTCGCGTGTGTGTGTGTGTGTGTGTGTGTGTGTGTGTGTGTGTGTGTGTGTGTGTGTGTGTGTGTGTGTGTGTGTGTGTGTGTGTGTGTGTGTGTGTGTGTGTGTGTGTGTGTGTGTGTGTGTGTGTGTGTGTGTGTGTGTGTGTGTGTGTGTGTGTGTGTGTGCCTTTGGGTGTGTGGTTGTGTGTGTGTGTGTGTGTGTGTGTGTGTGTGTGTCATGCTGTCTATCGGTGTTTTGGTGGTGGTTGCGTCTTGTATGTGGCTTTGCCTGCTTGACTTTACTACTTTTTCATTTACTACCTTACATATAACGCATTTTTAGGATATGCCCTTGCTGACGTTATTTTCTTAAAATAGGTATAAAGGAGAACATATAGACAAACAGACATATAGAGAGAGCATAAAAACAATCAGATAAAAAAGTAGACCAATAGTATGATTAGATTCATAGAGAATAGTGTTTACTACCTCAGTTAAACTGTTTCACTGTAATTCTCATATAAGCTGTTATTTATTTAAATGAGGTATAAAGGAGAACATAGTAAACTAATTAGATCGATAGATAGGAAAACAGACAGGCACACCAGACAGATAGACAGGCAGACATACAGAAATATAGACAGACAGACAAATAGATACATACATTTAGATAAACAAAATTATAGAGAATAAATATTTACTTCACAAGTTTACATTATTTTACAAGACATGCCAAAGCTTATGTTATTTAATTAAAATAGATATAAAGGAGAACATTTTATTGTCAATCAGACAGACAAGTAGACAGACTCATGGAAAGAATATATAGCGGATACCTTGATCAATTATATTTATAGAGATTCGTTTTTACTATCTTATTTATAATGCATGTTTTGGAAATGCTCTAGCTGACGTTATTTACCTAAAATAGGTATAAAGGAGAACATATAGACAAACAGACATATAGAGAGAGCACAAATAAGAAATAGATAAAAAATAGATCAATAATATGATCAGATTCATAGAGAATAGTGTTTACTACCTCAGTTAAAATCTATTGTATATCTTTTGTATATCCTTCGCTGACCGGATGGACGATCATGCGCTTCCGTCCGGCTAGTGATTTTTATATTTATTGTATATCTATTGTAAATCGTTCATTGTCTGGATAGATAATCATGCGGTTCGTTCCGATTATTGATTCCATCCATGTACAACGCTTTTGAACGCACGTATCCTGTGTGAAAAGAGCGCTATATAAATGTGGTATAATAATAATAAAAAAATGTTTTACTGTAATTCTCATATAAGGTGTTAGTTACTTAAATGAGGTATAAAGGAGAACATAGTAAACTAATTAGATCGATAGATAGATAGGAAAACAGACAGGCACACCAGACAGATAGACAGGCAGACATCTAGATATATAGACAGACTGACATATAGATACTTACATTTAGATAAACAAAATTATAGAGAATACTTTTTTACTTCACAAGTTTACATTATTTTACAAGACATGCCAAAGCTTATGTTATTTACCTAAAATAGGTATAAAGGAAAATATTTTATTGTCAATCAGACAGACAAGTAGACAGACTCATGGAAAGAATATATAGTCGATAGATGGATCAATTATATTTATAGAGATTCGTTTTTACTACCTTATTTATAATGCAATTTTAGGTAATGCTCTAGCTGACGTTATTTACCTAAAATAGGTATAAAGGAGAACATATAGACAAACAGACATATAGAGAGAGCACAAAAAAGAAATAGATAAAAAATAGATCAATAGTATGATCAGATTCATAGAGAATAGTGTTTACTACCTCAGTTGAAATGTTTTACTGTAATTCTCATATAAGCTGTTATTTACTTAAATGAGGTATAAAGGAGAACATAGTAAACTAATTAGATCGATAGATAGATAGGAAAACAAACAGGCACACCAGACATATAGGCAGGCAGGCATACAGACATATAGACAGACTGACATATAGATAAATACATTTAGATACACGGAATTATAGGGAATACTATTTTACTTCACAAGTTTACATTATTTTACAAGACATGCCAAAGCTTATGTTATTTACATAAAATAGGTATAAAGGAGAACATTTTTATTGTCTATCAGACCGACAAGTAGACATACTCATGGAAAGAATATATAGTGGATAGATTGATCAATTATATTTATAGAGAATCGTTTTTACTACCTTACATATAACGCATTTTTAGGATATGCCCTTGCTGACGTTATTTACTTAAAATAGGTATAAAGGAGAACATATAGACAAACAGACATATAGAGAGAGCATAAAAACAATCAGATAAAAAAGTAGACCAATAGTATGATTAGATTCATAGAGAATAGTGTTTACTACCTCAGTTAAACTGTTTCACTGTAATTCTCAAATAAGCTGTTATTTATTTAAATGAGGTATAAAGGAGAACATAGTAAACTAATTAGATCGATAGATAGGAAAACAGACAGGCACACCAGACAGATAGGAAGGCAGACATACAGAAATATAGACAGACAGACAAGTAGATACATACATTTAGATAAACAAAATTATAGAGAATAAATATTTACTTCACAAGTTTACATTATTTTACAAGACATGCCAAAGCTTATGTTATTTAATTAAAATAGATATAAAGGAGAACATTTTATTGTCAATCAGACAGACAAGTAGACAGACTCATGGAAAGAATATATAGCGGATACCTTGATCAATTATATTTATAGAGATTCGTTTTTACTATCTTATTTATAATGCATGTTTTGGAAATGCTCTAGCTGACGTTATTTACCTAAAATAGGTATAAAGGAGAACATATAGACAAACAGACATATAGAGAGAGCACAAATAAGAAATAGATAAAAAATAGATCAATAATATGATCAGATTCATAGAGAATAGTGTTTACTACCTCAGTTAAAATCTATTGTATATCTTTTGTATATCCTTCACTGACCGGATGGACGATCATGCGCTTCCGTCCGGCTAGTGATTTTTATATTTATTGTATATCTATTGTAAATCGTTCATTGTCTGGATAGATAATCATGCGGTTCGTTCCGATTATTGATTCCATCCATGTACAACGCTTTTGAACGCACATATCCTGTGTGAAAAGAGCGCTATATAAATGTGGTATAATAATAATAAAAAAATGTTTTACTGTAATTCTCATATAAGGTGTTAGTTACTTAAATGAGGTATAAAGGAGAACATAGTAAACTAATTAGATCGATAGATAGATAGGAAAACAGACAGGAACACCAGACAGATAGACAGGCAGACATATAGATATATAGACAGACTGACATATAGATACTTACATTTAGATAAACAAAATTATAGAGAATACTTTTTTACTTCACAAGTTTACATTATTTTACAAGACATGCCAAAGCTTATATTATTTACCTAAAATAGGTATAAAGGAGAATATTTTATTGTCAATCAGACAGACAAGTAGACAGACTCATGGAAAGAATATATAGTCGATAGATGGATCAATTATATTTATAGAGATTCGTTTTTACTACCTTATTTATAATGCATTTTTCGGTAATGCTCTAGCTGACGTTATTTACCTAAAATAGGTATAAAGGAGAACATATAGACAAACAGACATATAGAGAGCACAAAAAGAAATAGATAAAAAATAGATCAATAGTATGATCAGATTCATAGAGAATAGTGTTTACTACCTAAGTTGAAATGTTTTACTGTAATTCTCATATAAGCTGTTATTTACTTAAATGAGGTATAAAGGAGAACATAGGAAACTAATTAGATCGATAGATAGATAGATAGATAGGAAAACAAACAGGCACACCAGACATATAGGCAGGCAGGCATACAGACATATAGACAGACTGACATATAGATAAATACATTTAGATACACGGAATTATAGGGAATACTATTTTACTTCACAAGTTTACATTATTTTACAAGACATGCCAAAGCTTATGTTATTTACATAAAATAGGTATAAAGGAGAACATTTTTATTGTCTATCAGACAGACAAGTAGACATATTCATGGAAAGAATATATAGTGGATAGATTGATCAATTATATTTATAGAGATTCGTTTTTACTACCTTACATATAACGCATTTTTAGGATATGCCCTTGCTGACGTTATTTACTTAAAATAGGTATAAAGGAGAACATATAGACAAACAGACATATAGAGAGAGCATAAAAACGATCAGATAAAAAAGTAGACCAATAGTATGATTAGATTCATAGAGAATAGTGTTTACTACCTCAGTTAAACTGTTTCACTGTAATTCTCATATAAGCTGTTATTTATTTAAATGAGGTATAAAGGAGAACATAGTAAACTAATTAGATCGATAGATAGGACAACAGACAGGCACACCAGACAGATAGACAGGCAGACATACAGAAATATAGACAGACAGACAAGTAGATACATACATTTAGATAAACAAAATTATAGAGAATAAATATTTACTTCACAAGTTTACATTATTTTACAAGACATGCCAAAGCTTATGTTATTTAATTAAAATAGATATAAAGGAGAACATTTTATTGTCAATCAGACAGACAAGTAGACAGACTCATGGAAAGAATATATAGCGGATACCTTGATCAATTATATTTATAGAGATTCGTTTTTACTATCTTATTTATAATGCATGTTTTGGAAATGCTCTAGCTGACGTTATTTACCTAAAATAGGTATAAAGGAGAACATATAGACAAACAGACATATAGAGAGAGCACAAATAAGAAATAGATAAAAAATAGATCAATAATATGATCAGATTCATAGAGAATAGTGTTTACTACCTCAGTTAAAATCTATTGTATATCTTTTGTATATCCTTCACTGACCGGATGGACGATCATGCGCTTCCGTCCGGCTAGTGATTTTTATATTTATTGTATATCTATTGTAAATCGTTCATTGTCTGGATAGATAATCATGCGGTTCGTTCCGATTATTGATTCCATCCATGTACAACGCTTTTGAACGCACATATCCTGTGTGAAAAGAGCGCTATATAAATGTGGTATAATAATAATAAAAAATTTTTTTACTGTAATTCTCATATAAGGTGTTAGTTACTTAAATGAGGTATAAAGGAGAACATAGTAAACTAATTAGATCGATAGATAGATAGGAAAACAGACAGGCACACCAGACAGATAGACAGGCAGACATCTAGATATATAGACAGACTGACATATAGATACTTACATTTAGATAAACAAAATTATAGAGAATACTTTTTTACTTCACAAGTTTACATTATTTTACAAGACATGCCAAAGCTTATGTTATTTACCTAAAATAGGTATAAAGGAAAATATTTTATTGTAAATCAGACAGACAAGTAGACAGGCTCATGGAAAGAATATATAGTCTATAGATGGATCAATTATATGTATAGAGATTCGTTTTTACTACCTTATTTATAATGCATTTTTAGGTAATGCTCTAGCTGACGTTATTTACCTAAATAGGTATAAAGGAGAACATATAGACAAACAGACATATAGAGAGAGCACAAAAAAGAAATAGATAAAAAGATCAGTAGTATGATCAGATTCATACAGAATAGTGTTTACTACCTCAGTTAAAATGTTTTACTGTAATTCTCATATAAGCTGTTATTTACTTAAATGAGGTATAAAGGAGAATATAGTAAACTAATTAGATCGATAGATAGATAGGAAAACAGACAGGCACACCAGACAGATAGACAGGCAGACATACAGATATATAGACAGACTGACATATAGATACATACATTTAGATAAACAGAAATGATAGAGAATACTTTTTTACTTCACGAGTTTACATTATTTTACAACACATGCCAAAGCTTATGTTATTTACCTAAAGTAGGTATAAAGGAGATTAATTTATTGTCAATCAGACATACAAGTAGATAGACTCATGGAAAGAATATATATTGGATAGATTTATCAATTACATTTATAGAGATTCGTTTTTACTACCTGATTTATAATGCACTAGCTGACGTTATTTACCTAAAATAGGTATAAAGGAGAACATATAGACAAACAGACATATAGAGAGAGCACAAACAAAAAAATAGATAAAAAATAGATCAATAGTATTATCAGATTCATAGAGAATTGTGTTTACTACCTCAGTTTTACTATAATTCTCATTTATGGTGTTATTTATTTAAATGAGGTATAAAGGAAAACATATTAGAGACAGGCAGCCAGACAGATAGAGAGCGACATAAAAACAAATAGATAAAAATAGATAAATAATATGATAATATTTATAAAGAACAGTTGTTCTTACCTCAGCTAAATTGTTTTACTGTAGTGGCCATATCAGGTGTTATTTACAAAAAATAGCTTTAAAGGAGAACCTGTCATAGACAGACAGGGAGAGAGACAGAGATAGAGAGAGAGACAGACAAACAAATAGATAATGCTTAGATAAATAGTATGATCAGATTGATATCGAACAGTTTTTACTACCTCAGTTTAAATATTTTACAGGAAATGCCAAAGCTGACTTATTTACCGAAAATAGGTGTAAAGGAGAATATAGTTAACTAGTAAGATAGATAGATATGTAGACAGACAGGCATGGCAGACATATAGACAGGCAGATATACAGATAGATAGATGGACAGACATACAGATACATACATATAGATAGATAGGTTTATAGAGAATACTTTTTTACTTCATCAGTTTACATTCTTTTACAAGACATGCCAACTCTGATGTTATTTACCAAAAATAGTTATAAAGGAGAACATTTTAAAGTCAGACATACAGACAAGCTGACCCGTGGAAAGAATCTATAGTGAATAGTTTGATTTATTACGTATAAAAGAAAACACACCATAGAAGGAAAGACAGGCAGTCAGACAGACAGATAGAGAGAGAGAGAGACAATAAAACGCATAAAATTAGATAAAAGGTGTGATTAGATTTTAGATTTATAGAGAATATATTTTACTACTTCAGTTTAAATGTCTTACATAAAATGACAAAGCTAACAAATTTACCGAAAATTGGTATAAAGGAGCAAATAGTTAATAGGTTTCATCGCTCAATCGCTTGATTACTTCATCGATCACTCTATCGCTTGATCGATCGATAGATAGATAGATAGATAGATAGATAGATAGATAGATAGATAGATAGATAGATAGATAGATAGATAGATAGATAGATACATACATACATACATACATACATATATACATACATACATACGTACGTACACACATTCATGCATACATGCATACAATGTCATACATACATACATACATACATACATACATACATACATACATACATACATACATACATACATATATATATATACATACATACATACAGTAAAACCTCTCTATAACGACCACTAAATTATGCTAATTAATTGGTATTTAGGGCAGGTGGCTGCTTAAAGCAAGGCGAAAGTAAAACAGAACGTTCCTATAGGAGCCATATGGTTTTACTTTCATCTTGCTTTAAGCAGCCGCATGCCTTTAACACAAAAAACTTGATGTAATTTAGTGGTCGTTATAGAGAGGTTTTACTGTACATACATACATACATATGTCATACATACATACATAGGTAGACACACAGGCATGCCAGGCATATAGACATGCAGATATACAGATCTATAAATTAACATATAGATACATACATATGGACAGATAGATTTATAAAGAATGCTTTTTTTTACTTCATCAGTTTACATTTTTACAAGACATGCCAAAGCTGATGTTATTTACCTAAAGAGATATAAAGGAGAACACTTTATAGTAAGACAGACAGACAAGCATACTCATAGAAAGAATGTATAGTGAATAGTTTGATAAATTGGGTATAAAGGAAAACACATCATGCACAGACAGACAACCAGACAGACACGGATATGCATTAAATAAATAGTATGATCATATTGATATAGAACGTTTTTTACTACCTCAGTTTAAATGCTTTACAGGAAATACCAAAGTTGACTTATTTACCGAAAATGGGTATAAAGGAGAACATAGTAAACTAATTACATCGATAAATAGATAGACAGGCAGACATACAGATATATAGACAGACATATAGATACATACATTTAGATAAACAGATTTATACAGAATACTTTATTACTTCACTAGTTTACATTATTTTCCAAGACCTGCCAAAGCTTATGTTATTTACCTAAAATAGGTATAAAGGAGAACATTTTATTTACAATCAGACATACAAGTAGACAGACTCATGGACAGAATATATAGTGGATAGATTGATAAATTATATTTATAGAGATTCGTTTTACTACCTCATTTAAAATGCTTTCTTCGGAAATGCCCTAGCTGGCGTTATTTACCTAACATGGGTATAAAAGAGAACATATAGACAAACAGACATATAGAGAGAGAACAAAAAATAAAAATAAAAAAATAGATCAATAGCATGATCAGATTCATACAGATTAGTGTTTACTACCTCAGTTAAAATGTTTTACTGCAATTCTCATATAAGGTGTTATTTACTTAAATGAGATATAAAGGAAAACATAGTTAAATGTTTTACTGTAGTTGCCATATCAGGTGTATTTTACTAAAACTAGCAGACAGGCTGGCAGGAGATAGATAGAGAGAGGCAGAAAAAACAAATAAATAATAATTAGATAAATAGTATGATCAGATTGATGTAGAACAGTTTTTACTACCTCAGTTTAAATATTTTAAAGGAAATGCCAAAGCTGACTTATTTACCGAAAATGGGTATAAAGGAGAACATAGTGTACTAGTAAGATAGATAGATAGATAGATAGGTAGACACACAGGCATACTAGACAGATAGACAGGCATATATACAGGTAGATATATGGACAGACATACAGATACATACATATAAATAGATAGATTCATAGAGAATAATTTATTACTTCATCAGTTTACATTCTTTTGCAAGACATGCCAACTCTGATGTTATTTACCTAAAATATGTATAAAGGAGAACATTTTATAGTCAGGCATACAGACAAGCAGACTCATGGACAGAATCTATAGTGAATAGTTTGATATATTGGGTATAAAAGAAAACACACCATAGAAAGACAGACAGGCAGGCAGCCAGACAGATAAATGATGTGATTAGATTTATAGAGAATATATTTTACTACTTCAGTTTTAATGTTTTACATGAAATGCCAAAGATGACTTATTTACCGAAAACTGGTATAAAGCAGTAAATAGTTACTTAGTTACATCGCTCGATCGTTTGATTGCTTCATCGATCACTCGATCGCTTCATCGATCGATACATATAGATACGTATAGATACATACATACATACATACATATGTACGTAGATACATACGTACGTACATACATACATACAATATCATACAATGTCATACATACATACGTACGTACGTACGTACATACGTACATACGTACGTACGTACATTGTCATACATACATTGTCATACATACATACATACATACATACATGCATACATACATACACACACACACACACACACACACACACACACACACACACACACACACACACACACACACACACACACACACATACACACATACACACATACATACATACATACATATATACATACATAGGTAGACAGACATGCATGTCAAGCATATAGACATGCAGATATACAGATCCATAAATTGACAGACATACAGATACATACATATAGAAAAATAGATTTATAAAGAATACTTTTTTTTACTTCATCAATTTACATTTTTACAAGACATGCCAAAGCTGATGTTATTTACCTAAAGAGGTATAAAGGAGAACACTTTATAGTAAGACATAGAGACAAGCGTATTTTACTTCATCAGTTTACATTCTTTTACAAGACATGCCAAAGCTGATGTTATTTACCTAAAGAGGAATAAAGGAGAACACTTTAAAGTAAGACATACAGACAAGCTTATTTTACTTAAATATAATTGCAATCTACGGACTTTACTGCAACAAGGCATTTCTCAACCAGACTTTTATGGGGATGTTATCTACAAACTTAGGAAAATTCGGGGTCATATCCATTTTCACGATTTGTTTATTAAACGCATTAAAACATTTAAGAAGAAAGGTTATGATCCCATTATATTGCAACGCACTGCATGTTTGGTTATCGACCCTTTTACAGTCGGTAACTACGCTTCCCTCTTTGCTTGCGCGATGACAGGCCGAAGGTAGTACTCTATGATGGTATACTCTTAAACTCGGATACGGGATGAGCTTACCAGACTCATGTATTACTTTTTCCCTGTCGTGCCCTTAACGGCTTACCTGCAGGTGCTCTTACTTCAGCAAAGTCATTGAGTACATATTTGACGGATTGTCACAGTTATTATGCTATGTTTTACATGTTGTCCTGTGTTCACCGTCGTCTATGTTGTGGCTAAGTCCAGCGGGGATACCTTTATTTATACTATTTGTAAAGCTAGGGTGACTTTGAGAGAAGTGTGAGGTTAGGACGTCCGTAAACCGGTTTAAACCCCCAGTGGTGTTTTTGCTACTGACCGTGCCAAGGCGGTACTCTCTTTGTCACCCTTCCTTTTGTTTGCCTTACGTCTTTGTGCTTGTGATTTTGTTCATGTGTGTAGTGTTTGTCTCTAGTTCTTGTGTGTCTGTTGATGTTTTCTGTGTTTATCTCGTGTGTGAGTGTGCGTTTGGGTGTGTGTGTGTGTATGTGTTTGTCATGCTGCCTATCGGTGTTTTGGTGGTGGTTGCGTCTTGTATGTGGATTTGCCTGCTTGACTTTACTACTTTTCCATTCATCAGTTTACATTCTTTTACAAGACATGCCAAATCTGATGTTATTTACCTACAAGGCAGTCCAAAGGACAGCTATATCCCCCACCGCCGCCACATGACCTGGGTTTTAACGTGGTTGACATTCAACCTTCCAGTTGTTAAGAAAATAGGACGCGGAAACAAATATAATGGAAACTGAAGGTAAGAACACGAATTTCAAATGTGACCTTGACCTTGAGCCGACATGACTGCCACATGTGTTCTGCACATCATCTCAATTCGGTTAATATTTGACTCAAGTTTTATGAAAATCCTTCAAATGGTTTAGAAGATATGGAGCGGACACGAAATGTAATGGAAATTGAAGATTAAATCACTTGGCCTTCAAATGTGATTTTGACCTTGAGCCGACATGACTGCCACATATGTTCTGCACATTGTCTCAACGTGGTTAACATTTGAGGCAAGTTTCTTGAAAATCCTTCAAGGGGTATAGGAGATAACGAAACTATAATGGAAATTGAAGGTAAGAACACTTGATCTTCAAATGTGACCTTGACCTTGAGCCGACATGACTGGCACATGTGTTCTGCACATCGTCTCAATTTAGCTAACATTTAACTAAACTTTTACGAAAATCCTTCAAAGGCTTTAGAAGATATGGGGCGGACACAAAAATGTAACGGAAATTAAAGGTTAGAACACTTGACCTTCAAACGTGACCTTGACCTTGAGCCAACATGACTGCCGCATGGGTTCTGCATATCGTCTCAATTCATTTAATATTTCATTCAAGTTTTATGAAAATCCTTCAAAGGGTTAAGAAGATATGGAGCGGACACGAAACTGTAATGACAACTGAAGGTTTAAACACTTGACCTTCAAATGTGACCTTGAACTAGAGCCGACATGACTGCCACATGTGTTCTGCACATCGTCTTAATTTGGTTAACATTTGACTCAAGTTTTATGAAAATCCTTCAAAGGCTTTAGAAGATATGGAGCTGACACAAAAATGTAACGGAAATTAAAGGTTAGAACACTTGACCTTCAAACGTGACCTTGACCTTGAGCCAACATGACTGCCGCATGGGTTCTGCACATCGTCTCAATTCATTTAATATTTCATTAAAGTTTTATGAAAATCCTTCAAAGGGTTAAGAAGATATGGAGCGGACACGAAACTTAAATGGCAACTGAAGGTTTAAACACTTGACCTTCAACTGTGACCTTGAACTAGAGCCGACATGACTGCCACATGTGTTCTGCACATCGTCTTAATTTGGTTAACATTTTACTCAAGTTTTATGAAAATCCTTCAAAGGGTTTAGAAGATATGGAGCGGACACAAAAATGCAATGGAAATTGAAGGTTAAAACCCTTGACCTTCAAATGTGACCTTGACCTTGAGCCAACATATCTGCCACATATGTTCTGCACATCGTCTCAACTTGGTTAATATTTGAGGCAAGTTTCTTGAAAATCCTTCAAGGGGTATAGGAGATATGGAGCGGACACGAAATTGTTACGGACAGATGGACAGACGGACGGACAGACGGACGGACGGACAGACAGACAGACGAAGGCCATTCCTATACCCCCCTCCGCTATGCGGTGGGGGATAAAAATAGGTATAAAGGAGAACATTTTAGTCAGACATATAGACAAGCAGACCCATAGAAAGAATCTATAGTGAATAGTTTGATATATTGGGTATAACAGAAAACACATCATAGACAGACAGACCGGTAGGCAGCCAGACAGATAGAGAGAGACAGGAAAACGCATAAAATTTGATAGATAGTATGATTAGATATATAGAGGATATTTAACTACTTCATTTTAAATGTTTTACATGAAATACCAGAGCCGATTTATTTACCGAAAATGGGTATAATTTCAAATGTATACCTCATTTAAAATGCGTTTTTAACTTTTTAGGAAATGTCCTAGCTGAATGTATTTACCTAAAATAGGTATAAAGGTGAACATATAGACAAAAAGACATATAGAAAGAGCACAAAAAAATGATAAAAAATAGATCAATAATATGATCAGATTCATAGAGAATAGTGTTTACTACCTCAGTTGAAATGTGTTACTGTAATTCTCATATAAGGCGTTATTTACTTAAATGAGTGAGTGAGTGAGTTGGGTTTTACGTCCGACCAACAGTTTTTCAGTTATTTGCAGACGGCACCCGCATGAGACAAGTTATAGTGCTGCCTCACTGGAATACTCCTGCCGCAGGTACATGGCAAGGGCACCCCACCCAGTCACATTATCCTGACACCGGACCGACCAGTCCTAGAACTACACTTTTATTGTCGAACGTAGACAAGGGAGCTACTAGTACCAACTTTTAACGACTTTTGGACTGTCGCGGCCGCGGATCGAACCCACGACCTTCCGTACCGCAGGCGGACGCTCTACCACTGAGCCACGCGGCCGGTATTTACTTTAATGAGGTATAAAGGAAACATATCAAAGACAGAGACAAGCAGCCAGACAGATAGAGAGCGACATAAAAACAAATAGATGAAAATAGATAAATAGTATGATAATCTTTATGAAGAACAGTTGTTACCACCTCAGTTTAAATGTTTTACTGTAGTTGCCATATCAGGTGTTATTTAATGAAAATAGCTTTTTTGCAGCGTTATTGATCTAGACCTTAAAGTTGATAATGGAATGATTTCTTCTAAAATAGATGACAAAAGAGATGATTTTGATTTTAATATTGTAAATTTTCCTCATCTTGACGGGGATGTTCCCCGTGCTTTATCTTACGGGGTTTATATATCTCAACTTATTCGTTTTGCCAGAGCTTGTTCATCTATTGACGATTGTAACAGTCGAAATCTCATTTTAACTGAAAAACTGCTTAAGCAAGGATATAGATACCATAAACTAAGAAAAACGTTCTCTAAATTTCACAATCGAAATCTCTCGCTTATTGGCAAGTACCACTGTAATCTCAAGGCGCTTCTGCGACACGGTATTTCACATCCCGAATTTTATGGTGATGTGATTTACAAACTTCGTAAAATTATTGGACATACCCATTTTCTCACTTTGTTCATCAAATATGTTAAAAAATTCATTCAAAAGGGATATGATCCTGTAGTATAACAACATACTGAATGTTTGGTTGTCAACCATTTTACAGTTGGCAATCACGCTGGCATCTTTGCATGTACGCCGACAAGAAAGGTTTAGTACTCTTTGAAGGCGACCTCTTAAATCCGGAAACGGAAGGAGAATGTCGGATATCTGTACTATTTCGTTTTTGTCGTACCCTTTATTACTTTTCTACGGTTAATCTGTTTGCAGCTCAATCATTGAGTACACTAGCGATATATGGATACAGTTTGTTCACTTAAATGTTTTCGTTATACATGCACTTTACCACTGTATTTGCCATCGCGGTTGTTGTAGATTAGTCGGAGGGGATACGTTTATTTACACTGTTTGTCTTTTAGGGTGGGGATGGAATAAGTGTTAGGTTGGGCGCCCATAAACCGGTTTAACCCCCCAGTGACTTTTGTCACTGACCGTTCCAAGGCGGTACTTCCATCTCCCCCCTATTGTATGTTTGTTTTGTCTTTGTGCGTCTCTTGATGTTTTTATAGTTATGTACATTTGCTGTATCCTTGTCTTGCTGTTCAGGCGACTGTTTGTTCTGTATGTGGTGTTTCCTGCATGACTCATTTTTGTACTTTTAAAGGAGAACCTGTCATAAACAGACAGGCAGACAGATAGAGAGAGACAGAAAAGCCAAATAGAAAATAATCAGATAAACAGTATAATCACATTGATATAGAACAGTTTTTACTACCTCAGTTTAAATATTGTACAGATAATGCCAAAGCTGACTTATTTACCGAAAATAGGTATAAAGGAGAACATAGTTAACGAGTAAGATAGATAGATAGGTAGACAAATAGTATGATTAGATTCATAGAGACTATATTCTACTAGAGTGAGGTTAGGACGTCTGTAAACCGGTTTAAACCCCCAGTGGTGATTTTGCTACTGACCGTGCCAAGGCGGTATTCTCTTTGCCACCCTTACTTTTGTTTGTGTTGTCTTTGTACTTGTGCTTTTGTTCATGTTTGGAATGTTTTTCTCTCGTGCTTATGTGTTGGTGTTTTCTGTGTTCATTTTGTGTGCGTGTGTGTGGGTGTGTGGTTACTTCTTTTTCATTTATAGAGAATATATTTTACTACCTCAGTTTAACTGTTTAAAATCAAATGCCAAATCTGACTTATGTATAAAGGAGTACATAGTAGTTAATTGATAGATAGATAGACATACAGATAGATAGACAGACAGACATACAAATACATACATATAGATAGACCGATTAATAGAGAATACTTTTTTAATTCATCAGTTTACATTATTTTTCAGGACATGCCAAAGCAGATGTTTACCTAAAATAGGTATAAAGGAGAACATTTTATAGTCAGACAAGCAGGCAGAATTTTAGTATTAAATGGTGTCGAAGAGAAAATGTTGATGAAAAAGTAGTAAAGTCAAGCAGGCAAAGCCACACACAAAACGCCACCATCACAAAATCACATACAGAAAGCAATGTATATAGCAATACACACACATACAGGAGAAAGCCACATACAAGACGCAACCACCATCAAAACATCGATACACACACACACGCACGCACGCACGCACGCACACACACACACACACACACACATACAATCCAACACACGCACACACAGGAGAAGAACACAAACAAACACACAGGCACCAGTGACAAACATGAACAAAAGCACAAAGACAAGACAAACAAAACTAAGAGTGACAAAGAGGGTACCGCCTTGGCACGGTCAGTAGCAACATCACCACTGGGGGTTTAAACCGGTTTACGGACGTCCTAACCTCACACTTATCTCAAAGTCACCCTAGCTAAACAAACATTGTAAATAAAGGTATTCCCGCAGGACTTCCAAACAACATAGAAGACAGTAATCACAGTACAAAATGTAAAACATAGCATAACAACTGCGATTGAGTTTAATGCTCTTTCTAATGGGAAAAACTATTTTTTATATAATTGACAAACGCATTTATTATAACTCTAATAAACACCGTCTTCCACCTAAACCTAGAAAATCTTAAAACAATTAGACATCTTAAAAAGGGTTTACAGGATTTCCATTCAAAATACGTTTTGTTCCTGCTGTGATTAGTATTTGACGATTACATTATATCGATGTCTTGAAGCAGGAAAGTATCAATACAAAGTCATACATTTCAGTTACTACTGACGAAAAGACCATTGTTTCAGATCATGTCAAAACGTGTGCACAACTTTGAACCGATATTAAAATTACACAACATAAACTTCCTACAATGTATTGGTTACCAAATCTACATATAAAGCGCATTTCGTTCCAAATTCTAGCTCTTGTACAACTACTAATGTGTCTATACTATTGACATTTTGTTTAACAAAGATAAAAGACATGTCAAATTCTATTGTGATAAGATTTATAAAATTCTGGAATAAATAATTTCTTGCCTATTAAGAATTGTTCGGGAGTCTTAAACAAACTTAAGAACAAAAGCTATCTTGCATCCGACGACTTTTCTACGTTGTACACAACTCTTCCTCATAATTTAATTTAAGGTAAACTCCTTCGAGATCATGAATTTCAGTACTTCTTGTTCTGAAAATTGAATACCGCTTAAGCCGGTGCTAGGGGACGTGAGCAGTGTTGCACTTTCAATTACTGTTCATGAACAGACTCAATAAAACCGAGTCTGCAATTTTCTCGTTTTGTGTTGCAATTTTTGCTCTCGGGGGATCACCTCCCTTCAGAATTTATAACTTAATCCAGAAAGTATTTGCCCGAGAATAAACATAATTTCTGGCATATAATGCTGAAACGGCTTTCTTTACTGACGAGCAAATGAACTATTACACCAATTGGACTTGCTCAGAAGTTTGC
This sequence comes from Azorinus chamasolen, assembly GCA_963576725.1. NCBI lineage: Eukaryota > Metazoa > Mollusca > Bivalvia > Cardiida > Solecurtidae > Azorinus > Azorinus chamasolen. Next base: position 80,905,160 of record OY755247.1, read on the forward strand.
GAATCGCTAACCTTTCTTCTGGATAACATGTGTACGTATGCTATATACCGGCAGGTGATTGGTATTCCTGTGGGTACGAATTGTGCACCACTGGTGATTTGTTTTTGTACTGCTATGAGAGAGATTTCATGTTAAGTTTGAATCCACAATCACAAGATGTTTTAAAAGCCTTCAATGAAACTTCTCGATATTTGGATGATATTTTAACTTAGATAACCCTTTCTGTGATGCCATGATTCCTGCAATTTATCTAAAGGAACTCAAATTGAAAAAAGCTAATTCTTCCAACACTTATGCAGCTTTCCCTGATCTAGACCTTAAAATTGACACTGGAATGATTTCTTCTAAAATATATGGCAAAAGAGATGATTTTGATTTTAATATTGTAAATTTCCCTCATCTTGACGGAGATGATCCCCGTGCCCAATCGTACGGGGTTTATATATCTCAACTTATTCGTTTTGCTAGAGTCTGTTCATCTATTGACGATTTTAACAGCCGAAAACTCATTTTAAATGAGAAGCTATATAACAGATGTAGATACCATAAACTAAAAACAACTTTCTCTAAATGTTATTATCGAAATATCTCACTTATTGGCGAGTACCAATGTAATCTCAAGGCGCTCCTGCGACACGGTCTTTCACCTCCTGAATTTTATGGTGATGTGATATACGAACTTCGTAAGATTAGTGGATATACCCATGTTCTCACTTTGTTCATCAAATATGTTAAAAATCATTAAAAATGGATACGATCCTGTAGTACTACAACATACTGAATGTTTGGTTGTCAACCATTTTACAGTTGGCAATCATACTGGCCTCTGCATGTACGCCGACAGGAAATGTTTAGTACTCTATGAAAGCGACCTCTAAAATCCGGAAACAGAAGGAGGACGTCGGATATTTGTACTATTTCGTTTTTGTCGTACCCTTTATTACTTTTCTACAGTTACTCTGCTTGCAGCTCAGTCATTGAGTACACTAGCGATAGGTGGATACAGTTTGTTTAACTTAAATATTTTTGTTTTACATGTACTTTACCATTGTGTTTGCCATTATTGTAGAAATTTGGATACGTTTATTTACACGTTTTGTCTTTTAGCGTGGGGATGGAATAAGTGTGAGGTTGGGCGCCCCCAAACCGGATTAACCCCACAGTGACCTTTGTCACTGACCGTTGCAAGGCGGCACTTCCATCTTCCCACTATTGTATGACAGACAAACAGACTCATTGAAATAATATATAGTGAATAGATTGATCAATTATGTTTATAGAGATCCGTTGTTACTACCTCTGTTTCAATATTTCAGGAAACGCCCTAGCAGTCGTTATTGACCTATAATAGGTATAAAGGAGAACATATAGGCGTACAGGCAGACATACATATAAAGAGGGACAGAAAAATAAATAGATAAAAACTAGATAAATATTATGCTCAGATTTCTAAAGAATAGTTGTTACTACCTCTGTTTAAATATCAGGTGTTATTTACTCAAAAAAGGTACAAAGGAGAACAAATCATAGACAGACAGGTAGGCAGGCAGACAGATAGAGAGATACAGAAAAACCAACAGATAAAAATAGATAAATAGTTTGATGAGATTTATAGAATGTGTTTTTACTACCTCAGTTTAAATGTTTTTACAGGAAATGCCGTAGCTGACTTATTTACCGAAAATAGGTTTAAAGGAGAACATGTTTAACAAGTTAGATAGATAGATAGATCAGATACGTACATATGCATGTACATGCAGATACATAGATTTATAGAGAATACTTTTCTACTTCATCAGTTTACATTATTTTACAAGACATGCCAAAGCTGATTTTATTTACCTAAAATAGGTATAAATGAGAACATGTTATAGTCCAACAGACAAGCAGACAGACTTATATCGAAAGTATATATAGTGAATAGTTTGGTAAATTATATCTATAGAGATTCGTTTTTTAATACCTCAGTTTAAATGATTTTTAGGAAATGCCCTAGCTGACGTTTTTTATACCAAAAAAGGAGAACATATCATAGACTGAAAAGCAGACAGACATATAAAGACATCGAAAAAAACCAGATTAATAAAATTTAGATTAATAGTATGACCAGATTCATAGAGAATAGTTTTTACTACCTCAGTTAAAATGTTTTACTGTATTTTCCATTCAGGGTGGTACTTAAATTGGGTATAAAGGAAAACATATCATAGACAGACAGGCAGGCGGTCAGACAGATAGAGACAGAAAAATGGATAAAAAATAGATAGATAAATTAGATTTATAGAGAATAGTTTTTTTCTACCTTAGTTTAATGTTGCAATTCTTGCTCTCGGGGGATCACCTCCCTTCAGAATTTATTTACCGAAAATGGGTTTAAAGGAAAACATAGTAACTAGATAGATTGTTAGATAGATAGGTAGACAGTCAGACATACAGATAGGTAGACAGACAGATATACAGATACATACATATAGATAGATTGATTTATAGAGAATAATAATTATTTTTACTTCATCAGTTTACATTCCTTTACAAGACATGCCAAAGCTGATGTTATTTACCTAAAATAGGTATAAAACCGAGCTTGCTATTTTCTTATTTGGCATTCCTACTTTTGTTTTTGAAGGATCGTCCACTTTCAGAATATATGTACTTAACAACAGCAGGTATTGTGTTGCGATCGTAAAAAGTCGCCCCAATACTTCATTAGCAGTGTTGTTATATTTTCTGGTCCTTCGGGATCACTAGTTTTGATGGTATAAGTTTTGAAAACATTATTACTGCTTAAGTCGGTGCTAGGGGTTGGCTTAACACCACACCACGTTAAAAACTCAAAAGACTTAGCGGACTCATTGTCCACAGTATTGAGAAAGATGAAATGTTTGCTTCACACGATGTGATATCTCTCTTCACCAATACACCCATTGATAAAGCTCTCTCAGTGAAAGCCGATAGATTGCAACATGATCCCAGCTTGAAAAAGAGAACCAACTTGGATGTAATTGACATAATGGAACTTTGTGAGTTCATCTTAACCACACCATATTTCATGTACAGAGACACTATTTACCGCCAAAAGTTCGGAACGGCCATGGGAAGCCCTGTGTCACCTATTGTGACCAACATATATATGGAGTTCCTTGAGCAGAGAGCAATAGCCACTTCACTATTGGACTGTACGCCCTTTCTATGGAAACAATATGTCGATGGTGTCTAAGAAAAGATTAAGCAGGGCCAATTAGATTCACTAACAGAACATTTGAACACAATGGATGAGACCGGCAGTATTAAAAATTCTGAAGGGAGGTGATCCCCTGAGAGCAAAAATTGCAACACAAAAAGAGAAAATTGCAGTTTAATTGAGTCTGTTCATGAACAGTAATTGAAAGTGCAACACTGATCACGCCCCCTAGCACAGGTTTAAGCTGTATTCAACTTTCAGAACAAGAAGTACTGAAATTCATGATCTCAAAGGATCAGTTCTAAGGTATAACAACACAGAGAATGAAGTACGGGGCGACGTTTTACGGCCACCACACAAGCACTTAACACCTGCTGTCGTGAAGATTATAAATTATGAAGGGAGGTGATCCCCTGAGATCAAAAATTGCAACACAAAAAGAGAAAATTGCAGCCTCAGTTTTGTTGAGTCTGTTCATGAACAGTAATTGAAAGTGCAACACTGCTCACGCCCCCTAGCACCGGCTTAAGCGGTATTCAATTCTCAGAACAAGAAGTACTGAAATTCATGATCTCAAAGGATCAGAAGGTATAATAACACTGAGAATGAAGTACGGGGCGACGTTTTACGGCACGAGGAGGAAACTGATTATACAAAACCGTTCCTTGACACATTGATAGTGATAAAAGATGGTGGCAGCGTCAAGCTACTAGTGTATCGCAAAGCCACACATACTGACCAGTGTTTGAACCTCTAATCCCACGACCCTCTTTACCACAAGTTAGGTGTGATCAGGACACTCCTAGATCGATGCAACTCAATTGTTTCAGAGGAAGAAGACAGAGTAAAAGAGGAGAAGCATATTAAAGATGTACTTCAGAAGTGTGGCTGTCCGAAATGGTCAGTAGAGAGGGTAAAGAAACAGAAAGGCTGAGGGACAGACACGGAAAGGGAAAAAGAGGGACAATGGACAGAAGTCGAGAGGCCTAGTTGTTTTGCCTTATATAAAAGGAGTGTCAGAGGGTGTCGACCGTGTGCTACGTAAGCACAACATTGCCACAGCAATGAATATGGAAAAATAGTCAAACAGGGAGAGCCACACACGAACTGACACCGCACGAAACACCATCAAACAAGAAACGGTAAAGCCACAGGAATAAACATAACAGGACGCATATCAAGACGAAAAACATTAAACATTAAGCATATTAAACAACAAAATTGACCATAGGCTGAAAGCAGGAGTACCGCCTTGCAACGGCCAGTAACCAAAATAAGCTACTGGGGGCTTAAACCTGGTGTACGGGTACCCAACCTCGTCCTTATCCCACTTTCACCAAAGTCAACATGTAAATAAAATTCCCCCTCCAGACAACTCCACAACATGCATAACGATGTCTGCCAAAATGAAATGATTTGAAAATAAACGTTAGAGGTAAACAAGCGACGTCATCATTTAAATGACGTCATAATTTAAAAGTACGGGAAAACTATATGAAACACTTCTACACCGACATTTTATAAACAAGAGGGCCATGGTGGCCCCTAATCGCTCACCTGTTTGTAACAGATTAATGATTTCAATGACAGATTGCATAATTTGAAAAATCTTGGTAGAAAACCATTAGATGATGCTACATACTAAATATAAAAGTCTAGACCTTACAGATTTGGAGGAGAAGATATTTTAAAGATTTTCCTATGAAAAAACTGTTCAGCCCCAGGGCGGGGCCATTTTTTGATCCGAGGTTCATAATTTGAAAATCTTGGTAGAGGACTATTAGATAATGCAGCATACAAAATATCTAAGGTCTATGCCTTACAAGTTCAGAGAAGACTTTTAAAGATTTTTAAGATAAGAAGATTTTTTAAAACTTTCCTATGAAAAACTGGTATGCCCCTGGGCGGGCCATTTTCAACCCAGGGGACATAATTTGAACAATCTTGGTATAAAACTATTAGATAGCGCTACATACTAAGTATTAAAGGTATCTGCCTTACAGTTTTGGAGAAGAATATTCTTAAAGCTTTTCATATGAAAAACTGGTAAGCCCCAGGGCAGGACCATTTTTGACCCAGGGGTAATAATTTGAGTAATCTTGGTAGAAAACCATTAGATGATGCTACATACCAAATGTCAAGGGCCTAGACCTTACAGTTCTGGAGGTGAAGATTTTTAAAGAGTTTCCTATGAAAAACTGATAAGCCCTTGGGCGGGGCCATTTTTGGTCCGGTGATCATACTTTGATTAATCTTGGTAGAGGACCATTAAAAAATGCTACATACCAAATATCAAAGGTCTATGCCATACAGTTTCAGAGAACAAGATTTTTAAAGATGTTCCTATAAAAAACTGATAAGCCCCGGGGCTGGGGCATTTTTGGCCTGGGGTCATAATTTGAACAATCTTAGTAGAGGACCATTAGATGATGCTACATGCCAAATACCAAAAGTCTATGCCTTACATTTTCAGAGAAGACGATTTTTAAAGATTTTCCTATGAAAAAACTGATAAGCCCTGGGGCGGGGCCATTTTTGTCCTGGAGGTCATAATTTGAACAATCTTAGTAGAGGACCATTAGATGATGCTACATACCAAATATCAAAGGTCTATGCCTTACAGTTTCAGAGAAGAAGATTTTTAAAGATTTTCCTATGAAAAACTGATAAGCCCTGGGGCGGGCCATTTTTGTCCTGGAGGTCATAATTTGAACAATCTTAGTAGAGGACCATTATATGATGCTACATACCAAATGTCTATGCCTTACAGTTTCAGAGAAGAAGATTTTTAAAGATTTTCCTATGAAAATCTGATAAGCCCCGGGGCGGGGCCATTTTTGGCCCAGGGGTCAAAATTTGAACAGTCTTAGTAGAGGACCATTAGATGATGTTACATACCAAATATCAAAGGTCTATGCCTTACAGTTTCAGAGAAGATTTTTAAAGATTTTCCTATGAAAAACTGATAAGCCCTGGGGCGGTGCCATTTTTGGCCCGGTGGACAAAATTTGAACAAACTTTGTAGAGGACCATTACATCTTGCTACATACCAAATATCAAAGCCTTTGGCTTTGTAGTTCCAGAGAAGAAGATGTTTAAGTAAATTGTTGACGCCCGCACGTACGCACGACGCACATCGCACATACGCACGACGCCGGGCGCCGGACATAGGATCATCCCCATAGCTCACCTTGGCACTTTGTGCCAGGTGAGCTCAAAATAAATCGCAAGAAGATGCAAATACTAGTGGATATTAAGCATGCACAACTGTTTTGTTTGAAAAAGAAGAATAAACTTGACATCGTAGACATGTACTCGATGACTATTCAGAGGTCAGAGCAGCTGTGGAGAAGTCATTTGGGGTACGACAGAACTGGCAAAATACAAGTATCTAATTTCCTCCCTCCGTAAACGGGTTGAAGAGGGAATCTTCATAGAGTATTAAGCCTTTTCCGTCGTCGCACAAGCAAAGAGGAAAGCATAATAACCAACTGTAAAGGGGTCGACCACCAAGCGAAACCTCACAGAACATTAAGGTCCATTCCGGTTCACCCAAAAGATAAAATCAAAATGGAAAACAAGAGTGATATAGATCTAGTTTACTCTATTCCATGCAAACAGTGCAATAAAGTTTACATTGGTGAAACTAGTAGAAATTTCAAATACAGACTAGAAGAACATAAGAAATAGACGTATGTACTCATCAGGTAAAAAACTACACTAGATCTGAAAGGAAAGCTTCTCTGACAATACAATAAAAGTGGCATAACGGACCAGTCTGTGCAGTCGATTCATATTATTGACTGGGAGGGCACTAAAATAGTGGACAAAGAGTCAGACCTTCACGCTCGTCAAATGAAAGAGGCCATCCAGATTCGAAAACAAAAGGCTACTATGAACAGGGACGAGGGGCCTGCAAGCTGTCTCACGTCAGGGACCCGGTTTTTTGTCAGCAAGTGCGCTGACGGAAATAGCCGATGATCCACGGAATCAGTTGGATTTTTTAGAAAGGTGACAGTAGTCACCGAAACTGTCAAGTAAGAAAAAATATCTAGTATTAGTAATGTAATAGGAACTCAATATACATATGGACTTACCTACTAAATGAACTCTTTCAATGATCGATAGGTATAGCGGAGAACATTTTATAGTCAGACATAGACAAGCAGATAGATTAATGGAAAGAATATATAGATAGTGAAAAGTTTGATAAATTATATTTATAGAGATTCGTTTTTACTACCTCAGTAGTAAGGAGAACATATTATAGACAGGCAGGCAGACAGACAGATAAAGAGAGACAGAAAAACAAATAGATAATACATTTGTTGTGTAATTAGATCAATGGTATCATCAGATTTATAGAGAAGTTTTTACTACCTCAGTAAAATGTTTTACTGTAATTCCCATACAAAGTGTTATTTACTTACATTAGGTATATAAAGGAAACCATATAGACAGGCAGACAGATAAAGAGAGACAGAAAAACAAACAGATAAAAAATAGATAAATAGAATTATTTAAGATATTGGCTAAACGCAAATGCTAATTGTGCGACCTTGATCTTAGATGTACGTACCTGATCACACCCATGCTACTGTAGCATGTCCAGCTACACATTGTGGTGAAATTCGAGAAGAATCCGCCAAGCAGAATTTCAGTTAGAGATGTTACAGACAGACAAATTGAACATATTTGCTAAATGCAAATTATACTAAGTACAATTGTGTGACCTTGACCTTTGATATACGTACCAGGACACACCCATGCTACTGCAGCATGTCCAGATAAACAGTGTGGTGAACTATGAGAAGGATCCACCTAGCAGAACTTGAGTTACAGATGTTACAGACAGAGGGACAGACAGCGCCATTCCAAACTACGTCCCGTTTTTTTTCAAACGAGTCAATAATTTTGGAACTGCTGGTCTCCACTGCTGTTATGTATACATTGTACTTCACCATGGGAGCTTTTGCCTTGTTCTCACTTTACATTGTTCCGAAACAAAATTACCAATAGCAATCCGGTAACCAACTGATGTGTCTCAGAAGTAAGGTTGCATGTAAAAAATAATGACATTATGAATATATATTGACACATGAATTGTTTTCCCATGGCAGAAACTGTAGAATCATACATATTATATCGTAAGCAAACAGCAGATCCCGATCAGACGGTTCCTACAGGACTCTGGGTCGTTTAATCTGAGTCTACTCTTTTTTGCAATGGCGTAGAAAGGCTTATTAATGGAGAAAAGGATTAAATACCAAAGTAACTGCTGAATTTAGTGTCTGCATATGGAATATTAATACCAGTGTATGAAATTTCTAACCAAAAGTCTTTTTCACTATTTTGTTAATATTATCCATAACTGTCAACTACTTCAAACTGGGTAAGGTTCTTTGTCTATGCGGTCCAAATAGTACCGTAGTCTTCATTGACAAAAATTGGTGCATTACAAAATGTTGTACTAATGTTGAACAGAAAAAATAATAGCATATTTAGATAAAGAGAGATCATTAAGCATTTAAGTAATGCAAATCATCTTTCAACCATTTTCTGAACAGGATGGTTCTTTGTGTAATTCTTTAAGTAACGTACGTTGTAGCATTGAACTAACTTTAGAAAAAGCCTTATCACTAGCCAGTGCTAGGATTTGAACCTAGACCCCCTCTTGAACTTTACCAAGAAGGTGTTCTTCCATTAAACTACACTGACAGCTAGCTATAGAAATCGGCTATTTAAAGTATTAACTTATCGAGGCTTCAAACATTAAGGATTTTTCACCATACTAAATATCTAAGGCCATTCCAGTGTACAAAGTTAAGGCGTTGTTTGACATTGTGACTACTTATGTTGATTCATTCATGTAGCTCAAAGGCCTAAATCCAACAATACATAGAAGGTGATATGACAAACCTTCAAAAATATCTATAGGGCATAGGTGTCCTCACTATGCCATTATATGTGTAACACGGTCTTGTGACAACAAAGTATTATCTTTCAACAAGAGAATAAATAAGGCTGGGCATTATACACCAAAAGGTGGAATCCCTCCCAAAAACAAAAGGGCCATGATGGCCCTGATATCGCTCACAAGACATGCAGAGCAGATTTTCAAAGTTTTCACTATAAGTTTCTGTACAAAACTGGCCACCTTTGGGACGTAGCCAATTTTACCACCGGGGCATAATTTATAACTTTTGTAGAGGACATGTGCCTCATATAAAAGCTGAGAGCCTTCCAGTTTCAGAGATTTTCAGTTTACACTTTATGTTTCTATAGAAAACAATGCACCCTCGGGCGGGGCCAATTTGACCACAGGACATAAATTACACAACTTTTGTAGGGGACCTATAAATGATGCAATGTGCCAAATATGAAAGCTGAGAACCTTCCAGTTACAGAGGAGATTTTCAAAGTTTTCACAATCTGTTTCTATTGAAAACTGGCCATCTCTTGGGTGGGTGCAATTTTGATTCAAAAGGCACAATTTATTTAATTTTTGTAGAGGACCTAAACATGATGGCATGTGCTAAAAATGAAAGCTGAGAACGTTCCAGTTTCAGGAGAATGTTTTCAAAGTTTTCACTATATGTTTCTATAGAAAACTCACCATCCTTGGGGCGGGACCAATTTTGACCCTAGGGACATAATTTGTAAAACATTTGTAGAGGGCCTGAACATGATACTATGTGACAAATATGAAAGCCGAGAACATTTCAGTTTCAGAGAAGATTTACAAGGTTTTTACTGTTTCTATAGAAAACTGGCCACCCCTGGGGCGGGACCAATTTTAACCCAAGGGACATAATTTATAAAACTTTTGTCGAGGACATATAGATGATGTCATGTGCCAAAGATGAAAGCTGAGAACACTGTAGATTCAGAGGAGAAGATGTTCAAAGTATTCACTCTATCTATCATGAAAACTGGCCATCTTTGGGTGGAGCCAATTTTGACAACAGGGGCATAAGATTTTTAAAGTTAACACTATATGTTTCTATTGAAAAGTGGTCACCCCCGTGCGGGTCATTTTTTACCCTAGGCGCATAATTTAAATAACCCCTGTAGAGGGTCTATACATGATGTTATGTGCTAAATATGAAAGCTCAGAACCTTACAGTTTCAGAATAGATTTTTAAAGTTTTCACTATATGTTTTTATTGAAAACAAGCTACCCCTCGGCGGGCCATTTTTTATCCCAAGGGCATAATTTATATAACTTCTGTAGAGGACCGATACATGATGCTATGTGCTAGATATGCCAGTTAAAAACCTTCCAGTTTCAGGGAAGATGATTTTCAAAATGTTCAGTTTCTATCGAAAGCTGGCCACCCCTGGGCGGGCCAAGTTTTGAAACCAGGGCATAATATTTATATAACTTTTGTTGAGGACCTGAACCTGATGTTATGTGCCAAATATGAAAGCTCAGAACCTACCAGTTTCAGAGGAGATTTTCAAAGTTTTAATTGTTTCTATTGAAAACTGGCCTCCCCTTGAGCAGGGCCAATTTAGAACCCAAGGGCATAATTTATTTCTAACTTTTTTAGAGGACCTGAACAAGATGTTATGTGCCAAATATGAAAGCTCAGAACCGTACAGGTTGACAGGAGAATATTACTAAAGTGTTCACTATGTTTCTATCGAAAACTGGTCACCCCTGGGCCGGCCATTTGTGACGCCAGAGGCATAATTTATATAACCTCTGTAGAGGACCTGTAGATCATGGTTTGTGCCAAATATGAAAGCTGACAATCTTCCAGTTTCAGAAGAATTTCAGTTTTCACTATGTTTCTTTTTTTCTCATTTTTATATCACTTTGGTAGAGGACCTGAACAATTGATGCAAAGTGTCAAATATGAAAGCTGAGAACCTTCCAGTTTCAGAGGAGATTTTCAAAGTTTTCACTATATGTTTCAATTGAAAACATGATGCTATGTGCCAAATATGAAAGCTGAGAACCTTCCAGTTTCAGAGGAGATTTTCAAAGTTTTCATTATAGATATATGTATCTATAGAAAACTGGCCACCCCTAGGTGGGGCCAATTTTGACCCCAGGGTAATAATTTATATAACTTTTGTAGTAAACCTAAAGATGATGCTATGTGCCAAAGATGAAATCTGAGAACACTGTAGATTCAATGGAAAAGATTTTTAAAGGTTCAAATTGTTGACGACGCACGCCGCATGACGCACGTCGGCGGATATCAGGCAATCACAAAAGCTCACCATGAGTACTTTGTGCTCTGGTGAGCTAATAAGGTTTAATTTCAGCTGAATTTTGAATTAACCCAGTGGCATGCAAAATCTGACAGTCAATTGTAGAAAACTGAGTAACAAATTAGTCAAGTTAGAAACAATACTGGCCGCCTAACCCACTGCAGATTGCTGTCCGTAGGTAAGTTCTCCAAACAAGAGTTTTGATACTACTGGCCACTATGGTAATTGTTATAACAAGAGTGCCATGATGGCCCTGATATCGTTCTCCAGCAATCAGAGAAGAAGCTTTTCAGTTTTCCCTGTTTCTATAGACACACCCTGGGTCCAAATGAGTAATATGAAACACTCCAGCAATAAGGTACGCTAAAAATAGCCACTGGTCATGATACTCTCACTGACCAGCAAAGGGTATAAACAAGAGTGTTCGGAGGAACACGTGTGTAACCTGCTCGCAGCCGACACAAAAACTTATTTTTAATATGAAAAAGGGGAATAACTAAAATAAATTGATGCTAGAGTTGTGGCCCTTGTGTATGACACATCCTCTCATCATGCGTGTTCCATGTGTGAAATTTGATAGCTCTATAATGATTAGTTTAGAAATGACAGCCAAAAAAAAGAAAGTGTGACCGACAGACAGAGAGGCGGACAGACAGACAGATGATGGAAAAGTGATCCCTAAGTGACACACTGCCTCTCGGCAGGTGACACAAAACTCAGTCTGCTACAGAAAACTGGCCACCTATGGTGGGGCCAATTTTGACCCCAGGGGCATAATTTACATAACTTTTGTAGAGGACCTGACCATGATGCTATATGTGCCAAATATGAAAGCTGAGAACCTTCCAGTTTTCACTATATGTTTCTATCTAAAATGGACACCCCTGGGGCAGGGCCAATTTTGACTCCAGGGGCACAATTTATAAAAAATTTGTAGAGGACTTGAACATGATGCTACATGTATATGCCAAATATGAAGGCTGACAACCTTCCAGTTTCAGAGAAGAAGATTTTCAAAGTTTTCACTATATGGTTCTATTGAAAACTTGCCACCCCTGGGGCCGGGCCAATTTTGATCGCAGGGGCATAATTTATATAACTTTTGCAGAGGGCCTGAACATGATGCTATGTGCCATATATGAAAGCTGAGAACCTTCCAGTTTCAGAGGAGAAGATTATCAGTTTTCACTCTACTGGGGCAAAATTTATACAACTTTTGTAGAGGCCCTGAACATGATGCTATGTGCCAAATATGAAAGCTAAGAAGCTTCCGGTTTCAGAGAAAAAGATTTTTAAAGGGGGGGGGGGGAATTTGACCCAAGGGGCATAAGTTATACAACTTTTGTAGAAGACCTATAGGTAATGATATGTGCCAGAGATGAAAGCTGAGTACCCTGTATATTCAGAGGAGAAGATTTTTAAAGGTTCAAATTGTTGACGACGAATGACGCACAACGGACATCAGGCGATCACAAAAGCTCACCCTGAGCACTTTGTTCTCTGGTGAGCTAAAAACATACACAATGAACATATACATAATTAACTGTTAAACACAATATAGAGAATTTGGGAGAAGAAAATGTTTCAGATTGAACCAATCAAATTGCAAGATCTGACAAAAGAGTTCGTTATACTGAAGATTTTAACATGTTATACAAGCGGAATCATTCTATTATTTAAAGTTAGAGCTGAAGAGGAATTATCTGTAAACCAGTAGATAAACCCAAAGATCAGATACATGTATAAGCTATCTGATGAGTACCCTTGGCAGGGATGAAACGGTTTTAACCGTTGAAACCCTCAGTAAAATGATGGTCAGAAATCAACAAATAAACTCATCAATATTCCGATAACCAGTAATTTAAAACAGCCTTTATAAAAACAACAAGAGGGCCAGAATGGCCCTGAAGCGCTCACCAGACAATCAGAGGAGAAGATTTTCAAAGTTTTCACTTTATGTTTCTATTGAAAGCTGGCTACTCCTGGGGCAGGGCCAATTTTGACCACAGGGGTATAATTTATATAACATTTGTAGAGGACCTGAACATGAAGCTATGTGCCAAATATGAAAGTTATGAACCTTCCAGTTTCAGAGAAGATTTTCAATGTTTTTACTATATATTTTTATTGAAAACTGACCACCCCTCGGGTGGGGCCAATTTTAATCCCAGGGGCATAATTTAAACAAGGCCATACAAAGTTCTGACTAAAGGCGATCAACTGTTCTTCTGAACGGGTATGTGTACCCTTGCATTCCAAACTGATTTTTTGCATTTGAATATTATTATAAATTATTACATAATAATTGCATAATCATAAGTATAAATTAATAGTTTCAAGTAATACAATTTCATGTTAAAAAATATTTCATAATTTATTTGAAATCTTTAATTTGGCATTCTGGAGTCTTTACATGATTTACCCTTCTTCTGAACTGCAGAGCAGGTTATAATAATATCATAATGCCAATCACTATTATTAATTAACCCTTCCCTCATACAAACATGTTTTCACATTTTTGAAAACAGTAGACCCAGATTGGATGCCTCCGATCAGGGCCTGCTGTGTTTGTAAATGGAATTTTATACATCTGTTCCTTAAGTTTCTAAAATGGCTACAATATGTTCCACCTACTATATTTCATTATAACTATTTTGTAGATGAATATTCAGTAGGTTGTGAAATTTGGGAAAAAATGACTACAATGTTCCACCTTCCATACTTCATTTTAACTATTTTGTTCATGAATATGCAGTAGGCATTCAAATTAATAATAAACATAGAACAGGCAAAGGGTTAAGGCACAGAGCTCCAGCACCAGATACAGGTGACCTAAAAATAGCCACTGGTCATCTATCCCACTGCTTGACTGGATGACCTATTTATGAGCAAAGAGAAGATGCTTAAAATGGCAGTCAGCTATAAGTTTGCTAGAAAACTGTCCACCTTGTGGTGTAGCCAATTTTGACCACAGGAGCATAATTTATATAACTTTTGTAGAGAACCTGAACATGATGCTATGTGCCAAATATGAAGGCTGAGAACCTTCCAGTTACAGAGGAGATGATATTCAAAGTTTTCACTATATGTTTCTATAGAAAACAATGCACCCCTGGGGTGGGGCCAATTTTGACCCTAGGGACATAATTTATATAACTTTTGTAGAGGACCTACAGATGATGCTATGTGCCAAAGATGAAAGCTGAGACCCCTGTAGATTCAGAGGAGAAGAATTTTAAAGGTTCAAATTGTTGACGACCGACGACGGACGACGCACGACGCACGCCGACGGACGACAGACATCAGGCTATCACAAAAGCTCACCCTGAGCACTTTGTGCTCCGGTGAGCTAATAAAAACAATAAACTTTCAAAAAATAATATAAACTCCACCTTCTTTGGAGTATTTACCAGTAAATGCCAGTATTTGCCATTTGGGATGTATTTGCCAGTCCGGTAAATACTGGTATTTACTACCCCCAGTATTTACCACCTAATCCTGTCTCTAATCCCTTGCAAGTGCAAAACTAGCCCATTACTGATGTGGATGCGAATTAAAGCTGGTGGGGGTGCCTTGAAGCCTGTGTCTATGGGGGTGAAACCCCTGATAACTCCATGTTTAAGCCATATAATTATGTAATTTTGAGTGATTAGTGGACAAATTATATTGATATCGCACTTCTGTTGGGTGTATGGTACAGGGCTCGATTTTCTTTACTAGAAAAGCATGTTAACCCTGTCCCCCATAATTATTCTTGTCAGAAATAATGACATCATGAATATTAATAAGATTAATTGTTGTGATAACACATGGACCCAGAAATATTTGGCAATAGCAGAAACTGTATAATAATATCTATATTATATCATAAACAAACAGAGCAGACACTGATCAGACAGCTCCTACAGGAGCCATCGTATTAAATCTTAAGCCCCGGAGCTCTCGGAATCTCATCTGGATCTAAACTGTTTGACACTCCGACAATGTGTTTTGAAATGACTTTGAATGAATTTTTAGCTGGCGACAATATGTTACAGATGATAATATCTTAGCATTCACAGAGTACATTTATCAAGAAGAAGTCTTCTCAGACACATTTGATATACATTCTATCAACCCTTTCCCTGTTCAGTAGGTGATGGCATGAATATGTATTAGCTCATTTTTTTTTAATGTAAACTTTTCAAAGAAAGAAAAACTGTATAATCAGTTCTATATCATGTAAAAACCAAACAGAGCAGACATATAGGAGCTGTCTGATCTGGGTCTACTCTGTTTGCAAATGTGTGAAAAAGAGTTATATGAGGGAAAGGGTTTACAAATACTAGCAGATTAATACAAACTGGACAAACGAAATCAAAATAGAGTACATTTGTTACTGAACAAATCAGAAAGTAATATTTTAAATTTCGACATTATTTTTTAACCCTTTCCTTTATAAATGTGCCTTTTCACATGTCTGCAAACAGAGTAGACCCAGACCAGACAGCTCATATAGGAGCCATTTGATCAGGATCTGCTCTGTTTGCTAATGAAATTTGATAGATCTGTTTCTTTAGTTTCTAAAATGGCTACAAAATGCCAACTTCCATACTTCATTATAATGGTTTTGTTCATGAATATTCAGTAGGTACTGAAATTTTGAATATAGAACAGGGAAATGGTTCAATACCAAACATTACCTCTTGAAATACTTGTTGGTTCAAAGAAATAAATAAGTCCAGCGGTATAACTTGTATGTTCAGTCTAAATGTGATCATATGGGGAAATCTAAGCCATTAATTTCAAACAGGACTTGCCAGATTCCATGTCTTTAGCCCTTTACTCAATGAAATAATGACATTATAATTAATATTAATTAAATTAATTGTTATACTAGGCTATTACTAGCACACAGACACAGGAAAATTTGACCATGACACAAACTGAAGAATCATATCTATATTATATACCATAAGCAAACAGAGTAGAACTAGATTGGACAGCTCATGTAGGAGCCATCTGATTAAGGTCTACACTGTTTGCAAAGGCATATAGGAAAGCCTATTCATGGAATAAAGGGTTAAGTAAGCTCATTTTATTTAAAGGGATGTTTCTTCAAGAATATGCAGAGTAACATAGTACAACAGGTGACACTAAGTGCAGAGTTTGCAGACCCTGTCAAAGTCCTCCTCCAGCCCTCTGATCTTGGTCTACACTGTTTGCCTTTGACCGTTTTAGAGGACACTATGCTCAAATCAGTTTAAATGCTTAATTTCCAGAAGCAAATTTAGTTACAAGCTGTTCCAGACTCTGTATGTGTGTAACATGGCCAGCCCAAAAAGGCCCTGGGTGTATATCATGGGCACATCAGCTAGATCTATGCATGATGCAGATTTATCGGATTTATTATTAACTAATTAATAGTCATGATCATTGATGTCATGATTTCTTACATGAATATTCATGGAGAAAAGGGTTTAAATGAAACAGAAGACCCTGAATAGAAGGCTTCTGTTTGCAAAGCATATTAATGGAGTAAAGAGTTCATATATAGATTTATTTTCTAGTCTGATTCATAGCTATTGTAGTTTTATTCTTGGTTTACATGTATATAGTTTATGGTTTTAGAGGAAAAAACACTGACAAGTCATGCAGACTAACAAGCAGGCACGGAGGTAGATGGGGTAGAGCCGGCCCCACTACATTTGCCCAAAGAAACTTTTTTAATTTCATTCAATCGAGATCTAATAAAATCAGTAAAATAACGATTTAATCTGAGATTTATTTTATTTCCCTCATTCAAGTATGCTCCTCGACATGCATTATAAAGAGTTAAAGGCACTAGTGATTGTCATCCAACTTTTAAACATCTATGCCCCCCCCCCCCGTTTCAGACAAGTTGCTGCTGAATGCAGGTGAAACTCATACAGAAAGCTCCTTTTAAGAGGATTTGCTGTATAAGACCCCGTAAGAGCTATTTAGTGTATTCCAGGTGGAGACCTTCAAATAAGGCTGATGACGATCTTGTACCAGTATTGTTTTCCAATGTTTTGACTGCCATATTTCGTTTACATGTACTTGAAAACAACTTCAAATTTATATAGGTCGCCTACTTGTCAATGGTGACAGGGTCTGGTATCTTCATTCTGGTTCCGTTCAGCATGTGTAACGAGTGTTTCGTATTCCTCAACCCTTTCCCTATCTGTCATTGATAGGAACGATACTGATATATTATCGATACACGTCAGTCAATCCGATATCGATACTGGATTCAAAATATCAATACAAATGGAGGACAAATAAACATGTATCCACGGGCCATATTTCTTACAGGTTGGTAACTCCTTACATACTTGCAGTGAAAGTCTTCTGAAGAATTTCCCAGTGATTATCTGTGGGTTAGGCCCAATTCAGCTCAATTGTCTAGATATTTCTAAAACAGAACCCTTGAAAATTTTGACTGTTATTTTATGAAAGACTGACTTTACAATATAGCTGTGCTTTCGACTTTTTACACTCAGATGGGTGGAACTACAAAGCATAAATCAGATAGATTTGTTTATAAAAAATGATATATCATCGATAATTTTCCATCGATATATCGATCCAGAAATTTCCATCAATGATACCTCTACCTTTCCCTCATATTAACATGTTTTCACACATCTGCAAACAGAGTAGACCCAGATCAGACAGCTCCAATAAGAATTATAAGCAATAAACAACAATATTTTAGCACGATTTACGGTAGTTTTGTTGACCTTCCTGTTCGTTAACCTTATTTTATATAATATACCCAAAGTCATTTCGTTGACCTTATTACATATATGGATTATGTTTTCACACCTATATCGTGGCTAACTATTTGATGTGACATGTGTTGGCAATTATCGCAAACTATTAATCACAGTTCAGATCCAGATCAATATTACTTTACATTTGGTAGTAGATTCTATGTGTTTAAATACTTATAAATAAGTGAGTTATCAATATAAGCAAAAGATGTTAGTCTTTCCAATAGGCAAGTCCTGGCAATTCATAGTTTACACCCAGATATCATATAATCACGTTATATTAAATTTGATAAAATGTGAGATCTGTTTCTCAACTGTTATTGGCGTGTGCTGGCAATTATCACAGACTTCCGATTTGATAGTTTTGGCCAAGATCACATTATAATTCATACAAGAAATGTCGACACGACATTAAACTGGGTTTTCCTTCACTATTAACTGATGATTTCTAAGTTCAAAGGGGCATAACTCCCAGAACAAGAAATGTGTCACAGTACGAGACAAATGCCCCCAAAGCAAAGCACTGACAATATGCGTTTTGTAAGCAGGCCTGCAATATGCAACTGCAAAATGAAAGTAAAGATTGCATAGTAAGACCACAATTTGAACTCAAGTTACCCCAAATGACAATCTTTTTTTCATATTTGAGGTCAAAGGTCAAGGTCATGGCAACATGACCTACAAAAAGTATGCAACATTCCACCATCTGAAGATGAACTCATACACCATATTTAGTGATCCTAGCTGATTCGGTGTAGGGATGACAAGTTTTTTGTAAATGAAGTCAAAGGTCAAGGTCATGGTCACACTGACCTATAAATAGTATGCGACACTCTGCTATCCCAATATCTACTCACAAACCATATTTGGTGATCCTAGCTGAAGTAGTGTAGAAGATATGCTCCGGAAAAGCCTTTTTTTAGGACAAAGGTCAAGGTCATGGTCACAATAACCTATAACTAGTATGTGATCCCAAGACGAACTCACAAACCACATTTGGTGATCCTAGCTGATTCAGTGTAGGAGGTAAGCTCAAGATAATTTATTTTGTAAATGAAGCCCAAGGTCAAGGTCACATTGACCTATTAATAGTATGCGACACTCTGCCATCCTAAGATGTACTCATACACACCATATTTGGTGATCTTAGCTGAAGTAGTGTAGGAGATATGTTCCGGACAGGCTTTTTTTGTAAATGAGGTCAAGGTCACATTAACCTAAAATTAGTATGCAACACTCCGCCATCCCAAGACAATCCTAACTGATTCGGTATAGGAGGTATGCTTCGGACGAAATTTCTTTTGTAAATAAAGCCAAAGGTCAAGGTCACATTGACCTATAAATATTATGCGACACTCTGCCATCCCAAGATGTACTCACACACCATATTTGGTGATCATAGTTGAAGTTATGTAGGAGAAATGTTCTTTAGCCTCCAATACATATATAATTTCAAGATTGTAGTGAGAAATATATATTTGCTTTATAGGAAACAAACAAAATATAAATGATATAAATCAAGTACAGACGACCGCCAACTCAAGTACCAGGCATCCACCCAATGCAAGGCGAAAACAATGCAGAAAACTCCTTTTATCACATCTCACACTAAATCTTAACGTTACACCAATACTTTACTAATTAGTAATTACCACAATCAATTTAATTAGTCACAATGTTTTCAGGTAACAACCGACTTTTGATATAGAATAAAAACTTCGATTACTTAAATTAAAGAATACTCAGACTTTATATTACATTTAATTTAATATTTTATTTTTTTCATTACTGAATTTAAAAAAATGCATGCGATTTAATGATCGTGCAATCAATGAAAAACAATTATCATTTATATCTATGTGATTATTTTGATTATTATATATTTTTCATTTATTGTGAGATAAATAAAATGTTGTATAATTCTTATTTTAAACAGTTTTATATGATTAAATTCTACATTACTTCCTGGAGCATATGTTTTCCTTGTTACCCTTCAAGCACTTTTTAGCAAATATAACGTGATTTTGACCAGGGTCTAAACTATAACATCGGTGGTTTGCGATAATTGCCAGCTAGGGCCTATATACCGGATAGGCTAACACCAAAGCTTATATTGATAAAACACTCATAATGGTGAGGAAACAAAAACAAGAGGGCCAGAATGGCCCTGAAGCATTCACCAGACAATCAGAAGAGAAGATTTTCAAAGTTTTCATTATATGTTTCTATATAAAACTAGCCCGCCTTGCGGTGGGGCCAATTTTGACTGAAAGGGCACAATTTATATATGAAAGCTGAGAACCTTCCAGTTTCAGAGGAGAAGATTTTCAAAGTTTTCACCATATGTTTCTATTGAAAACTGGCTACCCCATGGACGGGGCCAATTTTCACCCCAGGGGCATAATTTATATAACTTTTGTAGAGGACCTGAATATGATACTATGTGCCAAATATGAAAGCTGAGAACCTTCCAGTTTCAGAGGAGAAGATTTTCAAAGTTTTCCCTATATGGGGGTTTCTATTGAAAACTAGCCACCCATGGGGCAGGGTCAATTTTGACCCTAGGGGCATAATTTATACAATTTTTGTAGAGGACCTGAATATGATGCTATGTGCCAAATATGAAAGCTGAGAACCTTCCAGTTTCAGAGGAGAAGATTTCAAAGTTTTCCCTATATGTTTCTATTGAAAACTAGCCACCCCTGGGGCAGGGCCAATTACGACCCCAGGGGCATTACTTATACAATTATTGTAGAGGACCTGAATATGATGCTATGTGCCAAATATGAAAGCTGAGAACCTTCCAGTTTCAGAGGAGAAGATTTTTAAAGTTTTACTATATGTGGATAAATTTGGATATGCACTCTTATCTGCAACTGTGAATTAAAGAAATTGAAAAAAAAACTGGTTTCATCCACTTTATTCTTATCAGGACTAAGAAGCATTCTTAATGGATAACTAAATCAGAAAAAGAAGCACTTTATAGATACATGATACACAAATACAACTGCCAAAAAGATATCCAAAATATGATATCTTCTTAAGATAGCCACTTAAGTGGCTCCAAAACAACATTTTATAACATTCATCCACTCACATTAATTGTTCTTACATGTATTATGTCAATCAATGAAACAGATAAACAATTCAACTTAATTTCACTTCAAAAATATTGATGCCGCTCATTTTCACACCTATTTGTTTGACTTCTCAGGTGGATCTAATTAATTGACCTGATTACTTTTTAAAATGTCACCCGTTTTATTTGTTAATCTCGTGCAACATACTTATCACCTTTATTACTTTGTTCTTGTCTGCTAAATTTAATGGGTTATTACTTACAAAAAGATGTGCCAATTCTTCAAAGAGCCCACCGATCAGGATCTTTAATTTTTGCTGCAGTTTATAAACTTTTATTAACGACTGAGAAAGGGCCGTGTTGACCCGACCAAGACGGGCCGAGTTGATCTACCCAAAAACAGGCCGAGCTGACCCGGCTGAGCTGACCCAGGCGTAGTTGACCCGAGGCCGACTTGACTAGGATTCCAAAGAAAGCGTTATCTAGAATGTTAGATAACCCTCTGTAGTTTCACTCTTTTCTCCATGAATATTTGTATGAACAAGAGGGCCAGAATGGCCCTGAAGCGCTCACCAGACAATCAGAGGAGAAAATTTTCAAAGTTTTCACTATATGTTTCTATAGAAAACTAGCCGGCCCTGGGGCGGGCCAATTTTGACCCCAGGGGAATAATTTAGAAAAACTTGTAGGGGACCTGAACATGATGCTATGAGCCAAATATGAAAGCTGAGATTAACCTTCCAGTTTCAGAGAAGAAGATTTTTTTTAGGTTTCTTGATATGTTACTATTGAAAACTGACTACCCCGGTGGCAGGGCCAATTTTGACCCCATGATGCTCTGTGCCAAATATGAAAGCTGAGAGCCTTCCAGTTTCAGAGAAGAAGATTTTCAAAGATTTCACTATTTGTTTCTATTGAAAACTGTCCACCCCGGGGGCAGGGCCAATTTTTACCCCGAGACCATTATTTATATAACTTTTGTAGATGACCTGAACATGATGCTATGTGCCAAATCAGAAAGCTGAGAGCCTTCCAGTTTCAGAGAAGAAGATTTTCAAAGATTTCACTATTTGTTTCTATCGAAAACTGCCCACCCCTGGGGCGGGGCCAATTTTGACCCCAGGGCCATAATTTATATGACTTTTGTAGAAGACCTGAACATGATGCTATTTGCCAAATATGAAAGCTGAGAACCTTCCAGTTTCAGAGGAAAAGATTTTCAAAGATTTCACTATTTGTTTCTATTGAAAACTGCCTACCCCTGGGGCGGGGCCAACTTTGACCCAGGGGCCATAATTTACATAACATTTGTAGAGGACCTGAACATGATGCTCTGTGCCAAATATGAAAGCTAAGAACCTTCCAGTTTCAGAGAAGAAGATTTTCAAAGAATTCACTCTGTTTCTATTGAAAACTGCCCACCCCTGGGGCGGGGCCAATTTTGACCCTGGGGCCTTAATTTGTATAACATTTGTAGAGGACCTGAACATGATCCCCTGTGCCAAATATGAAAGCTAAGAACCTTCCAGTTTCAGAGAAGAAGATTTTCAAAGATTTCACTATTTGTTTCTATTGAAAACTGCCCACCCCTGGGGCGGGGCCAATTTTGACCCCGGGGCCATTATTTATACAATTTTTGTAGAGGACCTGAACATGATGCTATGTGACAAATATGAAAGCTGAGAGCCTTCCAGTTTCAGAGAAGAAGATTTTCAAAGATTTCACTATTTGTTTCTATTGAAAACTGCCCACCCCTGGGGCGGGCCAATTTTGACCCCTGGGCCATAAATAATATAACTTATGTAGAGGACCGGAACATGATGCTATGTGCCAAATATGAAAGCTGAGAACCTTCCAGTTTCAGAGGAGAAGATTTTCAAAGATTTCACTATTTGTTTCTATTGAAAACTGCCTACCCCTGGGGCGTGGCCAATTTTGACCCTGGGGCCATAATTTATATAACTTATGTAGAGGACCTGAACATGATGCTATGTGCCAAATATGAAAGCTGAGAACCTTCCAGTTTCAGAGAAGAAGATTTTCAAAGATTTCACTATTTGTTTCTATTGAAAACTGCCCACCCCTGGGGCGGGGCCAATTTTGACCCCGGGGCCAAAATTTATATAACTTTTGTAGAGGACCTGAATATGATGCTATGTGCTTAATATGAAAGCTGAGAACCTTCCAGTTTCAGAGGAGAAGATTTTCAAAGTTTGCACTATATGATTATATTGAAAACTGCCTACCCCTGGGGCGGGGCCAATTTTGACCCCAGGGCCATAATTTATATAACTTTTGTAGAGGACCTGAACATGATGCTATGTGCCAATTATGAAAGCTGAGAAGCTTCTGCTTTCAGAGGAGAAGATTTTCAAAGTTTTACTATGTTTCTATTGAAAACAAGGCACCCCTGGGGCGGGGTCAATTTTGACCCCAGGGGCATAATTTATATAACTTTTGTAGAGGACCTGAATAAGATGCTATGTGCCAAAGATGAAAGTTGAGATCCCTGTAGATTCAGAGGAGAAGATTTTTAAAGGTACAAATTGTTGACGACGGACGACGAACGACAAACGACGAACGACGCACGACGCACGATGCACGACGCACGCCGACGGACGACGGACAACGGGCGATCACAAAAGCTCACCCTGAGCACTTTGTGCTCTGGTGAGCTAAAAATGCAGATGTGAAGAATATTAATTAGATCTAGATTAATTTGTATAATAGCCTATTGACACAGGCATTTTGGCCATGCAGAAATTGTAGAATCATATTTGTATTATACCTTAATCAGAAGGCTCCTATAACAGCCGTCTGATCTGGGTCTACTCTGATTGCAAAATCTACTTTGCAAAAACGCAAACTAACGTCAGTAACAGAGAGTTGCTTCGTTATTGTTCTTGTTTAGTAATGACAAACTAAATAGGAGCGATGACGTGGCGACTTTCTGTCGCTACGTCACACATGCAGTAAACATGATAATATGTGTACTGACTATAGATTTCTTAACCAAAGTATTTCAATTCATTTCATTTTTTTTTTTTTTCATGCCTATTTCAAACCATAACTATCAATTTAGGACCGCAATGGAAATAAGAGATTGTATTCTCTTTTTTGTGTCATCCTTGATATTGATGTGACTGACATGGTTCATTAATTATAATTTGATGATGTTTGTATACATGCATTGCTTTTTTTTTTATTTTCAGTGTTTTGCTATTTTAACCATGATATTTGCACAATATTGAAATAAATGTATAGATCTATCTATGATGAAAATATCCAAATATCAAAGTTTGATTAATGGCTTTGATGACATCTGCTTGAGATTGTCATTCAGACGATTGTTTTCAGGTTCATAAGGAAGGAGACTGAACTCCTTTTTAGGGTTTCGGCTTTGCCGAAATCCTTATAAAATGGATTGCGACTCAAGCTTTCACGGAAAACCCTATTGCACGAGCTCTACCTAGCAGGAATCCCCCAAAGAGAATACGCGCATGTGCAGTGCTTGGCTTACAATCCGGTCCGGAATCTTACAAAATATTTATAATGAAATATGGAAGGTGGATCCATTAGCAAACAGAGCAGACTCTGGTCATATGGGAGCGAGCTGTATTATCTGGGTCGAATCTGTTTGCAGATGCATGAAAACAAGTTTATATGGGGAAATTAAGGGTTAAATAGACTGCTTCTGTTCTTCACATCATAAACTACAGTATAAAGGTTACAGCACTGGTGGTCAGTAGTGCAGGGCAACTGTTACATCATCCTAAAATCTCTAGAGGTCATACGCTTAACTCTTTGCACGCTAGCGGCGAAACTGTGATTACCTATGCTAACAGATTGGATCCAGACGAGAGGCCACATAATTCTGCGTCTCATCAGGATCCAAACTGTTTGTCATCTTGACCATATTTTTGCATAAAATGAGAGAAAGTTTATTGAAGAATTGAAGCAGACGGCAATTGTTGCAAACGAAATATCACTCAGCATTGTAGGGATTAAGCAAGCTGTAGAGATCTGCAATATCGTCTGCTTCAGGTTTGTCATCATTTGAATTTCTAAAAGATCAGTTTTAGGCATTTTGACCTAAGGCAAAATTGTCACAAGTTGTAAACAGTTTAGATTTTGGTCAGACAGTTACTTGGTATTAGATCTGAATCCAAACAGGGTGTCCCACTTTGCCAACCTTTAGTGTTTAAGTAGCTTGGATGGTAGTATTAACAATTACTATTAAAAGGAAACAAGGGGTTTTGTATCCTTTATATTATTAAAAAATCATTAAAAGGAAAAAAGGAGAAAGGCAAACAAAATGAGACAAAGTGCTTTCTTATCTTTTAATTTATATACATTTCATCATTTATTGATTTGCGTGTCAGGCTTATAGTATCTTATAGTGTCTTATAGTATCTTATAGTAATGTATGTAATTTATTTCTAATTCATATCATTTATTTCTATAACGCCGGTTACTGATCAGGGTCTGTAGTGTTTACTACAGCACTAACTGTAATTTGCATGTATGACTATAATTTATTTTTAATTATATCATTTATTGATATACTTGTTACAGGTATTATGCTGCAAATAGCGAAGACCCTGGCCAGTTGTGGTAACTGATCGGGGTATGTATTGTTTGCAGCACAGACTCACAACCTGGCCCTGAACAGACTCACACTCGCAGTCTCCTCAGGAAAAAGTAAGAAAATACAACACAATCACACACAAATACAAGGTATAGGCATGGATAAACTATTCTATGAACTTCAGTGTCTTTTCTGTTTGCAAAAGCATAGAAAGGCTTATTTTTGCTCAGACCAATTGTACCCGATATGGAACCCTGAAATCGTCTTCACTATATAATATAAAGTGAAACAATATTATGTGTCTAACAACCAATATACCAATGGGAGGGTTTACTTCAAATTTTCACCCATGATATTAAGCTGTCAATCTTGATGTGAAGATTTTCTTGAATGTAATTTTTGCTCTGACCATTTTACCAGAGTTATAGGACTCTGAAATTTTCTTCACTGTATAACACATAGTCAAAAGTGCTTGATAATAGAGACACTATTGTTAGGGGAGGGGTGCATCAGTGTCTTGGAAACAATTTTCTAGTAGATTTTATTTTCCCTGTTGTATCCTGCCATGCTAAGTTGAAATATATTTGTTACTTTATAATTTGTCATATTGTTAATATCACCCCACAGTATATTTGGGCAATTATTTGTAGGGTATTTAGAATCATAAGGAATATGTCTAAAATTGGTGGAAGTGTATACATATATGGATAAGTGAATGGGGCATGCTAATTACTGTTATGGTGTACCAGATAGTAGCAGAAGTATGACCCTTACTTTCAAATAATGGAGTGATGGCTCTATACTACATTAAACATCAGTTTTGGCTCTATTGGCACAAAGTGGCAAGTTGAGCTATTGGAATCGCCCTGTGTGTGACATGTTCATAAAACAATTCTTTAAATGTCTTCCAAACTACTGACATGATTTTCAGAAAAATCCACAGCAAACAATCAATATAATAAATATATATTATGTCCGAAACCTTCAGTACTGTCAGTACTTTGATTAAACTCTACTGTTGCTGTAAATCTTCAATCACGAAGTAAATACAGATTTACTTCGTGCTTCAATACAGACTCTTTGTCTCATTATTCATATATATGAAAAGTCTTCTTTGTTCGGTTACAAAGTGGGTAATATGGTTGTCATGTAAGAAATGACAATAAGTGATAATGACAATGTGCTAGTATTGGTATAAAATATCCCCTCGCCAGTGGTTATCTAGCCTCGACTTAAATTGATTAACAGTCTTTGCTTCAATAACATCCTGTGGTAGTGCGTATATAAGAATTACAGTCAAACCGGCCCCTGGTCATGCCGCAGCCTCCAAAAAGTCAAACCGGCCTCACATGAATTATTTTTTTGGTCAAACCGGCTCCACATTTTTAACCCTTTCCCTCATATAAACGTGTTTTCACGCATTTACAAACAGAGTAGACCCTGATCAGACGGCTCCTATAGGAGCCGTCTGATCAGGGTCTACTCTGTTTGCTAATAGAATTTGAAAGATCTGTGTCTTTACTTTCTAAAATGGCTACAATGTTCCACCTTCCATATTTCATTAAAACTATTTTGGCCATGAATATGCAGTAGGTACAGAAATATGAAATAAACATAGAACAGGGATAGGGTTAAATCGAATTTTTAACCATGTTAAATATTAAATATTTCTAGAAACCCAATATAGATCTAGTTCCTTATCACATATATTTTGGTCAGTTATTATTATTATTATTATTATTATACCACATTTATATAGCGCTCTTTTCATACAGGATATGTGCGTTCAAAAGCACTTCACAAAGATACATTTTATGTACAATAATGCGTAAATTATAGAACATTTAAAATAAAATATATTTAATACTTATATATAGATAAGAATAATAATAAAAAAGAAGTTACTTAGGACATAGGTAAATCAACTACATCTTTTCCGTAAGTTTATCTGTCTGTGTCGTATTATGCTCTATTATATTTTGTCAACGCACTCAGATCATAAAAAAAAAAAAAAAAAAAAAAACTTGAATGCAAAATTCTATGCGCAGTGCCAGTACGTCACATAATTTTGACCCAGACTCAACAGACTTGGGTACATTTGTTTTGGCATACAACATTGCACATAAAACATTGCCGGAAAATTGGGTAACAGAACAGATCAATTTGAAGTTCATGCATATAAACTAAGCAATACACGCACTATGCAACCCATCCAGTCAAACACTATTCGACCCGCTATGGCAGTGAGGGAGTACACAGCGGATCATATTTTAAATTTTCAAACGTCAGTTGGAAATTCGGCAATGTAAGCTATATAGTTATATACTCGGCTCGCATTAAGATTAAGTGACATTGGCCTTTAGTTAATGCCAATTAATGGCACGCATGTGTCTTTCGGTAGGTGTGATATTCCAATTAATGGCATGCGGGTGTATGTTGTTTGTGATAATCCAATTAGACACGCGTTCATTGTGTCAGTTGAATGAACCAGAGGGCAGAGACATATACATACATGTATGTATATGTCTCTGACTGAATGTAAGGTATTGTTTATCTTGGTATCATGGTATGTAGACATAGTTGCACACAAAAATAAAGTAATGTTCAAAAGTACATATAAATCTATATCAAATGTTGTAAAATGATGATATCGAGTGAAATCAGATCTATAGTATACTGTAAGCAAACAGAGCAGATCCTGATCAGAAATCTCCTATAGAAACCGTGTGAGCTGGGTCTACTCTGTACGCAATATATAGGTTAGATGCGATATCGTAGCTGTAAGACTGATAATGACTAGCGTCCAGTTTACAGTCTATTTAGGAATAGAGCTACGTTATCGTATCTATATATAGGTATACTCATGGAGTAAAGAGCTGACTACAATATATTATCATCAAACAAAGGAAACCCAGACTAGATAGCTCTGAGTCTTACAGGGTATGCTCTGTTTGCTATGGAATATTATATAGGTCTTGCTAACATAAATAATCATGGATTGAAGGGTTAAAAATTATCTGTTTAATGAGCATGGAACATATACATAGAACATACGTGTATCCCTTAGCAATTAGTGTTCATCTTTAACAATAATAAATGGGATTAACATCACCTTTAACCCCTTCCCTCATATAAACGTGTTTTCACGCATTTGCAAACAGGGTTGACCCAGATCAGACGGCTCCTTTAGGAGCCATCTGATCAGGGTCTGCTCTGTTTGCTAATGGAATTAGTAAGATCTTTTCCTTTCGTTTTTAAATGGGCTTCCATATTTAATTATAACTTATTTAATTTGTCCTTGAATATTCGGTATGTATTGAAATAAGCATAGCACAGGGAAATTTACCTTAAATTTACCGCCACATGCATAACATACCTATTAGTATTTGTAGCAAAAAATAATTATGTGTTCATTGTTTGGTTAGATTAAAGGCACGCTTACATTACTAATTAGCGTGTGTATCTTAGAAATGTGTTAATTGCTCTGTTACATTATATGCAGAAATGGAAATGTTCATCACTGGTTTCTCGAACATTATATTTCGTGATAAAAAAGGTAATAAAAGTATCAATAAAACATTTCATTATTAAAAAGATATATATTCGAAGCTTTTTTATTCGTGGGGCCGGTTTGACCAGCCAAAATATAATAAGGGGGCCGGTTTGATCAAATTGAGGTCCGGTTTGACCTTTTGGAGGCCGGTTTGACTTGGGGCCGGTTTGACCTGTTTCCCGTATATAACATCACGAAGTAAATTTTACTTCGTGATAACATGGGCTAATTTAAAATTCTCTCCGATTTTTTTTCATATTAAAATTCTGTGTCTTCAAAAGGTGTCTA
This sequence comes from Azorinus chamasolen, assembly GCA_963576725.1. Classification (NCBI taxonomy): domain Eukaryota; kingdom Metazoa; phylum Mollusca; class Bivalvia; order Cardiida; family Solecurtidae; genus Azorinus; species Azorinus chamasolen. The sequence goes on from OY755247.1 coordinate 80,934,848, forward strand.
TTTACGGCAATATTGTTTCATGGCACCAGAATATCCTGTTCACCGGTCTAGCCAAAACAATCGGACCCTAATGAGTATCCACTATTATGGACAACAACTATCCCACAAATATAGGTCATAGTAATTGAGGTTTGTTTTCTTCAGTTTCTGCAAATCAAGTACTTTTTTCAGATATCTGACAGACCAGTGTAGCTTTTTGTTTTGTCTCTACCGTACTACACTACTGGACATAAGTAGAGCCACGGACAAACGATGAGAAAGTTATTGATAATTTCTTCAATAACTTACCTGTTGTTAGTGTCAGACAAGGGCGTTGTCTAAAACTTGTTCCTATAAGACATTTGGTATCTCGGTACACATGAGGCTATATATATTTGTGTGCAGGTGAATTCTCCCGATATTCTCCTATCGGCAATACTTCCCAACAGTTAGTGGAAACGAATTCCCAACAGTTAGTGAAAACGAATTCCAAACGAAGATTTTGCGAAAACACATTGCGTTTCTGAACATAAGTTATTTCCGGCCGGTTATTTCCCTTACATGGGTCCGAGATGTTGTTGTTCTAATAGGCAATTCTGTTTGACATATATCTGGACATTAATGTACTTTCTTTGCAGTATCTTGTTTTGAAATTCAGCGGAACTCGCTATTTAAATTACATTTTAAATATTAAAAAATACGTGGTGTTTATTTATATGTCCGGTTTGAAGAAATTTGCATAGTTTGATATTCTCCTTTAATAAACATTTGTCGTAAAATTTTGATAAAGGAGAATATATATCTCGTTTTCGGTCGTTTTCGTTAAGGTAGAACGGCGTCGTAGTAAAAAAGGCGACTTTTTCTTCATTTCAGTTCAAATTCCAAAAAAAATGGAAAATATCTGTGAAAAAATGTTTTTTAAGATAAAGAATGAAAAAAGATATAAACTAAAGTTAAAAACAAAAAAATAATTTAGATATACAATTTTGTTCCACTTTATGCATTTGAAAATCTACGTTCCCCCATATATATGATTTGTAGTTATATATATATATATATATATATATATATATATAAATCCGCTCGGTACGACTAACAGGATGAAATTGTTTGAATATAGTACTCAAGTGGTATTCAAAGGTATACTAAATATAGAACATTGTACTTATTATCATACTCTTACCGTATGGTCTATAATACAGCGACCCTAGTTCACTCCTCAGACCACCCATGTCCAACTTGTTGTAGATACTGCCACATCCGACACACTTATTTGTACTCGGCGTAAAGAATGCACTGTGACAATTAGCGCCTTCGACACACCTTGCAGCGCACGATATATCACTTCTGACCACTGTCTCAAACACATGATCGGTGCATGACTTTCCGTCTAACTTATAATAATGTATCAAATCTACTATGGTCTGTCCGAGAACAAATGCCGGGAGTATAGCTACAGCAGAATATACAAGTCGAGTCGCCATCGCTTCTTTTATGTCTGCCCTGTCTAACACTTGTCAGGTTCTATGAAATATGTAATCTTATCACGTGATTTCTGATTCTGTACAATGGTCAAAATAATAAGCGGTATTTGTCACTTTATATAACTTTTCAAAACCTGAAATTTGCATGAACTTGTTTTGGACCTAATCATGTTTATTATTCATCTAATTGTTCAGAAATCATTGGTGCATGATGAATAATATTCCATGGCCTAAAGAAACGTATGTACGATCATGATAAAAAGTCACTTGATAACGATTATTGACCAATGAGATGAGACAAACGCTATGGAATAATCTTTTCTATAAGTGTATGTACATGTACGTTTAGTGGTCATTCGATTGGTCTTATTTCTTTTCAGCCTGTAAACAAATGGTTTATGCCATTCATAGACCTTTTTAAGGCGCGTTGCACGTTAAGTCTATCACTTTAACATTGTAATATAATGTGTCCACATTAATGTCGCTCAAGCCAGTACATGTATTTTAATTCAATTGGTGAAATTCATTTGATGCTCAGCTCGTTTCGGGTTCTATTACCTATTGATCTGCTTTTACTAGTACTTACATATTTTGATCTCTATAATATGAATGTCATTGTGCGTACTAATTGTTTGTTCCCGAAAGCAAACACATGCATACATTATGAGTGGATGCATTATTGGAGAAGATAATGGCGCATATTTAATGCTGCAGCGTTTGTCATCTAATGGATATCATTTTTATTCTAAATAGACGCTGTCGTGTTGAATGATAATGAACCATTCTACTTTGAAAACTCAGCAGTCAAACGGTTATGACAACAAAAATGTGTATGTGTTACTAGGACAACAAAGTAATACTTTATGGTTGCAATTCGAAGCTTATAAAGATAAAGCCCTCTGTTGGCCATTTTTTCCAAACCTCTTAAACAGTATGCAGTCGACAACATTATGCATGGTACAATGTTCTGATGTTATTAAAAGTCATGATTAATTCACAAACAAATCTATTAAGGTTATCAAATGCATTTGTTTTATGTGTATTGTACCTGATGAGTCGTTGCTAAGTCAAAATGTCTCATTCGCAAAAACAGTGTGTATTCTCACTATTATACAAAAAGGGTGATCCGGAAAACCTAGAAAATTGGAGACCTATCTCTCTGTTAAATATTGATTACAAAATTCTGGCTAGAGTTCTCGCTCAACGCCTCCAGAGAGTACTACCTAAAATTATCAGCCTAGACCAGCAAGGTTATATAAAGAATAGATATATAGGCTATAACATAAGGCAAATACAAGATATAATTGATTACTCAGAAACTCTAGACATAGATGGCGTTATATTATTTCTTGATTTTAAAAAGGCCTTTGATACTGTTGAATGGGAATTCATGTTTAAAGTTTTAGACAAATTTGGTTTTAAAAATGACTTTATCAATTGGGTAAAAGTTTTGTATAAGGATATCTGTTCCTCCGTAATGAACAATGGCTGGCAATCGAAGTTTTTTAAGATATCACGTGGTATCAGACAAGGGTGTCCTTTATCCGCTTTACTTTTCATTATTATAGCAGAAATATTGGCCAATAATTTTAGAAATTGCAATGACATTAATGGTATTAAAGTTCAACTTAATACATCGCTACACTGCCTAAAAATAACACAGTTAGCCGACGACACAACATTATTTTTAAAAAATACTGCAGAAATCCCGATAGCTATTGATATTATAGAAGAATTTGGAAAGTTTTCAGGACTCAGATTAAACAAAAATAAAACAGAAGGCCTACTTATTGGAAAACTTAAACAACAAAATGAAATAAATATTTATGATATTAGATTCGGCACAAAAGTAAAAGCGCTTGGAACGTATTTTGGAAATGACAAGCTTGAATGCGAAACATTAAATTGGTCAGAGAAACTTGAATCCTGCCAAAAGCTTATTAATAGCTGGAAACAAAGAAATCTTACACTATTCGGCAAAATAACATTAATTAAATCTCTCATTTTATCGAAATTTGCATATTTAATACAAACCTTACCAACTCCAGATAAAATAATAAAACAAATTAACTCAATGATATTTGCATTTTTATGGGGAAGTAAAAGTGAAAAGATTAAAAGAAATACGCTAATTGGAAGCAAATTTGATGGGGGACTTGAAGTACCGGATATCGAAACATATGTTAAAACTTTGAAGCTAAAATGGATTACATCCCTTTGCTCCAATGAAGACGCCAACTGGAAAATTATTCCAAAGTTCTTCTTACATCAATATGGAGATAGACTTCTGGTATTTAAAATGAGCATCGACTCTATAAAATCCCTTCCCTCAATTAAATATGACATCCCGACATTTTATAAAGATATTTTAAGATACTATATCGCATTAAACAACATCAGTGAAATCTCAAAACCAGAAACGTTCTATGAAGTTAGAACTCAAGTCATTTGGGGTAACCAATTTATAAAATATAAAGGGAAATGTTTGGTTTTTATATCATGGATAAAATCGGGACTAATCTTTATAAATGACATAATCGGCGAAAATGGTGATATAAAAGAAACATTATTACATAGAATTCAAAATAAAACAAACTGGATATCGGAAATTACTAAATTAAAATTCAGCATTCCAAACAGTTGGAAAAAAATACTGAAAACGGATGCCTCAATCAATTCGCTGGTTAAAACAGATAATAAAAATATGTTTGGTAAAAACTTAAATATTGATAAATTAAACAATAAAGACATAAAGCAAAAACTAATTAAAAACAAATTCGAGCCGCCTTACATACATACATTCTGGGAAACAACTTTCAATCGAAATATTAATTGGCGTTCGCTATATTTTTTCATGAACAAGGTTTTAGTTAACAATAAAATAAAGCAACTGAAATTCAAACTTATTCATAGAATAGTTCCGACAAACGAAAACCTTTTTAAATGGAAACTAATCGAATCCCCTCTTTGTAAACATTGCAATCAAATTGAAACATTGAAACATTTCTTTGTTCATTGCCCATACCTAGATAGATTTTGGAATGAAATAGAAAACCTTTTTAAAAATCTTGGTTTCTGCATACGTGTTAACATGTTTGAATTGGTAATTGGTTATAAAATCCAGTTTAAAGAGTATCAAGAAATAAATAAGATTCTATGTCAAATTTTATATACTATATATCAAAGTTACATGAAAAGTGACAGGAGGCGAACCAAAGTAAATTTACTTAGAATATTATATAATGACTTACTTACCCTCATTAAATATCTTGAATACAGAAACTCATCTAGGACAATTATAGGTAACTTCAGTAAGGCCTTAAGAGATATTATTTAAAGCATTGTTTAAGAAATACTTTTGATAACAGCACAAATCATTAGATGTGATTTTTTTTTTTTTTACATGTGTGATAGTGTTTGTAAACCCTGTATGTATTTTAATGTTGAAAAATAAATAAACGGGCTGACTCACGTCAGTTCCAAAAAAAAAAAAAAGTCAAAATGACTCTTTTGTAAAGCGAGGATCGATCATTCTACGACGGGTTTATATTCCGTCACAATTAATGATCTAACATGCTTTTCTATCACTTCAACTACTATGACAGACTTGAAACGAATGAAATCTTGAAATGAGTCTATTTATGTTTATTTATGTACCTTGATAGTGTCCATTACGAATGTTGGAACCCATTCCTTCATCATATGACTGCATTCTAGCCGGGTATGAACAATTTAAAGTTAACGTAATTATTCTATTCCCATAATACGTATATTGGCTGCAGGTAAGCTACTGACAGCATCATAGGGTCGACCCTGACCAGATATTACATTACACCATTAGTATGTAGGGTTGATCGGTGCTATCTGAGATTTATAATTCACATTATGATATTTAAAAAGATATACCTTTATAGAAGTGGAACACATTTAATAATCAGTTCATATACCAAAATGTAATCAGAGTGTCAAATAGTCACCGACATTTCTTTTCAACATCATGGTCAGATTATCAACCAGCTTGATCTTGATGAGACGCCGGGTACTCGGTTTCATAAATCTGCAGCAGGCTAAATGTTAAATCACATTTAGCGACAAAATTGTCATTGAAAGGTAAAATAAAAACAACGCGTGTCCCTTGCTTAACTTTATTGTTGGTATTTTACATTAGTCTGTTTTGAAGTCAGTCTAGAAAACCTTATCTCATGAACACAACTTACATACATTTTATGTAACATCTACCTTTCCATGACTCATGAGCTTGATGCTTTTATTGACTTTTATTTGATTTTTATCGGGGTTTTACGAGGATTTTAAGGGAATTTTACAGTATTTCTGTCTCTGACGTCCCGCTAGTAGCAGACGGGAGAAGGACATTCACAGAACAAATTGCATTGTAAGCTGAGGGTTATAAGGGGTAACTCGGCATAGCACCAAGCCCCAGGCTGCTGAAACTTGGTCGAAACTATCCCAAAGAGCAATTGAATCGGAAGTAGTTAATCATCTGGGTCTCAACTGTGAATCAGGTCGCAAAAATAGCGGGATTTGGTTAAATATATTGTGTGGTTATAAGAGTTTATAAACCAGGACCAAAGTCGCATTAATGGGTGTATTAATTCTGGATTCATTAAAACGATAACTGTTATAGAGAAGGCCGTTAACAGTGATACATGTCTGCCGGATATTCAATTAGTCTGAACGACTTCCCTGCAGTTGCTCAGACTTAGCAACGTCAAGGAGTACATATTTGACGTACTTTCACGGTTGGTTTCCTATGCTTAACATATTGTCCAGAGTTTACCGCCTTCTGTGTTGTGGTGAATTCCCACAGGGATGCCTTAATGTACACTGCTAAAGTAGGGTGTCTTAAAGAACTGTCTTTATACTCACGGTGTTGATTTTGCCACTGACCGTTCCAAGGCGGTACTATCTTTGTCACCCTAAGGTTTTACTTTTTTTTAGGTTACTGTGCTTTCTGCATGACTTGCACCCTGTATTAATTAGTCACCTACCTAAAAGTGTCTAAATTCTTCTCTACCAAAATCCAGTATAGAGGGGATTTATTGTACGAAACCCTTTCAACGATAATGTTTCACATTGACTACTCTAAATTTCAAACAAATGAGTCTCATCATGAATACTCAAGGATTTGTCAAACTCCTCTAGGATCCCTCCCATCTAGGTATACACTGTTTGCAAAGGACATAACTGAAACGTATCCCGCACTAAAAGAGTTAATATATCAATAGACAGAACCGTGACAAGAATAACTGAAATTATGGCACTTTGTAAATAATATATTTAACTCTTAACCTGCTGAACAAATATTGCTTAAACAATGTTTCAATCACTACATTTTCAAATTCAAGCTATGATTAGCTTGTCTACAATATTGCAAGGTTTCAAGGGGAAGGATCATAACTAATGTTGGTAGAACGTTTGGCCCACTAAAACCCTTTCAATCTTTTTTAAATGAAATATGCTTAAATTATATTGCAAGGTTTGGATCTTAAGGACTTACTTGGCGCCTTATCTGATCCAAAGAGTTTGCAGTCGTAATCTTGGATCCGCCGGTAGTAAACTTAACCCATTTGCGCCCATAAACTTAACCCATTTGCGCCCAGTGGATTCTTCCATGTTTATATATTGGATTAATCCATTTATTATCTAAGGGGTGCCTGGCCTACATTTAAATTTCGTTTTTATATTGAAATTCCTATCAGCAAACAGTGTAGACTCTGATCAGACGCCGCATAATGCGGCGTCTGATCTGAGTCTACACTGTTTGCCTGTGTCCCATATATGGGATCGTGGGAGCAAATTGTTCAGGTAAAACAGGATGGAATATCTTGGTCTCGATAGTAAATAAATGATTGTTTATTACAAAATGTTTTATCACATTTCACCAACATATTTTTAAACGTTAGTTCCATCATTCGTTAGTGACTACTCACGACATATTTATCAAATGTTGATAATACCGAATTCCCTGCTTTCGCAATATGCTCTATGCTGGATCGGTTCATCCTTGCCTCAATAGTAAATGTGTGGTTTTCTATGCCCATGTAAAGAAAAAGACTAGCTCCGTCCTTAGCTGAATATTATTAACACAAAACTTATTTCAAACTTTATAACCGAGGCTCTTTTTCAATTAGAGACATCACGTTCCCATACCATGGGCGAGCGGTTATGGTCTTCGACTGACACACACTTAAGACACCTCACTGATGTGGCTCGAACCCCGGTCTGGTCATTTGGAATTGTCATATGAGGAAGCATTCCAACTAGCCTGCGGTAGGTCAGTGATTCTACCCGTCTGTTCTCCTATGTAGGAAACAACGTAATATGTTCCTTGTACGGTAAACCTCCGCCGTCTTCCTCCACATGGACGTCATGATATGAATGACATACAGCAAAAGCTCTCTATAACGGCCACTAAATTACATGTATTGTGTGTTAAATACAGATGAGTGCTTAAAGCAAGGTGAGAGTACAACATAACACTCCTATAGGAGCGTTCTGTTTTACTTTCACCTTGCTTTAAGCAGCCACCTTGCCTAAACATCAATTTAGTGACCGTTATAGAGATGTTTTATTGTACTTTTAAAGCGCCGAAAAACCCTGATGCAAACAAACTGTCCCCTATACTACGGAACACGGGTTAACCTTACAACTTTCATCATGCATTGCTTCCAGATCCAGAATTATGGTTCTTTTATGGGGTGGCTGTAGTGCGGTTGTACTGTACATAATTAAACCTCAACGATTTACCAGTACAGTAAACCCTTCTAAACAGAACGTTCAATTTAGTATAAATATCGGTCTTGGCGATAGGTGGCAGCTTAATGCAGTGTGAAAGGCATGCTGAAGGCTCCTCTAAGAGCTGTTTCTGCATGACTTCCATATTGCATTAAGCAGCTACCGTCTAAAATTATCATCAGGATCCAAACTGTTTGACACCCAGGTTTCATTTCGGTAGACAATTAATTATAGCTTGACTTTTGAAAATGTAGTTAGTGAACATTTCTGTAAAATTAATTTGCTCAGCAAGCTAAAGGTTAATTATTATGGTCGCCGATGAGGGTCCGAATATAAAATATATCAAACGACTGACACCACTGGCTGGAGTTAAAACATGTTTGAAGGAGGAATAATTCTAAAAAAATAGCTCATCAGACACCATGGCTGTCAGGGCGGTACTGCATGTCCATGTATACTTCGAAATTCGTCTTCACTTTTAACTCTTCTCTTGCTGAATTTTAAAATACATTTCTCCTTCTTTACCCATGCCCTGTTGTATAATTACATATATCTTCACTGTGTACAAGAATTTCGCTGTTCAATCACTGCTGTGGAGTGTACTGGTTGCACAATCAACTTGTAAATAGTGCAGACCCTGATGAAAAAGCTCCTGCAGGAGCTCTCATCTGGGTCTTCACTATTTACAGGTAGGTTATTGACGCGAATAGCAAGCGAAGGGTTAAAACTCCTAGGTTCTAGGTTATAAAACTTCTGAGTCTGAGATCATTCTGAAGTATCTCATTGGTCAGATTGTGAGCAAACTCAGAATCTGACCAATCAAATGCTTGAGAATGATCTCATCTCAAGTAAAAGGCTTTATAACTTCGGAGCCTGGCCCGTAGATCTTTAAACTTAAGACGGACTCGTTCTCAGGCATGCTACTTGAGAATTAACTCAGACAGTATATAACAGCGTGGTCTGGCTGAAGTTCAATAATATGTTGCACAACTGTTTCTGTGTTGACCTCTGTATTGCATAGAAAAATACATGCTAACCTTGGCACAAGAATAGGGTCAGCCTTTAGTCTGCTGAGAAAAAATTGGTCTGCAGAAAATGTCATTGATTTCAGTTGCCACTGTTCATTAATGTTTTATTTCTTTTCCACAGCATGGTCAGAGTATCAAACAGTTTGGATCCTGATGAGACGCCGAGTTACTCTCATCTAGATCAAAACCGTTTGCAAAGGTAATCCCCCGTCCGCTCGCAGCAGGCTATAGGTTAAACACAATGTGTCACAAAGCCTACCACCTTCGAAATAGTTCGAAATAATAGGGTAGAGGAATTTAGACATTTAGACATCTTTAAGCAGGTGACTGCTTAACGCAGGGTGGCTGTCAAGCAGAAAACTCTCAGAGGAACTTTCTGCATAACTTTTACCCTGCATTAAGCTACCGCCTGTCTTAAATCTCAATTATGACAATGTGTATATCAGTGTTCGAATAATCGGGGTTTTAATGTAGTTGCAGTCTTAAAAACACTCGACAGTTCTATGCACAATTTCTGACGTAAATGTCAGTACCATCAGCCGCATAGGACCATTTATGGGGTACGTCTGTCTTCTGTTTGGAGTTGTAGTAACAGCTGTGCCCATTGTAGTCGACGCTGAAGCACGGAAATGTTGTGTTGTAGGAACAATACGAGAGGCATTTGGTCACATCGAGCTGACCACCTTGGATTAGTCCATTCGTATCAGCAAGGACGTGGTTTGGGAACCTCTGATAAGTCTGGCCGTATTTGTCACATCCTAGTTTGGTACACATATATAATAAAATGTATTAGTGCTGTATTGGTTACAACCAGCATATAGTATACTTTATCTCTTTCGCTGCCAAATATTGTCGTCTGTTGCAAAAGTTGTCGTCTGCAAACGTCATCTGCAAACGTTGTCGTTAACTCAATTTCTAATGTTTTATTTTTTATTTCTTCTGGTTTAAGAAAACACTACTTACTCTTGCACAATGCTCAATGAGACGCCTTGTGTGTTTGCAAAGGTAATCAAATATTCACTATTGCCAGCAGAAGAAGTAGTACTGAAGCAGTAAATGCAGTCACATAAATTTTCCGATCTGATATATGTTAATTCTTTTGGCGCCAAATTAAAAAGTGTCGTCCGCAATAATAATTTTATATTGAATATAATTCTAAACTTAATAATAAAGGTATATTAGTAAAACATTTGTTTTTTAAAAACCTGTATGCTTGGGCTAAAATAATACAGAAAACAGTGAAGTCCCAGGTCAGATGCCGCCATGAAAAGGCGGCATCTGACGTGGTACTCCACTGTTTTCAATGGCGCAAACAGGCGACATTGGCGCCGAAAGAGGAAAGTATATAAGCGAGTTCCAGTAAATTTTAAGGTATAAACAGAGTGACGGTCCGATACATTACATGTATATAACAGGGTCCGATACGTAACAGGTATATAACAGGGTCCGATAAGTTGCAGGTATATAACAGGGTCCGATTAGTTACATGTATATATCAGGGTCCAATAAGTTACAGTTATATAACAGGGTCTGATAGTAACAGGCATTTAACAGAGTCCGATACATTCGAAACACAAAAAATCCTTTGAAGCTGCCATTAAAAATAGGTCTAATTATGGGTCGTTAAGGCAAGTGGGTTATTATTTCAGGTCAAACGTAATGCAGAAAGTTCCTTTAGGAGTTTTCTGCATTACCGTCGCCCAGTTTTCAAGACCTATATGGTCAATAAATGAAAGGAATCTACTGTATACTAAAGTGGCCGGTATATTTGAAGTATATTACATGGTTTGGGATATTTCAAGATGCATTACAGGGCCAGATATATTTAACCCTTTAACCGCCAATGTCACAAAAATGCACCACGACATATTGTGCAGTCCCAGATTAGACGCCGCCTCTTTAAGGCATCGTCTGATCAGGAACTTAACTTCTTGTCTCAAACCCTATTTCTAAATATGTACTTTATTCCTTTGAAATGTGCTTTTATTTATCTCATTTCCTAATTTAACCGGATTGATTTAACGAAAACTGGTTTGCAGACGAAAATTAGAAATCTGGCTCCAAAAGGGTTAAACTACAATACAGTGAAGCTCACTTATAACGAAGTCCTCGGGACCCTCTTATTTCTTTCTTTATATCCAAATTTCGTTATATCAGGTCCGTTTTACTATATGTAATCAGAGAGAGGGAATGAATTCTATTTTGTTATAAGCAGTATTTCGTTATATCCAAGTTCGTTATAAGTGAGCTTCACTGTACATGGTACCGTATATTTAGAGTATACTACATGGTCTGGTAAATTTCAAGATGTATTACAGGGCCTGTTAAATTTCAAATACATTACAGGTTCCGGTATAATTAACCCTTTACTCCGTGAATTTAATTATGTTTTATAATGACACAGGGAAATCGGCAGTTTCTGCTATGGCAATATATATACTCATCAAAATTTCTAATTGGTCACATGATATTTTGACCAAAATTTGAAAACCAAACGTCCATATGCAAATGTAGTATGCATAAAAGGAAGAATAATTATTTGCATAAAGAGTAACCATCGGAACGTTGTGTGTTTGTCAACTTGTATGCAGAGTTTAAGAAAAAAATATATTGATAACTTTAACCCTTTCGCTGCCAAAGTCTATCGTCTGCTAACTTTGTCGTCTGTTACAATTTTTTATTTTTCTATGTTCTTCATTTTTGTTTCAAAAACATAGTAACAGCAACAAACAGTTTGGATCCTGATGAGACGCCGAGTTACTCAGCGTCTCATCTGGATCCAAACTGTTTGCATACGTAATCGCATATCCGGCATTGGCAGCGAAAGGGTTAAATACATTTAAGATTAAAGGACGACCAATTAGAACATTTGTTGAGTATACTATAAGCAAACCGAGCCTATAGGAACCGTCTAACCTAAGTTTACTCTGTTTTGCAAAGGCGTGGAATTGCGTATTTATTGAGTCAAGAGATCAAATATATTTCATTGTATGATAAAGTTCAGGTATATAAAACGATCCGATAAATTTCAACAACATTCGTCATGTGTTTTACAGTCTGCAGCAAAGTCATGAAAGGGAGACTGAGTGGGGAGACATTTCTGTCCTATGGGCGCTACTTTGAAATATTACGACATGTAAACAATACATTTATAAATACAGAATGGATAGACTAGCTCCCACTGGCCTGGACTGAGCTGTAACGCTTCAACTAACTTAACGCTTATGCCGTTGTAAAAAATAAATCTGCTCAGTTTTGTAGAATGTGACGCCAATCTGTCTACTTACGATTTCATCAAGCTTTTGTGGAACAAATGACTAAGCGTCATAATACAAGCATTTAACCCTAGCGCATGTTGGCGCATCCGCAGACAGAGTATACCCAGATCAGACGGCCCCTATAGGAACCGTCTGATCAGGGTCTGCTCTGTTTGCTTATGGTGTACTATTGATCTGATTATACAGCTTCTGTCTGGGCCAAACGTCCTGTATTCATATGCCATTATAAAAAACAATCTCATTAATATTCATGACGTCATTATTTCCTAAATTAATATTCATCTGGGAAAGGGGTAAGAATCTATTGACCCAGTGTTTAGCGGCGTCTCATATGCTCCAAGTTGTTTGCAAATACAACCAAGGTCAAAGTGGGTAAGCGGTTAAACTTTTGTTTGTATCCCTTCGCTTGCTGAATTTTAAAATACATTTCTCCTTCTTAACCCATGCCCTGTTGTATAATTACATATATCTTCATTGTGTACAAGTATTTCGCTGTGCAATCACTGCTGTGGAGTGTACTGGTTGCACAATCAACTTGTAAATAGTGCAGACCCTGATGAGACAGCTCCTGCAGGAGCTGTCTCATCTGGGTCTTCACTATTTACAGGTAGGTATATTGACGTGAATAGCAAGTGAAGGGGTATAAGGACGGATATGTTGAACAATTTTCCCGACAATCATTATTACTAAATCAATAACTATTATCACCAATCGATAGTTATTTTTGCCAAATCGATACTTATAATTACGAATCGATAATTATATTTTTACAAAATTGATAATTAATGTTACCATCGATAATTGTTATTACAATCGATATTTACTAGTACTAATTCGATTATTAATATTACCAAATCGATGATAATTATTGCAAATCGATAATCATTAGCATTAATATTTAACCATTGCCCGCTTAAACTTTTACATACTACATTTTGCATTTAACTTACTTTTGATTCGTGCTAACTTTGAGAAATAGAGGCTCTTACATGAGTGTTCATTACAAATTTTTCTTATGAAACGAATTTACTATAATAATATGACACAAGCTTTAGGGAGTAAAACAATTTTAAATGAACACGAATGTAAGATTTTTTATCACGTAAGCCTTAACATTGCCATAGAAAATGAAACAGTCTATAGCTGACGGCTGTTTCGGCCATTGCTGTACAAACGACGTACTTATAAAACGGACGACGCACATGGAGCGCTACGATTGGCTAACGCCTTAACGAGTGCTACGATTGACTGACGATTGCCAATTTGCATAAAAAATGCACTAGTGAATTTCCGCGATTTACGGCACTCTGTTACGGCACTCCCACAAGGCAGATAATTATTATCCTATGTTCTAACCACTAAAGAGTTGTCACAGCATAGGTTTGGTGGAGAAATAAATATACTTTAGATTGTGTTTAATTCATGCAACCTATCTGCGCTACTGGAATATCCTCATAAAAAATGTTTGTAAACGCTAGTCAGAATACATATGGTGATATAGAGGTATGTAGACGAATTGACTTACCGACTTGACATGATGCTCTCGTCGGGTCGTATACAAAATCAGGGTCACAAACACAAACATCTAGACCAGGGAAGCAAACGGTGTTGTTCTCAATACAGGGTTTTTCGCTGTTAGAACACGATTGGTTGTAAGTGGCTTCAATATGAAAAATATTAAACCAGTCAAGAGCTTACTTTGGAACCAGTCCATTTCTATTGTTCAGAAGCACAGCCATGGCGTGGCAAACGTTGCAATATTGATGTTTTATTTGATAAAAAACAATTCATTTGATAAAAAAAAATCATTTGATAAAAAAGTTGAAAATAGAGTATCAATTAGTTCTTGAGTTTATGTATACAGTAGAAACTGTCTGAAGCGATAATTCCTTTATTGAACACATGATGAATAAAAAGCAGACAGTAGCTGAATGCGTAGCAAAGTAATACAGAAAGCTCCAAGCGGAGATTTCTGGATTATTTTCGATCCGTAATAAGCTACTACCTCTCTTCACGACCCAGCTTTAGATCGCTTTTAATGTTCGCTTACAACAGTTTATTCTGTATAAACTGGAAAATAAATATCCCATTTAGATATTTAGTTAATACACAAAGAATCAATTTGGGACTTTTTCCTATGCAGTACATAGATGATGCAAGAGTCTGTATAGTGTTAATCAGATAACCCCAATCAAAGGTCAAATGAAACGTCTGCACTCCTTTTCAGGCATTCTTCCAATTCAAAATGTTGTGGGCGAACACTGGTGTGGATGTTTTCATAGAAGTTTCGAAAGAACGCATCTTTTCGAAAGGTTTCTGTTTATACGTAGCATAGGTAGCGGTATCGAACAACAACTTGGACAACAACATATAACAATGGAGTTTTGGCAATTGGTTTTCTACGAATTCTAGACTGTTAACATAAAATAGTTCATGAAAGACACGATCGGATGTGACTCTCTCCCAAAGTTACTGACATCGTTTTGTTTTAATATTTAGCCGGCTACGCAAAAAATGTCTGATCAAATTTGGATCCGGTGATTTTTTGACAACTTCTGATTCGACTAAGCTGGTTGGACCCTGATTGGACGTAGAGATTCTCGTTGTCTCGTCAGGACTCGGGCATTTTCAAAATGCAAACCACGTCGCGGACAGCAGAGTAAGGTTTAAATATGAAATATTTGGCTGATGTAGGAAGTTTTGATTCTTTAAAATACGACTGTATTGAAAAATAAAACAATCTTCTCTAGACCAATATCTGCATGTCAAAGTGTCCCTTAATTTTCCTTTCCTAAAGCCTTGTTGTATTTGAATTTTTGTTTTTGTTCAACAGGATGCAGTAGGACTGGATATAAATCTAAATATAGATAAGTCTGCTCGGTAGAGCTACTAAGGTGGTATGGTCTGAATAGTACTCCTGTGACAGACACAGGTATAATATATATATATAGAACCCCTCTAAATGAAAAAGTAGTAAATGAAAAAGTAGTAAAGTCAAGCAGGAAAAGCCTCACACAAAACGCCCCATCACCAAAACACCTACAGAAAGCAATTGATATAGCAATTTATACTCATACATACACACACATACAGTAGAAAGTCTCATACAAGACGCAATCACCACCAACACACCGATATACAGCATGTCACACACACAACCAAACGCACGAAAACACACGAGAAGAACACAGAAAACACCAACAAATACACAAGCACCAGAGACAAACATGGACAAACACACAAGCACAAAGACTCAAGCCAAACAAAAGTAAGGGGGACAAAGAGAGAACCGCCTTGGCACGGTCAGTAGCAAAATCACCACTGGGGGTTTAAACCGGTTAACGGATGTCCTAACCTCACACTTATCTCAAAGTCACCCTAGCTAAACAAATATTGTAAAGTCAAGCAGGCAAAACCACATACAAGACGCAACCACCACCAAAACTATCGATAGATAGCATGACACACACACACACGCACACACACACACACACACACATACAAACACACACCCAAACACACGCACATACACGAGATGAACACAGAAAACATTAACAGAACACAAGTACTAGATATAAACATTCCATACATGAAAAAGGCACAAGTACAAAGACACAGGACAAGTAAAAGTAAGGGTGACAAAGAGAGTACCGCCTTGGCACGGTCAGTAGCAAAATTACTACTGGGGTTTAAACCGGTTTACGGACGTCCTAACCTCAAACTTATCTCAAAGTCACCCTAGCTTTACAAATAGTGTAAATAAATGTATCCCCGCCGGACTTACCCACAACATAGAAGACGGTAAACACATGATAATATGCAAAACATAGCACAACAACTGTGAAAAACCGTCAAATATGTACCCAATGACTTAAGTCAGAGCACCTGCATGGATGCAGTTAAGGGCATGACAGGGAAAAAGTAATACATGAGTCTGGTAAGCTCATCCCGTATCTCAGTTTAAGAGTATACCATCATAGAGTACTACCATCGGCCTGGCATCGTGCAAGCAAAGAGAGAAGCGTAGCTACCGACTGTAAAAGTGTCAATAACCAAACATGCAATGCGTTACACTATAATGGGTCATAATCTTTCCTGTTAAAGGTTTTAATGCGTTTTATAAACACATCATGAAAATGGATATGACCACGAATTTTCCTAAGTTCGTAACATACCCGTAAATTCTGGTTGAGAAATGCATTGTTGCAGTAACGTCCGTAGATTGCAATTATATTTCTTATGAGTGGTAAATTTCGATAATAATATTTAGAAAACGTTTTCCGAAGTTTGTGATATCTGTAAATTTGCTTAAGAAATTTATCATTTATAACTCAATTACGACTGTTAAAATGTAACTCTAGGTCGAGGTAGTAAAAGCTGGTAATTTGATTTGTAAAAAGCAATACGCGTATCAATAATATAAAAAATACGCGTATCAATAATATCAAAAAGATATTTCTTCCAATCCGAAAGGGCATTAACATCAGCATGTTCTCGTCGACACCATTTGATGCAGAATTCTTGAATAGCTTCCTCAATATGAGTTCGACAAGCGTCAAAATCAATAAGGGAAGGTAATCTATATTTAGGTCCTTTAGTTAGGAGGGTCCTGAGACGTTTATCTTTAATGATATGAAAAATACGAGTAATGACATGACCAACTGGTTTATAGCAAACGCTTGAAATGTTACAATCTCAAGAAGTAGGGGTACATCAATATTTAAGTCAGAGACAATTTTATTGTAGTTAAAAGTAGCATCCCTAATATAATTATTATATTTATAACAGATGACAGGTGATTCAGAGTTGATGAAATATTTGGAAATAGTATTGATTACATTCTTATCACAAAATATACTATGAATGACGTTAGGTTTAGCATAAACATCGGTCATTGAGACAGGTAGCAGCTGAATACAGGGTTAAAGTCATGCAGAAACCTCCTCTGTGCGATTAAACCTGTATTAAGCATCCACCTGACTAAAAGTATCTAATTTATTCTTTGCTAGAATTCCGGTTTAGAGAGGTTTCACTGTACTTATCATCGTGAACAAAACACACTCTTACCGTATGGTCTGTAATACAATGACCCTGGCTTATTCCTCAGACTAGCTAGGTCCGGGTCATTGTATATGCTGCCACATCCAACACACATATTTGTGCCCGGTGTGAAGAATAAGCTGTGGCAATTAGCGCCACTCACGCATATTACCGCGCACGATGTAGCACTTCTGGCCACCGTCTCAAATACATGGTCGGTGCATGATTTTCCGTCTAAAATATCATAATGTATCAAATCAACTACGGTCTGCCCGAAAACAAACGCTGTAACCGAAGATATAGCTACAGCAGTATAAATAAGTTGTGTGGCCATCGTTTCTGTATTGTCTGTCTTTTCTAATGCTTCTCAAGTTCTATTAATTCTGTAATTTTATCACGTGATTTCAGATTTTATACAATGCTCAAAATATTAAGAGGTATTTATCACTTTACATAATTGATGAACATCTGAATTTGGCATGAACAAGCCATGGAACCAATAAAATCTTTTATTCATATTATTGCTCAGAATCAACAGATAAATGAGTAAAAGATCCTTTTAAAGCGTGCTGCAGGTTAAGATTATCACTTAACATTGTAATATATTATATCCATAGCAATGTCGTTCAAGCCAGTTCAGGTATTTGGGTGTAACTGTTGACTATCATACTCAGTTTTCAGCTTGTTAAAATTCTATTACCCCGGGTCAATTTTTATTGGGACTTTCATAT
The DNA here is from genome assembly GCA_963576725.1 of Azorinus chamasolen. NCBI lineage: Eukaryota > Metazoa > Mollusca > Bivalvia > Cardiida > Solecurtidae > Azorinus > Azorinus chamasolen. The sequence goes on from OY755247.1 coordinate 80,953,144, forward strand.
TTTGATCTGTCTAACATGAATGCCATTGTGCGCGCTAATTGTTCGTTTCCCTAGAATTATCGACGCGAAAGTATACGTTAAATACGAGTTGGTAAATCATTGGAGAAGGTAATGGCGCACATGTTCCTACTTTATGCGCCAAGAGGGCATACCTTTATGTTGTTGTAGGATAAACAGTCACAAAACAGGCAGATCATTTAACCCTTTGAATATGCGACACATGATTATGTACCGTCATTTACAAACAGTGTAGGCCTAGATCAGAGGAGTCATAGAGAAGCCTTCTGACCAGGGTATGTATGGTTTGTCATCCAAACTCCTCTTGCAAAGTATGCATTTTATACTGAATAATCGCCATCGTTTTGATCAATATGGAACCATTCTACTTTTAAAGGTTAAGCCAACAACGATGTGTACGTATTACCAGGACAACACAGTAATACGTATAGTGCGGCAAGTGGGAGCTTTTGAAGATAAACCTCTCTGGGTGCTAATTATTTTCCAAACCTTATTAATCTGACGCAATCGACAACATTACTCATGATACATTGTTCTGATGTTATTACGAGTCATGATATTAATTCACGGACATATTTATTGTAAATATTCGATGGTTTTATATTTGTAAAGAGAGAATTTAACTGTTTACAACAGTTCTATATTTTGTGATAACGAATGATCCAACGTGCATTTGTATCACTTCATCAGAACTTTATGACTTGCGTGAGACGAGTGAAAGACTGAAACTAGTCTATTTATAGACGTTAATATTGCACATTAGGAATAATGGAATTCATTGATGTATCACGTAACTGTATTCTGTCCTATTATGAATCGCTCAAAAGAAATTATTCTATTCCCATAATATAATTGATGTAGGTAAATTTTTGACATCAAAAGCGTACATACGCTGGTCATGGTGTTTATGTTTCATAACATTACGACATGGATCTGTAAGGCTGATCGGTACTATCTGATATGTATAATTCGCATTGTGATGTTTGACAAGATATACATCTACATGTATAGAGGCGGAACACAGGCAGCTGATCAGCTAAAATAATCAACGTGTCTACCAAAATGCAATCAGGGTGTCAACAGTCACATACTTCAGTTGTCACAAATGATTATTCTTGAATTTATTTTCAACAGCAAGGTCAGAGTATCAATCAATGTGGATCCTGATTATACTCGGTCTTGCATCTGGAAAGTGAAAGGTAAAGTACACAACACGTATCTCTTACCTTAGCATTGAAACTTTATACAAAAGTACAAATATGAGGCATGCAGGAAACACCACATACAGAACAAACAGCCGCACGAACAGCAACGCAAGAAAACAGCGAATGTACATAACTAGCAAAAACATAGAGACGCACAAAAACAAAACAAACTAACACAAGGGGGAATATGGAAGTACCGCCTTGCAACGGTCAGTGACAAAAGTCACTGGGAGTTAAACCGGTTTAAGAGCGCCCAACCTCACACTTATTCCATCCCCACCCTAAAAGACAAACAGTGTAAATAAACGTATCCCCTCACCGACTAATCTACAACCCTTTGTCTGGAGTCAGTCTGTTAACCCTTGCCTCATTAACATTTTAAGACTATAATAAACTTTCATTTACATGGCCCATTAGCTGTGATATCTGACGTCCAAGTAGTTACAGATTGATAGAGGAAGACCCCGCACGGGACAAATTTTCTTGTTTGATGGTGTTTGCAGGTTTAAGTTTCATGCAGGAATTATTACTAAGGCTTTACCAATGACATGTTTACTTTCTGTTTAACGTCTTAGGGTAGTGATAAAAGATAGGATTAAATGACTGGGTGTTGGTATTGTCTCACCTTGTTTCAATGCTTATGACGGGAAACATTGAGGATACCATTTTCTCGTCTAGGACATACAGTGACGCTGGGTGGCAAAATTGATAAGAAACAATTCCCTGACATAATCAATATGTCGCTATTTGCGTCCCGGCTCGTATTTGCAACATCTTTAATTCAGATGAGACACCGAGTAACTCGCAGTTTCACCAGGATCCAAACTGCTGACACTCGGTCAAAACTTTATCACAGAGTGATTGAATCGGAAGTATTTACTCGTCGTATATTCTGAATCCAAGCTGTTTATAAATGAGAGCCAGCACGCAAATATAGCGGGATAATGGGTGATAATTTACTTATTATTATAGTTATGAATGCACTAGGTCACACTCACTGATTCATGAATTTTGGAATCATAGAAACAATCGATACTATAGAGAATGATGATTACATTGATAACTTTTCTAACGGATATTTTTTTCTGAAATAGACTTTGAGTTAGCAAGTACAAAAATGAGTCATGCAGCAAGTCACGATTTCCAGATTCTTTTCATCTTGAAACACCGTTCATTTGTGTTCATCGTCTTCATATGAATCAAACCCTTTGCAAAGATAATCACGTACTCAACCCTTATACCACTAACCGCGAGTATGGTCACATTTGAAAACGGCCTGGATCCTGAACTTGGATACCTCGAACTTCGGGATGACCCGAAGTTAAACTTCGGACCTTCCAAATTTATAATACAGAATTGTTCTAAAATGTTTCACTACGCATATCTAGAAACACATTTGGCAGTTTAAAATAGGTTTGAATTAATGTTGAAAGGTCCTATCAGAACTTTCAGCATTATTTCATACCTGATTTAATTTGCGAACCTAAATCGGAAGACTTTAGCCTCTTTTATCTCGAACTAATGTGTATGGTCCCTCCAAACTCGATTCAACTGAATCTTGTTTTTCGCATGTTTTGAATTTAAAGCTTAGACATTTCCGGTAACCGTTTCTGGCCCATTTTTGTCCGAAAATAGATTAACTCAGGATCTAGATAAAGTATTGGCTGAGACCAGATCTTTGCCAGCTGTATCCCCGTGAAATCAAACGTCATTAATCTAACAATTTCCTAAAAGCGTGACTAAGGAAAGAAGGAGTCGACTGGGAGAATACAAACTTTTATTAAGTGTTTCGTCCGCCCGCACCATGGTAGATAGCACTTGCTCTAGTCTAACATCGTGATCAGTCTGGTTTGCCCCAGACACGAGACAGTCGTCAATGTGACCAACAATCTCAAGGATAACTTTTAATAACTCTGACAGTTTCTTTTGTAAGATTTCTAGGACTAAACTAATTCCGAACAGTAGGCTGTTAAAGCAGAACTTTCCAAAGTCCCCTACGGGAATAAGGATAAATTTGTGAATTCTCTGGAGCAATTTCACACCTGTTTCTGGTAAGGCAAAGTCCAATTACACTGGGTGAGTGTATTGAAACGACGCAATATTTTCCTACCGTTTACCTACTTTCAATTCCACGTTTTAAACACGCCTTTCTCTCATACTATATTATTTGGGCTAAAAGTACGACACCCGAGCAGTCGGTCTCCGCAGAATTATTTACATGTCTCACTCTTATCGGTCAAACTACTAATGGGCAGATAGATAGAGCTTGGGTCATGACATTGCCACTGGCCACCGGACTTGCTGGAACTAAACAGTAATATAATATTACATTTATATTCACAGTTTGTTGATGAAACGTGCTAGGCATGGACAATTACTGTGTTTAAATAACTGCATGTTGTGTTGTCGACCTCTGTACAATCGATCACATTTCTGCCCTCTATGATTGTACAAGAAGAAGATAGCACTCGATTTTGATGATCACTAAAATCAGGAGACGCACGGAAGATATCGTATATTTGTGTAATTGTATCCCTGGTGATTACTCTGATTATTTATTCAAAATTGATCTGATTTTAGAAAGGTCATCGGGTATTTTTGTGGCCGGCTTCTGGGTTGCCTTTTTTTTGTTTTGTTAAAAACACATGCTGGAATTACATATTGTATCTGCAGAACGAATTTGCGGGCTTATGATGAATCTGTTTTCATTTTTGTCTTGTTTATAGGCCTATTTACTCCTGTTTCGCTGGCACTTATGTTGACGAGCAGTCGGGATGGGCATTGTATTTTTTACATTGTTTTTCTAATTGGATGTAGATGGGATAAGTGATAGGATTGACACGCCTTTCTTGCATGTGTTAAAGAGGAGGTCCCTACAATGATCGCATATTTTCAATAATATCATTAAACTTGGTATTTGTTATGCTCTATCATTATTATGAGGGTTCCCAATTTGAACTTATATCGAAAAATGCCCATGTGATACAAATAAACCGATTTCATCAATAACTGATAATTTTTGTTCTACAACACAATATTATCGACCTTTTCCGTAAATTCTTCCGCGTTTTGCCGATGATCACCCGATCCCTCCATTGTTAACGTAATAGCTTTCTCGGAAGTAGTCGGAGAATCGCGAATAGGGCGAACAGGTACGAAACTAAAACTCAACCCGAATAAAACTGAAACATCGGGGAGTAAAACCGGGATCGACGATATCAAACACATGGATGTTTTGTCATTATAAACGGTAATTGGATGGGGCTTTTTGTGATATACTACTATTCAGCATATAAACAAATGGGTTTTGGGGTTTTGTATATTTTAAGTGTTTATGAAACGCGTCAAATGTAGGGACATCCCCTCGAACCGTTTCCCCGTTCTATATTTAGACCAAATTTCAACACCTTCTGAATATTTATGGACAAAATAGTTATAAAGAAATATGGAATGTGGAGCATTGTAGTCATTTTAGAAAGCAAAGAAACAGATCTATCAAATTCTATTAGCAAACAAAGCAGACCCTGATCAGACGGCTCCTCTGTTTGCAGATGCGTGAAAACACGTTCATATGAGGGAAAGGGTTAAAGTCCCAATGATAGTTTGGCAAATGATTGTTCCAATGTTGCATGTCAATCCACTCTCTATGTTTATGTTTGTATCGTGTCCCCTGTCCTCCTTTTGGAATTTGTGAGTGTGTGCGCTCGCACTTCATTTGTTTATACTCATTGCTTCTTGAGTTCCGTCATAAGTCATACTATTCGAAGCTATGTGTCGAAATGTAGTACCACATATGCCTAAAACCAAACCCATCCAATTCAGTGTCGCCGTGCGCTTAAAACACAAATCATCCGTGATAAAACAACCGTGATGCGACAACTGTGATGAGCAATCTAGGAATAGTTCCATGAAGGTAGTTTGTTGTGTGCGCACGCACATTACCCTGTGCTACTAGAGTCGCTTTTGATTTCGTGCGTCATCTTCTGTCTGAATTTTATTTTATTTCATTCTAGTGATTAACAGCTGAAATAACTGGCTTGTCGTTCGTCATAATGATGTAAGGAAAACTAATGACGCTAAGTAACTGGCATTTTCTGTTTAGGGAAAGTTGATAATATGTTGGAAAGTCCAAAAAACATAACTGTAAGTAATAAACTTAAAGACGCTTCAATTTTCAGCGTTCAGCATTTCAGCATTTTTGGATCGCCGCTGAGTTAGTCAAATGCCTAAGAGTTTGAAGCCTGGTAAGACACCGGGTCTCGACATTTCATCGGAATTCAAATTACATTCATATTCAAGGTGATATTTAACCGGCTTCATTAAACAAGTTTTTATTCACCTTTGCGTAACCACTACTTTAGATTAAGGGAGCTTAGATATGAGGACAGATGTACCGGTTAACCTATTTCCTCCATGTCATCATCACTATATTTTAACCTGTTTCTTGTGAAATGCGACATGAATGACATTGCCAACTGCTTTAATGACTCGGTGTTTAATTCTGGATTCAAGCTTTTTGACACTTTAGCCTGTAGTTATTTACCATTATCCCGCTGTGAAGAAGGTATATATGCTCAAATATTGATCTGGTGCAATTTTGACAACTTTCGATTTGATCGGGCATTTATGAAACTTTTGGCCAAATGTCAAAAAGCTTGAATTCTGATGAGACGTCGGGTGACGGCATCTTATCCGGAATCAAGCTGTTTGCAAATGCGAGTCGGAACGCCAAATGTAGGGATAAGAGATTCAAGTTAAATGAATAGGCTATAGTTTGAGCATAAAGCTGAACAAAGTTGGACCAGAACATTTCATAGCAGGATATGAGTTAATTCTAGATGAACATATTCTGCACCAGCACTGCTTGACACGTTTCGTCTGCTCTAAATTTAAGAAAAGTTTCTTGTTCAGTTTCTTTATAAAGCAATAAGTAGAGTGTCAAATAGATTGGATCCTATAGGGACGCAGAATACCTCGGTGTTTTATCAGGATCTAAAGTGATGAATATGATGCCTAAGACCCGTTTTAGTGGCACTGAAGGGGTAAACTCGTGCACAATATCGCAACATATAATAGATGTTAATTAATTACATTTACCAGAGAGTCACTTCAAATTAGTTTTACCTAAGTATTCTATATTCACGGTTTATTAGATACATTTTATTAGAAATCCATACAAGGTGGTTACACTATAAACAGGCATGTTAGGTTCATTTAACCTTCAGCAATCTACAGGTGAATGTTTGGTTACCCTTGCAAACAGTTCAGACCCAGATGAGACGCCGATGAACTCGACGTCTCATCAGGGTCCAAAATGTTTGGCACTATAATACTGCTTTTGAAAATACATTACCGAAAAAATGTACTTTTAGAGCTTGAGGCAATGTTTTGCAGACGACATTGCGTTTTTAAACGCTGGGTTCAACCAGTCCGTTGTCTTCCATTTGCTGTTAATAACATAGTTCTGGCTATCATTTCAGTGCAAATGATAGCCTGCTCTACAAGCAGGAAGATGTGAATTTAATGCTGATACTATTTCTATTATCCTTAGTATTTAGATACTACTACTATATCAGTGTCTACACTGTTCCTAATTGAAATATACAGACATAGTTCACAGTTTCTACAAGGGTAAAATTCTGCTTTCATGAACAAGCATCATTATTCAGCTAATAGATATCCATGTGATATCCATATCCACATTATTTCTTACATGAATATTCAAATGGTAAAACAATATATAGCGAAACACAGAGCAACAGATAAGGTTGCGTACTCAAATACCAATATCGTCCTTTCTCCACCAAACTCTATATGTAATGACTCTTTAAAATTTTCTCTTCAATCACAGCATAGTGTTCGGATGTGAAATAAAGCAGTTATTCTTGAAAATGTTTTTATTTACGAAATTATCTGGACCTCTGGAGACTTCACCGTAATTAGAAATTTCGTACATTATTTACGGAGGTGTCACTATCGTAACCGTTGGTGAGTTTAAATTCAGAAAGTAGGAGATCCTTTCAGAGCAAAAGCAGCCATGCAAAAAGAGAAAATTGCAGACTCGCTTTTATTGAGTCTGTTCATGGGCAGTTATTTAAAGGGCAACACTACTCACGCCCCTAGCACTGGCTAAATCGGTATTATCATAACTAAAATCTTCGAAAACTAATGATCCCGAAGAACCAGAAAGTACAGCAACATTGAGAATTTAGTACGGGGCGTTTTTACAGCCGCTACAAAACACTCAACACCTGCTGTTGTGCTATAAATAAATTCATTCTGAAAGTAGGAGATCCTTCGAAAGCAAAACAGCAATGCAAAAAGAGAAAATTGCAGATTGTGATTTTAAGTAAGTTCATGAGCAGTGATTAAAAGTGCAACACTGCTCACCCCCCCCCCCCCCAAAAAAAAAAAAATATATATATATATATTAAACGGGATTCAATTTTTATAACTAATAACGTCGAAACTAATAACCCCGAAGGACCAGAAACACTGAGAATGAACCCTCAATCTACTAATTAAAACTGGATAAATATTAATTAAACAAAACAGAGTTCCAGATAGGGTGCGTAAATTAAAACATTTTCAAGAATAACTTCATTTCCCACTAAAACCCATGTTGTGCCCATTCTTTAGATTGCTCCCGAAGAGACGATTCTGAAGAATGATCACAGCATAGTATTTGGTGGGAAAATGGTGAATTTAGTATTAAAGTATGCACCTTTATCTGTAGCGTTGAACAAAAACATGTATCAAAAGGTGTAACTGAAGACAATGATGTTAATGACAGATTTTATGTTGCTGACTTGAATGACAAACAGCATAGAGCATGATCAGAATCGATGATTTAAACATGTCGGGATATCCAGTTCTACACTGCAATCAAGCCAGAAAGGATAGTTTTCGTACACCGAGGTTGAACCTTTCTTTATGGACTTGCAAAAGTGCAAATTCGAAACTAGCCATCTCGCATATTCCTGTTTTGTTTTTCACATCAACTTTTTTAGTCCAGGAAACCCGTGATAAACTCTTTAAATATTGTATATGCTATACGGAAACAATGTCTATCTACACTTCTCGAGGTTAATAGTCATACCTTGAGTTATACCTTGAAATTAAATTATCAAACAATTAGGACCCTAATTGGTAGCATATTTAGCCATTGTCTCATCTAACACAAACTGTTTATCAATCAATCAATCAATCATTTATTGCATTCAGCATCATAAAATGCTCATAGCAAACATAATGTATACACAGTATAAACTGTTTATAGAGGTAATCATGTGACGTTTGAACCCTTTCTTCCATGAATATTGTAATAAATTATGACGTCATGAAAATTAACAATCTTTGATGGGAGTTGAAAGTCCTCATGATCCTCGGTGCTATGGTCGGGGATAGTAATCAATACTAATAATGCAACTACTCTAGTGTACTTAACAACATTTCTTCTTTATTTCCTATGGCATTGTCTGTGAATTATGGTGGTTCCGACAAACTACATGTTCGTCAAAGTGGACTTTATGATCAAATTTGGTATTAAATTGATAGCAAAATGATAATAAAAGTTTGAAAGTTTGATAGTTGTTTCGGCAAACCGGTAATAATGCTCAGCAATCATCACTATGAGGTGTTAAGTACGCTAATTGATTAGGAAATGATATAAAGTGTGGTACCAGTTTGTTGGTATTAAAATAATTATTTTTTTATTTATTTATAATAATTATAGTTTAATGGGTTTTTTTGTATTCTTTGCGTAAGCAAATGAATACAAAGTTATAGGTGTATTATCGGGCCTCATGCTACTCTAGCCGACCTGACAACCGCCATTCCGCATGGCAGTCTAGTACAAGCTACTGACGTACATTCGATAGATTCATAAGGTTTTTATTAACATGACATCCGAAAATAATCAAGGTATACTATTTCTGATATGAAAAGGCTTCTTCTTTGGTTTAGTATGTGTAAGACAGTCCAAATAGTATAGCCATGTGTAAGACGTTCGCATGAATATGCAAATATTAGGCTCAAGGCGAAATCATGTGACCATATTTTGAATGAAATTATTCTGCCAGAGGATATTCAATGAATAAAGAAGTGCGCTTCTGATGACATTATGTAAGCGTTTAGGTAATCACACCTATAACTTCGAAAGCAACTCCGAGTGGTCAGTTTGATAATCATAGCGGGAAACGGCTGAAATGTCAGCTGCATCTGAATCACTCAATAGAGAGAGTGTTAGATCTAAACCTTTCCTTTCTAGACCCGCTATTGCCAGAAATTTGATTTTCAAAACATTGTTCCCATGCAAAGAATACTGCAGTGTCTGTAACGCTTTGATTTATACTATTATTAAAGAGATTTTATTTTTATTTATACCTTTTTTATACAAACCTTTTAAAAATGATGAAGCGACGACCTATGATAACGTGCTATCATTGGTCTTTGGATGAAGATGATGAAGCTATTATTATTGTTGTTGTTACTAGAAATGATGATTTATATTTATACTGTACCCAGTTTGACGAAACGGAGAATTGTGAAACAACTGCTTAAATATGCCAACCTATTTTTTAGACCTCGGTTATTTTCGTCGTGTACTTTTAATGCCTTTTACTCATTTGTGAATGAACTATTCCGCTTTATCAAAGAGCAGCACTTATTATCATTGACTATCAATTCCATGAAAATGAAAAATTGGTAGAATATGGATCTGGAAAGAGATGAGACAGTAAAAGGTGATTATAATTATGACAAGTACAGTGGTAAAGACAACTGATATCTTTTCGAGCGTATGAATATATAGTCCATAAACTAGAACACGACTGTTTGGGAGATATTTTCTATTTTTAGCTCGTCTGTTTGGAAGAAATCACGAGCTATTGTCGTAACTCCGGCGTAACTCTGTCGTCGTTGTCGTCGTCGTCCGAAATCTTAACATTGACCATAACTTCTTCAACTTTTCATTTACAACCTTCATTTTTGTTATGCATGTTCATCTTGACAATGACGACAGACGAGCGTTGGCACCCGCTTGTGGTGCTCTTGTTAGAATATTGGATTTGCCATGACACTCATATGTAGCAACTTAATAAGAATATTTGATAATCTGTTAGAACTAACTATTCTCAATTCAGTATATGATTTAGTAGTGACTTCAAATACACGGATCTGTTTACATTTGTAATAAACAAATAGTTTACTACATTCAGACAAATAAACTTATTAAACTGTATTTGAAGATACATGTAATTAATACTGACCTTTTTGTTTATATATTGTCTACAGGTTGTTTCTTACTACATTATACTCATATATTTCATACTGTTTAAGTTTATTACTCCTAGTTATATTATCACCAGTTATTATTAACAACAAGTGTTACTTCACTACCATAACAATTTAGTTTGTCTTTAAATCCCAATTTAATACACGTTTTGATTTGAAATCATCATCACTACATCAGTACTTTTTGATTTTATGGGAAATTCCCAGTAATATCTATTTTAAGAACAGAACTTTCGACAGTCGACAGTCTTTCATGCTACATATCTGCGTAAATTATGACCTTTTGTATTGTATGGCGTTTTGACTGAACTCTGAAAAGTTTATAGAAATATCTGTATTACAGAATTTCCTTACAGTTGTAGTTAGTGGTGTAGTTAGGTTAATATAAACCGATTGCATTGATTTCAACTTGCGAGACCGAAGCAGCTATTTATCATAAAACATGGTATTTTGAAAAAACTACTAGGTCGTAAGAATGACCCTAGGAATTCCATCACGCTAGCAGACTGTATATCTGGATATTACATAGTTTGGTCATGTGTAGAGGCATTATAAAAAGGTTGTATGCGTGTCAAGGTATTAACTAATGAAAATACAGTTTACTACTAAATACTAGTAGGTCATATGCAAATTACAATGTAACATAGTTTCTGATTGGTGGAAAACTAGAATAAGAATGAAAATAGACAGCTAGCCGCTGAAAAAATAAATGTAAAAGTGAAAAACAGTTTGGACCCTGATGAGGTACCAATTTACTCCGTGTCTCATCTGGATCCAGACTGTTTGCAAAGGTTGTTATCAATGAAAAACCAAAGCAAAAGTAGCTGAAACAAAACTTATACTTGTCTAGAGGAACAGTTGCTTATATTTCAGAAATCAGATTATCGTCTTTGGTCAGAACTTTGTATGTTCTTGCCTAATCAAATTTACTAAATAATAATGTTGCTCTCTGTTTTATCTCCTACCCTGCATGAAAATGTTTACGCAGCCATTTTACGCTTGCGTAAAACCTCACTTGTATTTGTAGAAATAACACATTTACACAGTATTTTTTGCCATGGCAGGAACTGTATAATTATATGTATATCATAAAAAAACACAGTAGACATTGACAATACGGCTCTTACAGGAGAAGACAGGTCTGAGTCTCCTCTGTTTGCAAAGGCGTAGAAAACTGTTTAAATGGAGTAAATGTTTAAACGGTGACGTTGATCTGTACCACGTTTTGCAAAGCTTTTAAAGATTTGGGTTGGTACTGAATGATTCATTTTGCTCTAGGAGTGGCTCTTTTCATCATATATGTGTTGATTTCATGTCAACACTCACTCATTTAACCGCGATCTGATTCGATTTGCAAATAGTCTGGGACAAGACTAGATGCCGAGTAACTCGGCGTCTCAACATAACCCATGTTGTTCGGCACTCGGTAAATATTCTCTCAAAAGCTTGTTTGAATCGGAAGAAGTCAAAATTGCAACATATTCAGATATGAGCACACAATACGTTTTACAGCTGGATGAGGGTTTATAATAAGACTATAACCCTTTCCCTCATATACACGTGTTTGCAAGCATTTGCAAACAGAATAAACCCATATGAGACGGCTCCTAAAAGACCAGGGTCTGCTCTGTTTGCTTTTGACGTGATATAGATCTGATTCTAAACTATTGTCAAAGCAAACATTTCCGTTACATTATAAATATTGGGCTAATAAATATTCATGTTGTCATTATTTCTTACATGAGTACTGAACGGGGGGACGGTATTAATTACCATCTCCGGAAGGCATATGAATAAGGGTGATATAAAATTACAAGGCTTATGAAATTTGCGACGGCTTTTTAAGTCATTATCCATGTCATTCACGTATCAGTAATATATTAGCACAAAATGTGATATATTGGCATTAGAGGTAACAAAGCAGGAACAGATTTTTTCCAGCTTTGTTAATATAAATACAGTTAAACAGGGCTGATCCGAACAGTAGAAAAGTCTATATATCACTGTTGTTTTTTAGGATTCAGGACAGCTGAATGTCGGTAAATAGCTTTTAGCTAATGTTAATTATGTTGTGAAAATAACCCGACTATAAATAAAGTTTCTTGTATCGTGTATTCTCGTATCTTGTATCTAGCTAATTTAGGGTGAAGTTCGGGCAGAAATCTCTGGAATACTTCGACATTCATTCAACCTGCATTAAGCAGTCATTTAAAGCATTTAAAGCATTGTCAATTGTTTCTTATAATTTACTAAAATTCGAATTCTGCATTCCTTCAACCTTTCACTATAAATATGGACACAGTTGCTTCATGTTTTATTTCTAGTTGTTTATATTTTGCTTAGCATGCCCCACGGGGTATATATTGTTTTATTTGTCTGTCTGTATGTTTGATTGTTGGTTCGTTCGTTCGTTCGTTACTTCGTTAGTTGGTTTGTCCCCAACTTTAACGTTAGCGATAATGTTGTGACCATTGCACATACATACTTCAAACTTGGCATGCATGTGAAATTGATAGAGGCAAAACATTTTAAGGGGTGACTTATTAAGGTCAATGTTATTCATTAAGTTCAAAGGTCACGGGCATAGTGTTTCACAAATACACATTGTTTTTATTTTATATTTATTTACTTTTTTTATTATTTGTTACTGTTTTTGGTTAGTTGCACTTATCGATAGATTTAAAAATATATTCAAAAACGTTTCCCTTTCCTGCGACTACATAATTTATTAACAATAGAGTGCGTAGAAGTAGGCACAGGGACAGGACACGTTTGAGTCAGTATTTGTATATAAAGAAAGAAGGGATCCGACTTAAAAAGATCCAAATTACCCACTCCTCTACTTTAAACCCTTCGTACTGCATGAAATGCACCAAATTCAATTAGATAAAAAGTTATTCCGTAAGCAAAGACATTGTTTTATTCGAATATGCAAAGATTTTCCCGGTCATATTAGGGATACATCTAACACGGCACCAGAAAGATGAGAAAAATAGCTACATTTTGTTAGTCGGACACGATCTCGTCGCTGAGTGCGAACCGCTGACGGCCTTAAAACGATTACTTAAGTGAAGGCTCAAATCTGACCAATCAAAAGCTTGAGAACGAACTCAGACTCAACTAAAAGTTTTATAAGCATGGATACTGATCACAAAGATAATATAATTACGAAGCTTGACTATACAGTAAAACCTCTCTAAACCTGAATTTTAGTAGAGAAGAATTTATACACTTTTAGGCAGGTGGCTGCTTAATGGTTAATTCCTAGAGGAACTTTCTGCATGACTTTTACCCTGCATTAAGCTGCCACCTGTCTCCACGATCGATATTTATGCTAAATTTAATGTCCGGTTTAGAGAGGTTTTACTGTAATAATCAAACATAGGATAGCTCTGTCACGTCACTGTCTCTAAACCCCCATCAACACCGTGTAAATCACGTCTACAAAACGTCTTTGTCTGCATTGTTTGTCATGTAGAATCCACTAACACATTTAAGATTTTTATGCTGAATGGACTCTATTGCTGAAAACTGATTGGCTATTCAAATATGATATAGCAGCAATGAAAGGGTTAATGCAATCATAAATGACACATAGAGTTAATTAACCCTTCTCTTGCTGAATTTTAAAATAAATGTCTCCTTCTTTACTCATGCCCTGTTGTATAATTACATATATCTCCACTGTGTACAAGTATTTCGCTGTGCAATCATTGGTTGCACAATCAACTTGTAAATAGTGCAAAACCTGATGAGACAGCTCCTGCAGGAGCTGTCTCATCAGGGTCTTCACTATTTACAGGTAGGTATATTGACGTGAATAGCTAGGGGAACACTTTAGCACTTACGATATTGCTAACAAAATACAGAAACAACATCCGCCTAATCCTTTAACCCGTTACATTATGAATATTACATGAATTAGTGTTATAATGATACATCTACACACGAGTGTTTAACAATTACAGATACTAAAGAAGCATAATTATCTATAGTTATACCATAAACAAATATAGCAGACAGGAACCGACTGATCTGGGTCTAATCTGTTTGCAAAGGTGTAATTATGGAGTAACGGGTTAATCCCAATGGAATAATGCGATATATTGTAACTTCCCTTTAATCCCTGATCTAGCTAAGTGTGGCCTATCTCGCATTAACACACAGCTGGGATCCGAGTAAGACGCCCAGTAACTCGGCGTCTCATCAGGACGAATCCAGGCTGTTTGACACTGGGTGAGTAGTTTCGCACAAGTTTGGACGAACCCAAAGTAAGTAAGATATATAACTAATTTTGGTATGTTTTCCACAGAACAAGGGTTAAATATAGATTCTTCTCTTTTTAATTGAGATGTAACTTGTAGCAACAGAGGCTGAACTCTTCTCACGTTAAGCGTCCGTTGACTGACATTTGCAAATAACTTGTACCCAGATGAGACACCAAGTAACTCGGCGTCTCATCAAGATCCAAGCTAGTTGGCATTCCGATAATAGTTTCTTAATAGTTTGATTGAATCGGAAGTCAATGAAAAGTTCGGTATAACAGAATTGAGCAGACATTACTGGTTCGGGATAAAAAGGGTCAACGCACGCACGCACCAAAGACCAATAGCCAGTCACAAAGTTCAGATTAATTTGAATGCCACAAACAAACAAGACACGGCTTTAACCCCTCGCTTGCTGAATTTTAAAATCCGTTTCTCCTTCTTTACACATGCCCTGTTGTATAATTACATATATCTTCACCGTGTACACGTATTTCGCTGTGCAATCACTGCTGTGGAGTGCACTGGTTGCACAATCAACTTGTAAATAGTGCAGACCCTGATGAGACAGCTCCTGCAGGAGCTGTCTCATCTGGGTCTTCACTATTTACAGGTAGGTATATTGACGTGAATAGCAAGCGAAGGGTTAACACTGTACTCCATGAATATGCAAACGAGAATTAATGATATCGTGAATATTAATTGAACCGTCTGGGTGTACTCTGTTTGCAAAGGCGTACAAAGGCGTATTTATGGAGTAAATGGTTACTTGGGACCTAGTTTCCCAGGAAGGGCTGACTTGATGGATACTGCAACAGCTTCAGGACCGGGAGGACGAAGGTTCACTCCCGATATGGACTCATTCTAATGTGATTTAAAGGTTAGCCTCAAGCTATGTGTAGTTTTTATCATTTATCATATCAAATATTTATTTTCTAAAAACAATTTAACAATGCAACCACGCCATTCATTAATGAATTATAAGAGACTTTTGATGTGTATATCACACAATTTTAGGTTCATTTCACATATTGCACAAAATAGCAAACTCATGAAGATATATACACAATAGCTAAAATGAACACATCCTCTATTAATCTTGACACCCAACACCCTCTTGCAAGAGAATTAGGTTGTGGTAAAATATGCATTAAATTTAAAATAAAATCATTTCTAACCTGACAGAGGAATAAAAACCAAACACGTCAATTACACATTTGTGTAAAATTACAGCTTAAATGCTTTTATAGATTTTTGAGATATTGCATAAATACTAACCCCCCCCCCCCCCCCCCCCCGTTTTCAATTTCCCCAGAAATAGGAGTATGGATGTAGTAAGTACTTTTATAAAGAACTTGGCCTTTTATCTCATTTATTCATTACACAAAATATGTCAACAATGTTTATCAAAACAAATTTACTTGTAACAAATGTTCTGTAATACATTTGTAAAATATTACATTTAAAAGATAATACAACAGCTTAATAAGTCCATCAAATGTGATCTCATTTAACTAACTGAAGTCCTAATGAATGTGTATCACATACATACTTAAGCGTTACATGTAACACGTTATACCAGTAATGCAGCTTATAAAGCACTTGTTGCAAAATACATTTGTTTATTTTCCACCAGCACGATCCTCTAACAAATGCCATTAACACACGTACGTATTATTCTGGGTACAAAACGAGTTATATTGGTTATCCGCTAGATGATATAATAATTATCAACAGGGTAAATATGTGACGAAAATCCAATTTCTGGAAAAAGTGAAAACAGGGTGCCTTCAGAATGTACGCAATATCTCAAAATTCTATAAAAAGCATTTAAGCTGTAATTTTACACAAATATGGATAACTGGTATATAATCGTTTTCTATCGGTTGAATAGATTTCGAGAAATAAGGAATTGAAATTGGGTTACATTTTTTTCTGGGACACCCTGTAGATCCTGTTTATGCTTTACCTTGATTAATAAGAAAAGATGCTTACTGTTTATCAAAATAATTCGTGGTGTCTAAGAAGGTCAAGGAATATCTAAAACAAATGGAAAGTTCTGGCAGTAAAGTTGCTGACATCAATAGTTATTTCAATAATGTGTAACATGACATTTTGATAATTCTAGCTCGGTATTTGTTGAAGTAAATATCCTGTTTACTTTCTGAAACAAAAGTTAAATTGTTTAATTGTTTTAATTGTTATACCGTTAATTACACAGTGGTATCTATTGAAATAATTGGCTTAATTTGGATTTTGATCAAATAATACTTTGTTGACACACATTAATTATTAATATGAGCCAATCAACTATGGTGCTTGTATTGTAAACATCCAGTTATTATATTTACATTATCAGGCACCACGACAGCAGCATGCATGTAGTGTGGTTTGATAAGCAATTTGATTGCCAATTAGATGGATTATAACCCCGTTCAGCAGGAGGTGTCGTAACAGAAGGTTTGAAAATGATTGCAATTAACAAATGTAAAACATAACCAAGAGGATTTGCGCGTTGAGTCAAAAGTTCTATATCTTGATGAAAAAGGAAGAAGGGCATTATTTTATATTTTTTATATTTCAGAGCATTAGGAGAGAAGAACCATCTAATGCCTTAAGTTTCAGACCTTTAACGGTTGAGATAGTCGGACGTGCATGTTCCCTTTGTGACCGGTGCCTTTTCAAAGGGACATAGGCAAACAGTGTGGACCCAGAGCAAAGGGCTCCTGAATGAGGGTTTGCACTGTTCACTGAAACAATTAATGTCAATGGCTCATACCAGCATACCTTGTGACCCTCAAGGGGTTCCCTTAAGTTATATCGGCTAATGGTATGAAATAAAGTATGTTATTGGTTCAATCCAAACTTCCGTAACAATGTTTGGCGCATTATTTAAATTTGTGCCGGGAAATTCGAGTTCGCATTAACTGGTGGTGCAACATATGAAAGGTATTTGCAGACTGGGTTCGTAGCAGCTCTGCTTGTTAATCTAACTGCCCTATGTTTTCGAATACATAACTTCCCACCAGTTGTTTTAAAGCTAGGTCAATCCATTTGGAACCCTTTTAGTAAATATATGCTAGACTGACATACTAACAAATCGTGTAGACCCTTATATCAAACTTTTTTTCAAGGAATAGTTTGATCGGTGTTTGTGCTACAGTAATACATCTCTATAACGACCACTAAATTTCAGTAAATTCTCTCTATAACGGCCACTAAATTACATTTAGTATTTTGTGTTAAAGGCAGGTGGATGCTTAAAGCAAGGTGAAAGTAAAACAGAACGCTCATATAGGAGCGTTCTGTTTTACTTTCACCTTGCTTTAAGCAACCACCTGCCCTTAATGCCAACTAACACAATTTAGTGGTCGTTATAGAGGGATTTTACTGTATGTGTCTAATTATGCCAGACCCACTATTCTAATTAGGTTATGTATTGCTTCGTTATTCACATGGCTGTGTGAATGAATACTGTGCCTGCCTCTTTTCGAACGCACTAGTAAAAGTGTTAAAAGTAAACTTCCGTTTGGGTTGGTCATCGACGCAGCCATATTTGTTTAAATAAATTGTTCAGCCGACGCTTATCCCCGACTGATTCTTCCAGTTTGTATTTAATCCTATAACCAGCGTTTACTTTTATAACCAAGTATTACAGGTACGGAAACAGAAATTAAACATTATTCCCCAAAAAACTGTCAATCAATTTGTTTTACTGACTGGAAACAATATACATTTGCGCTATGCGATTATACATCACATTCTTAATTAACCCATTACTTCATAGGCTATTTTTATATGCAACATCTTTGAATAAATCTACCGAAAATGAGCTTTAACTAGAGAAAAGGAACATTTTAGAATTTTGTAGTTTGAAACCATTGTGATAAATAGAGCATTTGCTCCTATAGGAGCAAATGCTCTATTTGTCACGATGGTTTTACAAAGTGACTTATACAGAGTCGTCAAAAGTCGTCAATATGAGGAAATGGGACAAAAGTGGTCAATATGAGGGAATGGGTTAAACACACGGCTGCTGTTTAACTACTTACTCTCTTCCTTTGGATTTTAATATTTTTATCTTTGATTTGATTGGAATCAGGTTGGATCATGCACACCTCAATGCGTGGTTCATTTAGTTCCTTATAATCAGAAAATAATGAGTTTCCAGGTAAGCGATAGATAGTTGCAAATAGTTTGGATCCGAATGAAACTACGAATAACTTTATATTTCATTAGGACCTGAGCCGTTTGCTATTCGGTCATTAGTTTCTCTAAAGCTTTAACCAATTGAAAGTAAGTAAAACGGTTAAATATTTTGCAAATCAGACTTTGGGCAGACATTCGCTATAGAGCATGATTCGGGTTAAGGTTGATAGCATGTTGTTCAAACGCCTAATATTGTGTCACAATCGTTTGAGACAGCAAATGTGACCAATGTCTTATCCGCATAATGTATGCTTTCTTGGTTCTTATACTGCTGTAATAAAAAATAATGACTGCTTAAATTTGAATCTGGAGCAAGTTTGACTATTCCACATCAGTCAAGCTTTTGAGATACTATTAACCTTGTGTCAAACAGATTGGATCCAGATAAGACGCTGAGTAACTCTGCGTCTTATCTGGATCAAAGCTGTTTGAAAATGAGAATCAAGTCGCGGATGGCGGGATAAGGATTAGTAGGTATTCTATTGGAACATTCCTCTGATGAGCTACACATATATAGCCACTTGCCGCAAAGTAGCGCACCACGGGCGTCTTGAAAGGCTATTCGATCTTATCGTTAGCATAACTTGATGACAATTAGAAATCTAAATGAATACACAAAGACATAGACTATGTATATTTATATTCAGAATATATGTCTATGGACAGTGCTTATCGTCCGGACTCTGGGCTGTTAGGAATGAGAAGCCCTTACGATTATTGGGGTTATTACCATCCTCGGGTGGAGGATGGTCCGGGGGACAAGCATGTCTCGCCCCAGTTCAAATGGCGATTGAAGATATAAAGAAGAACAGCGACATACTTAAAGGTTATACTTTGGAATACAACTGGATCGACACACAGGTTAGTTAATAGGGTTTTGCTATTGGTGTTTTGCTTGAAGTTGTATTTTTTGTTGTTATAGGGTTTTTAGTTTTGTGTTGTTTATTGTTCTTGTTTTAGTTTATTTGTTGTTGTTTGTACATGTGTGTACGTTCTACTAACTTTCTATCATAGTGTGTATTATTGTTTAATTTCTATTCATAACTTTTATCATTATGCTATTGTTCTATTAATTATTACTCATTTTGTTTGATTCTATTGTTTCCGATTATATTCAGTAGACTAAGTTTACATTTCTATTTTATATTCATGAGACTCTTCTCATAATTCCGTTTAATACTTTCTATTCAAACCTTTATCTTTTATTTTCATTATATAACTTTGTTTGTATTTGATATTGCAATGTTTGATCTTCACTAGTTAAACAAAACCGAATAAGATCCATGCATCTGGCATTTAAACAATTAATTCTTTATTAACCCTTCGCTTGCTGAATTTTAAAATACATTTCTCCTTCTTTACCCATGCCCTGTTGTATAATTACATATATCTTCACTGTGTACAAGTATTTCGCTGTGCAATCACTGCTGTGGAGTGCACTGGTTGCACAATCAATTTGTAAATAGTGCAGACCCTGATGAGACAGCTCCTGCAGGAGCTGTCTCATCTGGGTCTTCACTGTTTACAGGTAGGTATATTGACGTGAATAGCAAGCGAAGGGTTAAACGTTTCATAATGGTTGGATTCTCGTAATTTGTTAGTAAAAAGGGAACATGTTCGCCCAATAGTGAAATTATATTTACTAATCTAACAAAAAGCCTTATTAGTAAATATATCGTGCAAAGTATAAATCATATTCAGCACTGAATTTTCAAGTGGATTGTTCCAAAATTCAAACAGGTCAAGTTACACCCAAGTTTCAGGGAGTTTGTTTTTAAAGAAAAATATAACATGACAATCAGTGCAGACCCTGGTGAGAGGACTCTTCTGTGAGCCATCTTATCTTTGTCTAGACTGTTTACAGAGGACTTTGGTGACTTGTTTCCCACACTGTTGACTTTTTTATTTCTTTTGTAAGAAACACCGTTATATATTTATGCTTGACGTTTGTATGTACAATGGTATCACTTAGTTTTATTTTAATCATTTTCTAGTTAATTTCAGTTCATTATTCTTTTTCAATTATTAACACTCATCTTACTTTTTGTATATATTTCCATTTATATATACTAGTTTACATTTCTATTTACATCTATAGTAAAACCCCTCTAATGCGAAACATGGATGTATTCATAAGCAGGTGGTTGCTTAATGCAAGACGAGAGTTATGCAGAAAGCTCCTATAGGAGGATAACTTTCGTCCTGCATTAAGGTACCACCTGCATTTGCCACTGTGAATTATATGCACCTTTTTGGTGGTCGCATTAGAGGAAGTTTACTGTATTTAGCTGATTTGCAGTACGTCGTTGGTTTTAAATCGTTTTCGTCGATACTTGTATTTTTGCTTGTACAACAAATTAGTATCGACCTCTGTCTAACAGTTTCCAAATTAAAACGCAACCCGAATAAATATTAATCGGCGAATAACATCGGAATAATCGCTATCAAACACATGAGGTTTTGTTGATTGGATTTCTTGAGATATATTGCTTTGTAGCAAATAAACAAATTATTTTGTAATTTTAATGCATTTTAAAACTCTTTGAAAGTATAGATCACTTTAAAGCGACGTAAAATGATGCTAAAATCAGACATCCTACGAGTGTTCTCTTTACTCCATGAATATGCATGTAAACAAATGACATCGTGAATATTGATTGGATTACTTTTGATAATGGCGCGTGAACACGGGAACTTCTGGCCACGACAGAAACTATAAACTCATATCTATAGTATATCCTAAGTAGCAGTAATGGGTTAATCATATTCAGTGAAGTTTAACCCAAGCATTATATGTCTTATTTGAGTTATGACTGAATCGTTATTTCCATCTCTATCTCAGTGTGACCCGGGGGTAGCCGTGTACCGTATGTTTCAACAGATCAACAACAACCCACCCTACATCATGCTGATGGGTGACGGGTGTTCTATCGTCTCAGAAGCCACCTCACAGGTCTCTTATCTGCTCAATCTAACACAGGTACAGTGTGCACAAAGTAATTTCAGTACCCGAGGATATAACCACGTACCCATGTACCCATGTAAATGTACCCATTGCTCTAGATTCAGAAAAAGAACAGAGTGACGTCAGAAGTGGTTTTCTTCCTAAATGATTGCGTCACTGTTGCACAATAATTGTTGAATGTTGACCTGGCTCAGAAA
Organism: Azorinus chamasolen; assembly: GCA_963576725.1. Classification (NCBI taxonomy): domain Eukaryota; kingdom Metazoa; phylum Mollusca; class Bivalvia; order Cardiida; family Solecurtidae; genus Azorinus; species Azorinus chamasolen. The sequence continues at coordinate 80,975,297 of OY755247.1, forward strand.
CGTTCCGTAATCAAAATATGGTTCTTTTTAACACGTATTTAACGTTAAACGTTTGAAGTTAAGATTTTAAATATAAAGTTAATGTGTGTCCTATTTTATATAGTGTATTTAACCCATTTGCTCCCACGATCTTATAAATGGGACATAGGCAAACAGTGTAGACCCTGATCAGACGACACATAATGCGGCGTCTGATCAGAGTCTAAACTGTTTGCTGATAGGAATTTAAATATAAAACAAGACTAAATAGAATATTTTGACCAGACAGCCTTTAGATAAAAAATGGACTAATCCAATATATAAGCATGGAATCCATTGAGAGCAAATGGGTTAAAAGGTGACATTAGGCAAACAGTATATATACCCTTATGAGAGGGAGCGTTTTGTCAGGGTATGCACATTATGCTTGCCAAATATCACATCGGCAAAAGAATCATTGAAGAAATATCCCTTTAACCCATTCCCTCATAGTGACGCCTTTTGACGCCTCTGCAGCAGTCACCTGTTGAAATCATTGTGATAAATAGAGCATTTCTCCTATAGGATCAAATGCTCTATTTATCGCAATGGTTTCAAACTACAAAATTTTAAAACTTTCATTTTCTCTAATTAATGCTCCTTTTCGGTATATTTGTTCATAGTGGTTGGATCTTAAAATAGCTTATGAGGTAATGGGTTAAATGAGAAATAGACTCACTCAAAGCACATTTACATATTTGGACAAGTTCAGAAATATGCCTTCAAAAGAAAAAAATACTCAGGCAAAATTCACTATTTTAGTACGTGTCATACGCTTATTGTCCATGCTTTTGCGCATACTAGGAATTTAGGCAAATAGTGTCAAACTGCTCCTTATACATGTACTATTTATAACTTTGTCTCTCTAATTCAAACTTTAAAATTATCAAAATGGTGTTTAGGGTTAAGGGTTTCCTTCATATAAACGTCTGTTACGTTGCAAACAGAGTAGATACAGATCAGACGGCTCCTGTAGGGGCTGATACCTATGTTTGTCTATGGAATTATACTAGATCTGACTCTACAGTTTCTATCAATACCAAACACCCCTAAGTACATATACCTTTATAAAAATTATGTTAACCCTTCGCTTGCTATTCGCGTCAATATACCTACATGTAAATAATGAAGACCCAGATGAGATAGCTCTTGCAGGAGCTGTCTCATCAGGGTCTGCACTATTTACAAGTTGATTGTTCAACCAGTGCACTCCACAGCAATGATTGCATAGCGAAATACTTGTACACAGTGAAGATATATGTAATTTATACAACAGGACACGGGTGAAGAAGGAGATATGTATTTTAAAATTCAGCAAGAGAAGGGTTAATAGATATCCACGATGTCGTGATTTCTTACATGAATATAGAACAGAGCAAGATTTATATTGGAATTAAAGTTTGATATTAAACATGTGCGTGAAACATATCTCAGATTGAGGAGGCCTTGTCTGGTGTCATCTTTCTGCCACTAAGTATAGCATCAAACCTTTGTTAGTAACGGTAGATATGTCACATAAAGATCGCATCGTATTTATGAATACTAGATACTTGCTGTGTTTTTCACTCATTTTTATCATTCGATTTAAATCGAGTTTGTTTTTTTAAGTACAGTATTCGATCGTATCGTTTTTAGGAATACCATGCTAAATACCATCTATCCCAGTGCATAACAAGGAAAAACTGAAAATGCATTGTCTACATGCTAATTCGATCAATTGTTTCTTTTGCAAATGGCCGACATATAACGTACTACTCGTGCACAGCTATATAAGAGTTATACTAATCGGACGTTCCACTCAACGTTATTTATCTGCCATTTGTAATGTGAATTTAACATATTTACATTGAGTATTGCAATATGACTGAAATCTCTCTTTAACGATGTATTCAACGTAAACTCGGACGCAAAGTTCCTATAAAGTGATGATAAAACTGATTCAGATTAGCTCCAGTTGAGCCTGAAACTACAGTGGTGTGCATGACTTAGAAACTGGCCGTTTCATTTGTTTTGTTTGTTGTATATTTTACATTCAAACATAAATGGGAGAATGAACTTTTTTGTTCTGTTTTGTTCTATTCAATTCTACATTTAAATGTGCGCCGAGATGTTGTCCCCAAACAAACCAATGTGCCAAACAGATTTGATCTGACAGGAGCGTTGCTGAATCCAAATTTAATGTACGCACCGCGGCTATAGAGGTCCGAGGGCATGTTTTTCCTGCAAATTTAGAATTGTGAAGTTTTGAAACCATTGTGACAAATAGAGCATTTGCTCCTATAGGAGTTAATGCTCTATTTGTCACGGTGGTTTCAGAAATGATGTAGAAACGGCATCAATATGAAATAATGGGTAAAGGCTTACGTGACAAGACAGAACGTTTATCAAATTCTAACGACACCCAACCCCTTAGCCTTCGATATTCGTTCCATTTTAGCCATAATAATGTTTTCACCCACCCCCTTAGCCTTCGATATTTGTTCCATTTAGCCAGAATAATGTTTTCACCCACTCCCTTAGCCTTCGATATTTGTTCCATTTAGCCAGAATAATGTGTTCACCTTTCAAATTGATGTTATGCAAATGCGTAAGTACGTATGGCTATCTACGCCCCTGTATGATGAGTTGTATGGTTACTCGCGCCACTCGTTGTCTTAGGCACACTATGCCATAATAGAGTTTAATTACAACAACGGCCACTAAATTACACCAACTATTTTGTGTTAAAGGTAGGTGGCTGCATTCCTTTCCCTGTTCTATATTTAGTCCAAATTTCAATACCTAATGAATATTCATGGACAAAATAGTTACAATGAAATATGGAAGGTGGAACATTATAACCATTTCAGAAAGTAAAGAAACAGATCTTTCAGATTCCACTAGCAAACAGAGCAGACCCTGATCTGGGTCTACTCTGTTTGCAAATGCGTGAAAATACGTTTATATGAGGGAAAGGGTTAAAACAAGATGAAAGTATAACCGAACGCCCCTATAAAAGCGTTCTTTTTTACTTTCACCTTAATTTAAGCAGTCATCTGCCCTAAATACCAACCAATTAACACAATTTATTGGCCGTTATAAAAAGGTTTTACCGTATTGGCATATGAACGTTTTGCCATGGTAGAAACTGCAGAATCAGACCTATATTTATTCCATAAACAACAAGAACAGACCTTGATCCGACGTCTCCTACAGGAACTGTATGACCCCGGGTGCAATGGCCTTAACCCGTTCCCTTTTCTATATGTATCCCAAAGTTCAACACCTTTAATGAAATATGGAAAGTGGAGCCATTTTAGAAAGTAAAGAAACCGATCTTTCAAATTTCACAAGCAAACAGAGCAGACCCTGATCAGGCGGCTCCAATTGGAGCCCTTGGTCTGGTCTGGCTCTACTGTTTGCAAATGCGTCAAAACACGTTTATCTGAGGGGTAGGCCTTAACACATTCCTTCCTAGTGACGTATTTTCGCGCCTCTATAACAGTCACATTTAGAAACCATTATGATAAATAGAGCATTTTTTCCATAGGAACAAATGCTCTATTTATCACAATAGTTTCAAAACTACACAATTTTCTACTTTTTCTATAGTTAATTATATAGAAATATATAGTTTTCTATAGAAAACTACCTTTTCTATAGTTAATGCTCCTTTTCAGTAGAAAAATTCAAAGATGTTGGATATAAAATAGTCTAGGAAGGAATGAGTTAAAATATCAATGTCAGTGGCCTATACCAGCAAATATTTTGTTTGCTGTGCGCCCCCTCAATATGGAAATGGGTGTGTTCTAAAGTAAGATCTTGAGGAGATTTCCTGAATTAATGTGGGAATAAACGATTTATCTGTGTAAAAAATTAGGTCTGACACCAATTATTTCCTGACTAAGGAATATGAACTGAGTGCCACACAAACTGATACATGTACCCAGTCTTCATATACCCAGGCAGCTCTTTGAAATGATTTATTTAGTACCCGGTATGTCAAAAAGGACCAACCTGACTTCAAAGTCTGTAAATTTTGTGTAAAAAATTGATTCAGCAAAGTGCATGACATTGTCAACATTGTGCATGACATGGGATAATTTAAGATAATATTGCAAAATGGGCTTGATTCAGATTAGATGCCGAGCGACCCCACGTTTTATCAAGTTCCAAATTGTTTGACACTCTGACAGTTGTAGCATCTGTGTAGTGTTGGTGTAGTATTGGTATAATATTGGTGTAGTATTAGTGTGGCATTGACGCAGTATTGGTGCAGTATTGATGTTGGTCTGGCATTGGTCTGGTATTGGTTTAGTATTGTTGCGGTATTGGTGTAGTATTTATTTGACATTGTATTAGTGTTGTTGTGGTGTAGTATTGGTGTTGTATTAATGTTGTATTGGTGTAGTATTGGTGTTGTATTAATGTTGTATTGGTGTAGTATTGGTGTTGTATTAATGTTGTATTGGTGTAGTATTAGTGTTGTATTGGTGTAGTATTGGTGTTGGTGTGGCACTGATCTTGTATTGGTTTATTATTATTGTAGTATTGGTTTAGTATTAGTGTTGGTTTAGTATTATTGCGGTATTGGTGTAGTATTGGTATTGTATTGGTGTAGTGTTGGTGTTGTATTGGTGTAGTATTGGTGTTGTATTGGTGTAGTATTGGTGTTGTATTGGTGTAGTATTGGTGTTAGTTTTTGACGTAGTACTGGTGTTGTATTGGTGTAGTAATTGTGTAGTTTTTGGTGTAGTATTGTTGTACTGGTGTAGTATTTGTATTGGTGTAGTATTTGTGTAGTGTTAGTGTAGCATTGGTATGATATTGGTGTGGTATTGGTTTAATGATGATATAGAAACCATGCTCTTCCTATGGTAATATACCCAGCTGATATAACGCTATTTGTTTGTTACAATGTTGGATGTATCCTAATTCCATTAAGTATTCGGACACCTACTTGTCCCTCTCCACCTGTTCATAAAACTCAGTAACCCAGGGCGACATCATTTTATAACTTTATATCAACCAAACAAAGTAGCAAATAGTGAAGACCCTGATCAAACGATTCATCCGATGGCCGTTTGTTATTGTTCTTCGTTTATTGCCTAAATATGTATTTTTAAATTCCTAGCTATTGTGAACCTATTGATTGAATGTCAAACAAGCAGTTTGGATCCTGATGAGACGTCGAGTTATTCGGCATCTAAGCGTGACCCGAGCTGTTTGCGAATGAGAGTCAGTTCTCGGCTAGCGGTAGAATGGTTAGTATCTCTCTGAACATCTCCTTTGTTTTACATTTCAGATCTCTTATGGCTCATCTTCGCCTGTTTTGTCAGACAGGAAGCGGTTTCCAAAGTTCTTTCGAGTTGTCGGTCCTGATCACATGCTGAATCCAGTCAGAATAGCACTGATGCGCCACTTCAACTGGAAGAAAGTTGCAACAATCAATGAAGCACGAGAGTTCTTCTCAGTGGTACGTTATATTAGTTGCTAGAAAATCGAGAAAACCACGGAAAGTAGTTTGGATCCAGATGAGAAGCAGTCTAGCATTTGGTATCTTATCAGAATTTAAACTATTTTAACAGTGTTTCCAAAACAATCGAGATGAAAATTGACATAACAGCTGTTATCTGGATCTAAACTGTTTGCACAGTTAACCCATTACCTCATAGGCTATTTTTAGATACAATCTCTTTGAATTATTCTACCGAAAAGGAGCATTAATTAGAGAAAAGGAAAATTTCAGAATTTTGTAGTTTGAAACCATTGTGATAAATAGAGCATTTGCTCCTATAGGAGCAAATGCTCTATTTATCACAATGGTTTCACAAAGTGACTTTTACAGATTCGTCAAAAGTCGTCAATATGAGGGAAAGGGTTAATCCAAGGTGCGGAACTGGCAACACTACTTCGTTTTGTCCTGCGTTTAGCTACCATCTTGTCTTATAGATCGTTAAAGTAAATGGTCCCTATAGAGAAGTTCCACTGTAATTCATTAACCCTTTCGCTGCCAAACTCTGTCGTCTGCTAACTTTGTCGCCTGCTACAAATTTTCATTCTTTTGATTTTCTTCATTTTTGTTTCAAAAACATAGTAACAGTAACAAACAGTTTGGATCCTGATGAGACGCCGAGTTACTCGGCGTCTCATCTGGATCCAAACTGTTTGCATAGGTAATCACAGATCCGGCATTTGCAGCGAAAGGGTTAATAACTAACATGATATACAAGGAGGATCCTGATCTGGATCTATCCTGGTAACATAGATACGGATTTTATAAACAGAGATCCAGATAAATTGGCACATTTTCAGGAATAACTCTTTCATTCTTACACCAAACCATATGTTGTGACTACTCGAAGAGACGGGTCTAAAGAGTGGTCACAACATAGGGTTTGCTGGAGAGATGAGGATATTTAGTATTTGAGTGCGCACGCACCTTTATTTGTTGCTCTGCATATATCTATAACGTGATGCAATATATCTTTGCTTGTATACAGTAAAACCCCTCTAAACCGGAATTCTAGTAGAGAAAATGTTTGATACTTTTAAACAGGTGGCTGCTTAATGCAGGGTGAAAGTCATACAGAAAACTCCTACAGGAGCTTTCTGTATGACTTCCACCCTGCATTAAGCTGCCACCTGTCTCCAAGACCGATATTTCTGCTGAATTCTGCGTCCGGTTTAGAGGGTTTCACTGTAATTGATTCAGGTGGCAGACGATTTCGCCAAAAGAGTTCGAGATACAGATATAACTGTCATATCTCAAGAAATATTCGGGAATGATCCAACGGCACGGGTGGAAAATCTGAAGGTATGTTTAGTGACCTTGACCCTTAGTAATATGTTTTAATGACCACAAGTATGCTGTTGTCAAATAATAGTTACAGCTGTAGAAAAGTATAGTAAAACCCCTCTAATGCGATCTCTAAAATGAGATATAATACTTGGTCCTAGAGGCAGGTGGTTGTTTAATGCAGGACAAAAATTATGCAGAAAGCTCCTACATCTTTCGTCATGCATAAATTAAACACGATACTGTCTAGTAATTTAGTGGTCGCTTTAGAGGTGATCCACTGTAGTCATAAGGTCTGCTCAGATTATGATCTAGTGCAAAACTAACCACATTCGATCCGATCGTGATTCTTCGAATATATTGACCGTGTATCGAATGCATTGGTCCCTGGTTAGAGACGGAATTACTGGGCGTCTCATCCGGATCCAAATTGTTTACTAAATAGAGTCAGTTGATAGTAGGACTTATCTCGTTGTCCACATTCAAAAGGTTTTAAGAAATAACGCAAATTGTACCATGTACAGTAGAACCTGTCTTAAGCGACCATTCATTTATTGAACACAGGAGCTTAAAAGCAAATGGATGTTTAATAAAGGGGGAAGTAATGCAGAAAGCTCATATAGCTTCCTCCATTACTTTTGACATGCATTAAGCTACCACCTGCCTTAAAGGCCAATAATTATACATCCTTTTGACAGGTTCTACTGTATTCGCTTATAGATAGCTACATGTATGATGAAAGTTTTGGCCTTAAGAAGTTAAAGAAAACAATAAATCTCAACTATACCATTGCCTCGGTGTAAAAAGGTAAGTTTGCTCTGTAACAATATTGACTACAACGATTCTATCAAGCTTTTGATCGGATGCCAAGCAACGTGGACCCTGATGAGATGCCGAGACGACTCGGCATCTTATCTGGATTGAAGCTGTTTGCAACTATCAGTTAAGTCGCGTTTAACCCATTCCCTCATATTTGACGACTTTTGACGACTCTGAAAAAGTCTCTCTGTGAAACCATTGTGATGAATAGAGCATTTGCTCCTATAGGACAAATGCTCTATTTGTCACAATGGTTTCAAACTACAAAATTCTAAAGTTGTCCTTTTCTCTAGTTAATGCTCCTTTTTTATTCATTTTTATTATCTAAGAATAGCCTATGGTGTATTGTTTAACAGGGACAGGGTTGAGATTGTGCACGGTGCAATTGCATACTATTACCCTGAAATATTGTGTACGGTGCAATTGCATACTATTACTCTAAAATAAATGCACGTTCTTCATTTACCCTTTGGTTTTTTGCAGAAACATGACGTTCGGATCATTGTCACGGCTATGTACGAAGACAAAGCGAGGAAAATGATGTGTGCGGTAGTACAGTCGATTGTTTTATATATGTTCACCATTTTGCTGCCAAATAATTTACTTCTGCTAAGATTATCGCCTGCTTCATGTTTTAACCCATATGCACCCACGATCCCGTATATGGGACGTAGGCGAACAGTGTAGACTCCTCTGATCAGAGTCTAAACTGTCTGCTGATAGGAAAAATGAAAATTTAGACCAGATATCCCGTAGATAGAAGACAGCCTAATCCAATATATAAGCATGGAAGAATCCACTGGGAGCAAATGGGTTAAATTGGAGCTGTCTTTCTTTTTCAGAATATGATTAGAGTGTCAAATAGTTTGGATCCTGCTGAGATTTCGATTCACTTGGCGCTTCACCTGAAGTCAAAGTGTTTTCAACTGACATTACGGTTTCGCCCATCGGGAAGAAATAGTTAAGAGGAACAGATACTTCTTGTGTTCTGCATAAGCAATCATCTGTACTATTGGCATTACGCATATTTATTAAGTGGTCGTTTCAAAGAGTTAACAGTAGTTTTATTTCAATGCATATTGCCGGTATAACGAGGGTGCCATTGTGACGAATGCCGGTATAATGAGGGTTCACTGTATTTGCAAAAGTTATTACACTGCAGTAAGCCCTATGGGTTGCCTTTCTGTCGACTTTGTCGCTCAAGTTGTTAACTCTTACCCGCTCAAATACTAACCTGTAGAATGCTTTCTTTGTTTTCAAAAGATTTCAAAAGCAATGTGTACATGAAGTACTTTTTACCAGTTTTCGTAAAGGTATTGTGTCTATAAATGAATTTTGTCCAGTTTTCTGTTAAAGACAGTGTGTCTATATATGACTTTGTTTACAACTGTATTAAAGACAATGTGTTATAAATGACGAGTTAAAATGGAAACAAAAGTGTAGTTTGTTTATAGAAAAGTGGTCATAAAAAATTACTTACCATTAATCATTTAATTGTGCAAACATTTGATGCTAAAGCGGCCAATTTTTTCAATAACCTTTTATCATGATTACCAAACAATAAAATCAACTTGTAAACTGATGGATAAATATAATATTTCATAGCTAAATATTTTATTCTGATATCTTTATAGCACGGACAAACACAGATAAAATGGTATGTGTCGTCTATATCATATAGGTTACACAATAGACAGTATCTTTCATGTCTTTGGATTCGATTTGAACCAAAACGACCAGTATGCATCCTAAGACAATGTATTGATAATCTTAATTTAGTGATAGAAAAGTGTGCAGGTACATAATCAAGATATGATATACAGTAAAACCCCTCTAATGCGACCACTTAATGAATAAACATGGGTGTCTTTATAAGCAGGTGGTTGCTTAATGCAGGACAAAGGTAATGCAGAAAGCTGCTCTAGGAGCTTTCTGCATTACCTTTGTCCTGCATTAAGCTACCACCTGCATATACCACCCATAATTATACCTCTTTTAGGTGGTCGCATTAGCGGGGTTTTACTGTAGTCTTATGTGGTCACCTAAAGGAGGCCTAAGTATGGGTCTGTAAGGCAGGGGGTAGCATAATGCAGGTAAAAAGTAATGCTAAAAGCTCCTATAGGAGCTATTGGCATTAATTTTGCCCTGTATTAAACAACCACCTGCTTCTTAAGACTCATATTTTCAATAAATGAATGGCTGTTTAAGACCAGTTCTGCTCTATAGCGATTGTGTGTGTGTATTAACAGACCGACTCGTGTCGCTTTAGGCTTACAAGATTGGACACTACGGTCCTACGATAGTTTGGATGTTCGTTGGATGGTTCAGCTCGAACTTCTGGAAGACGTTTCTAGATGACGTGGACTGCACGGCGGAACAAATGGAAGCAGTGGCTGAAGGTTCGCTTATCACAATGTTTTATGCCAGAAACCCACTGGAACAAAGAGGAATTGCTAATATGACCGGTTTGTATGCTTGTTTAGCATTTTACCCAATGGACATTTATTAGCTATAGTGTTACTAGTATTGCATGTATGCCTGTGTGCGTACGTTTGAATGTGCGTGATCATGTGTATGAGGGTGTGCGTATGTGCATGTTTATACACATGTGTATATGTGTAGATATGAATATGTGTGTGATGTCGTGTGGTATGATTGTGTGTGTACGTGTGTTCGATTATCGTAATTGTATGCTTGTGTTAATGTATGTGTGTGTGTTTGAGTTAGCCTGATAATGATACGTACAATAGAATCTCTCCATGGTAACCGTTTAAAAGATAAGCACTGTTTTTTTGAAAACATGAGCTGCCTGCCATATTTGTAATATATAATATGAACACGATACCGTTTAAACTACAACATTTGTTATACATGTATATAACGTGGACACTGTTACGTTTAAACCACCACGTAAGAATTATATAAGGTAAACACTGTAACGATTACACTACAACAGCGTAAATACTGTAAAATTTACACTACCATGTATATATTATCTACAGTGAACACTGTAGCTTTTAACCCTTTACCTGATAGAAGCGGCTTTAAGCGAGTTTAATATATTCCTCCGCTGAAGAAAATAGTTCCAATTTTTACAATAATGAACATATAGCATCATAAATAGTTTCTATATTCTAGGAGGTGGTAGCTTAAAGCAGGCTGAAAGTAAAGCAGAATGCGCATTAAGGCGCATTCTGCTTTACTTTCAACCTGCTTTAAGTGGTCACCTGTCGTCAAAACTAGAAATAGGGTATTGGGTAAAGGGTTAAACTACTGTGTGTGTATTATATAACGTGAACACTGTAGCGTTAACACTACCACATATGTATTATACAACGAGAATACGGAACGTTTAAACTACTACATGTGGATTTAATAACGTGAACATTGTAACGTTAACACTACCACATATGGATTATACAACGAGAATACGAAACGTTTAAACTACTACACGTGGATTTAATAACGTGAACATTGTAACATTTACATAACCACATATGTATAATATAACGTGAACAATGTAGTTTACACTACCACGTGTGTATTATATAACGTTAACACTGCAACGTTTACACTTCCACGTGTGTATTATACAACGTAAACGCTGCAACATTTGCACTACCACTTGTGTACTATATAACATGAACAATAACGTTTACACTACCATGTGTGTATCATACAACGTGAACGCTGTAACATTTACACTACCACTTGTGTATTGTATAACGTGAACAATGTAGTTTACACTACCATGTGTGTATTATACAACGTGAATGCTGTAACATTTACACTACCACTTGTGTATTGTATAACATGAACAATAACGTGTACACTACAATGTGTGTATCATGTAACATAAACACTGTTATATTTAAACTAACACGTGTGTAGCTTATAACGTAGCATTGTGACATTTAAACCACCACGTGTGTATTGTAATATTTAAACTAATACGTGTTTATTATATAACCTGAGTAATGTAACCAGATAAACAAACAGAGCAGACCCCGATAATACTGCTGTTACGGAGCCTTCATAACATGTGTCTACCCGCGTTGTAAAATCGTTAAGATGCTTCTCTGTTGAGAAAATAACTACAGACACGCATGTTTATTCACCTGGTGGTTATGTTAGATAGGTGTTACTGTATTTTAAGCCACCGAGTTTGATGCACGCCTTGTGAACTACCCATCCTACAGGCAGGACCTAAGTCACTATGATTTCGTGACAGCACGGTGCTATGATCACACCTGGGCTGTAGCTCTGTCGCTGGACTGTGCTGACAAGAAGCTCCGAAACATCGGTAAGGCTATTTCATTCCGATTAACAGAAAAGATATCCTGAATATTTATTGCCATATCAAACAGTGTCTACCCATGGAAAAACTATAAGCAAACTATCTTAACTCCTGCAGGATCCGTTTGATCTGGTTCTATTCTGTTTGCGGAGCAGACAAAATGCGCATCCACGTGGTAACGGGTCAAAGATGTGTTACAGTTCGACGTGAGTCTGAGTTTCGTTCTCAAGCTTTTGATTGGTCAGATTTGAGTTCTCAAGCTTTTGATTGGTCAGATTTGAGCCAAAGGCTCAAATCTGACCAATCAAAAGCTTGAGAACGTACTCAGACTCAACTAAAGGTTTAATAAGCATAGACCCTAATCAATGGCTAATGTCATAAAGGGTCGGAGTTCATTTTGAAGTATCTAATTAGTCAGATTTCAAAAGGATGATCTCAAGTAAAAGGTTTAATCCTTTACTCCTTTGATACGCTTTCTACGCCCTTTGCAAAAAATAGACCCTAAACACCGCCAATGTCGCAAAAATGCACCACTACAAATAGTGCAGTCCCAGAACAGACGCTGGCTTTTCAAGGCGGCGTCTGATCAAGGACTTCACTTTTTGTTTCAAACTCTATTTTTATATCTGCGCTTTATTCCTTTGAATATTGCATTTATTTACCGCATTTCTCTATTATACCGAATGTTTTAGCAAACGAGGTTTACTGATGACAATTAGAAAGGTGGCGTCAAAATAGTTAACATTGCAGTTTATATTATAAATTTATCAATCTTTACCCCGATCTCGGCTCACATTTGGATTTTATGTGATTTTGACTACTTCGGACTACTTTTAAAAGTGTTGATCAAATGTCAAACAAATATTATTATTGACGTCTCATCAGGATCCAAGTTGTTTGACACTGGATCAATAGCTTCTCAAAAACTTAGTCGAAATATCCGAATGTGAGCAAACGTTATTTTAAACCCTTTCACCGCCAAAGTTGCATAAATTCACCACGACAAAAAGTGCAGTCCCAGGTTAGACACCGTCTTTTCAAGTGGTTGCAGATGACAATTAGAAATTTGGCGCCGAAAGGGTTAAACAGTGAAGTGGGGGTTAAAGGTTTATCCTATGGCTATTCTTTATTCTTACAAGCAGCACATATTACTTCAGGGTACAATAAATCACTGGGAGAGTTCTCCTACGACTACGAGATCAACGAAGCAATATTTGAATGCATGGGGAACCTGTCTATGATAGGGGTGTCCGGGAATATCGACTACGGTGTAGGGGCTGATCCCATAAAAAATGTCGGCATAGAGCAAGTCCAAGGTATGCCAAACAAACAATAAAACCTCTCTTCAGAGCATTACAATAAAAAATACTTTCTATATAAACATACTCATGTATCTTTAAAAGCATATTGCTTCGTAATGTTAAGCGAAAGTAATGCAGAAAGCTGGAACTTTCGTCCTGCAAGCTACTAACTGCCTTTAAGACCCAGAATTGGGTCTCTTTTTTAGAGATTTAACTGTTTTGTAAAAGATATATAACCCATATTGAGGGTAAAATGAGGTTTAATTCTAATATGTTACAATTTGTACTTAGTTGTGATTTATTGACGTTTTTGTGCCGCTTGTGATAGATTGTCAATCAGCTGTACATGCTGATGAGTTATTTTTCTTACATGTCTGATGTGGATCCAAGCTGTTTGTAAATACCAGCCAGGTGGTGACCGATAAGGGTGAAATAGTTATACAGTATAACCTGTCTTAAGCGGCCAATCATTTATCAATCATTAAATCAACATTGGAGTCTTAACCCATTACCTCATATGCTGTTTTTAGATAAAACCTCTTTGAATAACTCTACCGAAAAGGAGCATTAACTAGAGAAAATGACAATTTTAGAATGTTTTAGTTTGAAACCATTGTGATAAATAGAGCATTTGCTCCCATAGGAACAAATGCTCTATTTATCACAATGGTTTCACAATGTGAGTTTTACAGAGTCGTCAAACGTCGTCAATATGAGGGAATGTGTTAATGCATGGTAAAAGTAATGCAGAAAATTCCTATAGGAGCTTTCTGCATTACTTTTGACCTGCATTAAGCTACCAACCAGCTCAAAGATCCACGATTATACATCTTTTTGATGGCCGCTAAAGACAGGTTCTACTGTATTAAAAAGGTTGTACAATAAGCATACTTATTATTTCTGGTCAGTTTTACTGCAAACCTTGAAACATTAGCGTATGGCGAATAGTATGTGCATCAGCATCTTTTATTTTTTCCATGAGAGATTGTCAGCATAAAACTGGTCTGCATCGAGCTAGCTATTGAAATCAGGTGTTATTTTAATGCAAACAGAACAGACCTTGGCCGTCAATTATTTTAACACAAACAGAATAGATATTGGTCTGACGACTTCTACATTGGGCCATCTGATGTGTGTTTAATCTGTTTGTAAAGGTGTTAAAACGTATTTATAGAGTATGGGGTTTATTAAAAAAAACCGATACTAAAGCCAGGAATTGTTGCTAATGAAAACTCCGCCTGCCTAACTGTCTCTATAAGCAATTCTACAAGCAAATATTGCAAGATGAAATCACAATAAGACGAAACGTAGTTCTTGTTGATATGAGAACTAGTCTAGTCTAGCTCTCCGCTGTCTGTATATCTGCCATGGCTTAAATAAAAATGTATATATAAACAGACGGAGTGCGCGTGCCAGTTGGGAGGTATCGTATGAACTTGGACCCTATGGTGTTAGAATGGGAAGGAAATGGTATCCAGTGGAAAGGTAGGTAATTGTGTGTACAGTAAAACCTTCTTAACCAACACTGACAGTCACGGTAACAAACAATTTGAATCCTGGTGCGACGCCGAGTTACTCGGCGTCTCATCTGGATTCAAACTATTGTTTGCATTGTTATGTAATCATGTTCATAATCTGTTGATGTTTACTGAGTATCTAAATGTTTTGAAATACATTATTTTATCCTTAGAACATTTAGAAGTTCTTAGAATCTCCTAGAAGCATGTACATCATGAACTATTAAAGAGAACAGTATGTAAATATGTAGATTGTTCTAGAAGTTTATATTTGATAATCCATTGGTAAACAAGCAGTCACATGATTTTATTTTGTGGAAAAAGATTTCAAGAAAGTTTATATCTAGTAATTTCATTGTAAACAAGTAGACATGTGATGTTCATGGAATTCTATCATCTGCAAAACAGATCTAGAAAATCCAATGCTAGAAGAAACATAATCAGACTCGATTAATTTCATATCCTGAAAAAAACATGAATGATAAGAAGCATTTTGCCTGTGTAGTTACTGGCGATGAGATATAGGTGTATTAAAAGACGATGTTTGTTTGTTTGGTTGGTTGGTTGGTTGGTTGGTTGGTTGCTACTCGGCGTTTCACCTGAATCCAAACTGTTCCCAAATGCGAGTTCGGTTGCAAAAGGAGGAATAAGGAGAGATCTTTTTATCAGAATCATTATATTTAGCATGCATTTTCTCCAGAAGCTGCTTACTGACAGTTTTCCCCAAATATAATGCAGTTATTCCATCATTATTTTCAGGTGGACATGTACCCCGTGATTCGACCTATCTACTGAGGAGGGAAGTTGCCATTCCACTGTCAGTTTATATTCCGTTGGCAATATGCTCCGCTGTGGGCATAACTTTGGCCGTGACCTTCCTTGTGTTCAATATTGTGCACAGAAATAACCCGTACGTACTTATTATACAAGACAAACATTTATGCAAGCATCTAGATCGCCCCCAAATTTTTATTACAAGGAAGAGTAATATAACACCAGGGTGTGGGCACTTAGGAATCAGCGGTTCAAAGAAGGAACCTAATTTTCATTTACAGTGTGTTTGGATTGGGATAATTAACACCTTCATTGATTTGATCCCGAATATATAGGTTATTTGCAAACGGTTTGGATCCTGATCGTGCCAACATTACGTAACTCGTCTGATCAGAATCCAAACTGTCTTAACCTCATGCTTAATTATGATAATCAACATCTTCAATTTCTTGATCCAAAGAATAAATGTTATTAGCACACACGTCTTATCAGAATCCAAATAGCGTGGATCTCATAAAACCATTCGCTGCTACACTGATCATCAGTAAAAGGAGAAACTTTCCCCTACCCCTTGCCCATAGCGCAGAAACTCTCCCCTACCCCTTGCCCATAGCGCAGAAACTTTCCCCTACCCCTTGCCCATAGCGCCCTACACCTTGCCCATAGCGCAAATGGAAAACGCATTCCATAGAAATCTACGCATTCCGTATATAATCACCGATGTAACTCTTCACAAAGAAAATAGTTGTATAGTAGTCGGATAAATGTTACGCGAAAGCCACGAAACAAATAATGAATCAACAATATCAAATAAACGTTCATTTTGCGAAAAGGTCTCTGGGAGAAAGGACCAGAAGAATAAATGACACCTGCAGTTGATCGCAGAAGTCGTCATGGTGTAAACAAGTTATTGACTAAGAAAGTGAATGGAAAAATGAGGGTTACTTAGCAAACAGAATATTAGAAAATGTATTCAAATTTTATTCCCGAAGTTGGTTTCGAACCTGTAACCATCTCCAATCTGTGTGTACAATGCATACATTGATAACTCTTGAATGCAAAGTATAGTTCATGTACACAGTCAGAAATACAGTGAAACCCCGCTAATGCGATCACTTAATAAACAGCCACTGGTGTCGTTTAAAGCAGGTGGTTGCTTAATGCAGGACGAAAGTTATGCAGAAAGCTCCTAGAGGAGCGAGCTTTCTGCATAACTTTCGTCCTGCATTAAGCTACCACCTGCCTATGCCACCCAGAATTATGCCCCCTTTTGGTGGTCGCATTAGCGGGGTTTTACTGTATCTGTACGATACTTTCTCCGTTAGTTATGAAAAAAAACAGATTCTGTAACTAAAAAGATTTTTTTTCAGTGAGCTTATTGACACGGTGGTTGTTATTTAAAGGTACATTCAAACACAAATAGACTTTATAAACTGTCTAGTAATATGTAGTGAATTAATCCGGATTATTTCATGCTGTATATTTGAAATGTTTCATTTTTTTATGACTTTCGCTACTTTTTGTATTATTAGTGAAGTGGTTACCATGGAAACCACGGATTTCTGAACAACACAGAACGTCAACCTAAGCATTTTAGTGTATAATTTTAAAACGTATATATGTATATCATAATGCTTTTGGTACAATTTTATTATCTTTAGAGAAAGTGTAATGTTGACAGTTTGGGCACATACGGTTACCATGGAAACTGCCACTTTACAAACTATCTAACATATATGTTTCTTTTCAGTTTTGAATTCACAATTACATTTTACTTAATATATCAAAATTTGGAAAATTCTATGACAGAATTTTTTCAGTATCTTCATTTATTTGCAGAATACATGTTTAATGTTCCCATTTTTTTTGTCGAGTGGAGAAATTTGAAAAACTAATTTTGTAAAGAAAAATGTTCAGATTACTATCAAAACAGTAATTTATGTGTAAATTCGTGTTTGTTGTGTATATTATAATGCTTTAGGTTCAGTTTTATTATATTTAAAAAAAGTAGTCATTTTGGCAGTTTTGGCACATATGGTTACCATGGAAAGTGCCATTTTACAAAAAAAAATCCAACTCGTCGACATATGTATTTCTTTTATTTTTTGAATTCACCATTAATTTTTACCTCATATACCAAACTTTTAGAAAACTCTATGAAATTATTCAATTTTTATAAAACTGTAGAAAAATGTTTTTAAGCTCGTCAAAGGCTCGCTTAATGACATTTTCTGAGGCGCGTTTAAGAGCATGTTCAGATCTTAAAAGACAACTCACGATAGATCCTCTATATTTCTCCACCTGTTGTGACAACTCTTTAAAATCGTCTTTTCAATGCGATTAATATAAGAGCCATGATGGCCCTGGGGTCATGATGGCCCTGATGAGGCGGGCCAATTTTGACCCCAGGGGCATAATTTATATAACTTATGTAGAGTCCCTGACCATGGTGCTATTTGCGAAATATGAAAGCTGAGAACCTCCCAGTTTCAGAGGAGAAGTGTTCACTATACGTTTCTATTAAAAACAGGCCACCCCTGGGGCGGGGCCAATTATGAACCCATGGGCATAAATTATATAACTTTGTAGAGGACCTGAACATGATGCTATGTGCCAAAGATGAAAGCTGAGAACCCTGTAGATTCAGAGGAGAAGGTTTTTAAGGTTCAAATTGTTGACGACTGACGACACACGATGCACAGGATGCACGACGCACGACGGACGCCGACGGACATCAGACGATGACAAAAGCTCACTTTGTGCTCTGGTGAGCTAAAAAGAGTGTCACAGCATAGAATTTGCTGGAGAAGTGACGATATTTGTATTTGAGTACGCGGCGGTATCTTTTGCAGTGGAATAAGGTCCATTACTTATGTGACAGTAGTTTATGAGTACATAAAGACATTACATGTATATAAAATATTGAACGATATATCAACGCGATATATTAAAACGCGATATATTAGCAATATATATTTATTGACTAATTATTCGCTAATCTATTCGCTCTGTCGTTTGAAACAAATTGTATCGACAACTTATAGCCATAACATTGTATAGTAAATGTAAATTTGGTTTCGGTAGAATGGACAAGCGGTTATTAGGACTATCAGCTGAACCCAAACTCATGTCGTGACCATAGTGTTCTACAGTAAGTTCTGAAAGGAGGTGATCCCCCGAGAGCAAAACCTGCAACACAAAAAGAGAAAATTGCAGACTCGGTTTTATTGAGTCTGTTCATGAACAGTAATTGAAAGTGCAACACTGCTCACGCCCTCTAGCACCGGCTTAAGCGGTATTCAATTTTCAGAACAAGAAGTACTTAAATTCATGATCTCGAAGGATCAGAAGGTATAACAACACTGAGAATGAAGTACGGGGTGACGTTTTACGGCCGCCACACAAGCACTTAACACCTGCTGTTGTGAAGATTATAAATTCTGAAAGGAGGTGATCCCCCGAGAGCAAAAGCCTCTGTAGGCGTTCACTTTATGAAGCACAGAATTCAGTGTTGCCAAAACCAGAAGAAACAAAAATCCCTGACATTTCTTTGACACATTGCGACAGTTGGTCAAATTTTATGGCATATCAATTTTTGGAAGCTTACATTGTAACCCTTTCAACCCTGAATCATCCGAGCGAAAACAGCTCAGTATGAAAGTCGTACACTTGCTACAGGATTTTGCATAACAAACATTGCAGACCCTGATCTACACTGTTTGCTAATAACAGTATAATTATGCGTCTCGCAGATAGAAAATGTAAAACTGCATGCCATTGAATCTCATTCTTGTTTTCAAAATTCCCTGACAATTCCCTACATTTTCAAAATTCCCTGACTTTTCCCTTTCGTGTGGCAACCCTGTCTAAGAGGTCCTTCAAAACAGGTGATTGCGCAATGAATGACATAAGTAGGAGCTTTTCGCGTTGTACGTTTGTCCCACGTCGAGCTACCGTCTGCTTGTTAGACCCAGAATTAGACATATTTTGTGGTCGCTTTAAATAAAATTTTACTGTGTTAAATTATCATCAATACCATTTCGTACCATCTACTCATAGATCGAAAAAGTGTGCGTCATGGAAAACAAAACTAGTGAAGGGAAGTTGTTTAATGTCGTGTGCAGAGCAACAGATAAATGTGCGTACTCAAGTACTACAATCGTCGTTTCTCCACAAAACCCTACGTTGTTACCACTCTTTAGAAACGTCTCTTCAAGACGATTCTAAAGAGTGGTAACAACTTAGGGTTTGGTGGATAAATTGTTTTAAAACTGTTTTAATTTACACATCTTGCCTTGACCTCTTTCATGTTTGGGAACTGGGGCAATAAGATCGTACATGCTACATTTTGGTACGAGATGTTATAATGGATGGTACGTAATGGTACATGTAAGATCGAAATATCAAATCCTTTATGGTATGAAATGGTAATTGTGCGAAGTGACTAGTGAAGCTTCAAGTAAAGGTAGTTATTGTGTGCTATTTTCTCGCCATACTTTGTCAGAATCATTTTCCGATTCTGTTGACACGAGGTTGGGGAACAAGTCAGTAGTATCTGACAATGGATCAGTGTACGTTTGGAATTAAGAGACGGTATTTCCGTGAAACATTCTATCATTAATTACAGATAGATATGTACCTTTCTTGCATGTTTGCCAGTTTTATCAGTTTTTAACAATAAATATAAACAGTGGGCACACGATTCAAACCCTTTACTGAGACCACTCTTTAGAATCGTCTCTTCGAGACGATTCTAGAGTGGTCACAGTAAAGGGGCTGGTGGAGAAATAAAGAAGTTGTTCTTGAAAATGTTGAAATTTTCGCACCTTATCTGGGCCACTGGTTGTATTATATCCACAGGACTGTGAAGCTGTCTTCACCGAATATTAACAACGTGCTGCTGTGTGGTTGTATTCTTTGTTATACCACGGTGTTCATGAAACCGACCGAGACGAGCAACTCAGCCATATGTAAGGTATGGCAATTGACCATAACGCTTGTCCTTATATAAACGCCTTTTCACACCCACCTTCGCAACGAGAGTAGACCCAGATAAGGCGGATCCTGTAGGAACCGTATGATCAGGGTCTGCTCTGTTTTCTTATGAAAGTATACATATCTGATCCTACACTATTTGCTTAAGCCAAACATTCCTTTTTG
This sequence comes from Azorinus chamasolen, assembly GCA_963576725.1. Taxonomy (NCBI): domain Eukaryota; kingdom Metazoa; phylum Mollusca; class Bivalvia; order Cardiida; family Solecurtidae; genus Azorinus; species Azorinus chamasolen. The sequence goes on from OY755247.1 coordinate 80,995,961, forward strand.
TGTTCTGCATTAAGCGTTCGCCTGTTGGTACTAGTTTAAAATTGGCCATATGGTTCCTTTCATATTTAAACTCGTTATAACGGCAACCTCGTTATACTAGCAAAATGTGTAGAAACAAATACCTCCGTTGTAACGAGGGTTCGCTGTATAAAAAAGTGTGACTCCCTTGCCATAATAAATAATAATAAACCCCCTAGTGATATTTTAACCCACTCTGATTATCGTAGGGGTGTCACTTTTTCTCGTATTATAAAGTCTCTAAGCGCGGATCCAGTGGGGATGGTGGAGTGGGTCGTCCGGATCCCATCGATTTTCTATACTTGGGAAAAATTGTTTTTAAATGGAACATATTGCATATTTTGCTCCCCCTCCCATGGGCACACGGCGTTGATTCAATGTTGTTTCAACATACACAATGTTGTCAACGCTGAATCAACGTTGAAACAACTTATCGTGCCCACTGGGCTGGGATTTGGTGGACACTCCCCTCCGTCGGAAAAGAATTCTAGATTTGGGCATTGTGTCTAAAATAACTTTGAACTATATCAATCCCATCGACATTTTTAACATTACACTTGAAGGATCGCATCTATAAACCATACTCAAGAACAAAAAATGTTCTGTTGTATCAACACTTATCCCATTAAAGAAGTTTGGTTCCAAATGTTGTTTGTTTGCGTTCCCCGAGGAGAGTGAGGTATGTATTGCTTAGTGCTGCGGTTTTGGGTAGAAGGCGCCTGTGAGGCCCAGCACCGCCGACTTCGGCTCTCTTGGGTTTTCTGCCAGAACCCCCACCCTTAGCACTTCTAGACAGGTGCGCCTATTTGTTGAAGAGAAAGACCTATAATCGGATACAAGTGGGTCCGGGACATCGCTCTTGGTATGGTGTGAAACAATCACTTAAAAATAGATGACTCCTGTGAAGAAGATACATAATGGTATATATATATGCTCCCATTTAAGTCTTAAGAGAATCAAGGGAAGCAACTCGAATAATTTTTAATGTCATAAATTATTTATCAAAAATATGTTCCTTCACGTTTTCAAAAGCAGTTTTCATTTATGTAACTACTGACACAAACAAAATATTGAATTGACACAATTGAACATGGTACAAATCATCAGAATAACAAGGGAGAGGGAATTGAAAACACGCAGGTTCACAACAATTCATGCTGGGCAACATTTCTGTGAAGTTTCAAAACTAGCCCTATTAGATTTAGAATCATGTGTGGCCCGAAGTTCGTAATAAACTTTAACACATTCCAACTTGTCAGGAGCAACAACTCCAATATAACCAGGGACAGGATACTGAAAATATAAAGGTGCAAAATAGCTCACACTGGGCAAAATGCCTGTGAAATGTCAAGACTCTAGCCAAATGAGTGTTGCAAAGTTTATCATTAATGTAAAATGCAAGCTATTCTGGGACAACAACTCTAAAATTATCCTGGGAAGAAACTGAAAATATAAAGGTGCACATCAGCTGATGCTATGCAATATTCCTGTGAAGTTTCTAGACTCTGGCCATATTAAATTCGGATGTATGTGTGGCTCAAAGTTCGTATAATAAACTATGACAAAATCCAACTTGGCAGGGCCGATAACTCCAAAACTATCAGGAAGAAGGAACTGAAAATATAAAGGTGCACAGCACCTCATACTGGGCAACATTTCTGTAACCGAGGATAATAGTTTTATATAATAACTAGTCATAGTAATATAACCGGGGGTCGTAGTACTATATAATAAATCGACCCCGGTCGATCTACTACGGGGGCCACTTTCCCACATTACACCGGCAACATTTAAAAGCGTTGTTGCTGTTAAAGTATTGATTTCATTCTCCACAGGCAAAGATATGCTGCTTCGCCCTTGGTTTTACAACAGCATTCGGGGCTCTTTTCTCGAAAACATGGAGAGTCTACCGCATTTTCACCAACAAGAAGCTCATGCGAATGGTAAGAGTCAGTATGTACGGTAGTCAAGTCGCTGAGGGTATACAGTATAACCCCTCTATTGCGACCACTTAATATTAAACATACCTGTCTTTATAAGCAGGCTGTTGCTTAACATTTAGCCTGCTGAGCAAATTGTTTTTATATAATTTTCACCTTCAACATTTTCAAAATTCAACCTATAATCAATTTGTCTACAAAAATGCAATCAGGGTGTCAAACAGTTTTGATCCTGATGAGACGCCGTGTTACTCGGCATCTCATCTGGATCAAAACTGTTTGCATAGGTTTGCACTCATCCGCCCATAGCAGGCTAAAGGTTAATGCAGGATGAACGTCCTGCATTAAGCTACTACCTGCCTCTGCCACTCAGAACTATGCCCCTTTTTGGTGGTCGCATTAGAGGGGTTTTACTGTATATGTTTTAGTCAGGTTTTTTTGTCAAGTTACTTTATTGGTCACAGTTTTAGTCAACCTCAAAACCAGACCAATCAGATACTTGAGAGTGAACTAGGACTCAAACTCAGAACTTTAATTACTACTCATGAACAGACTCAATAAAACCGAATCTGCAATTTTCTCTTTTTGCATTTCTACTTTTGCTTTCGAAGGATCACCCATTTTCAGAATATATGTACTTCACAACAGCAGCTGTTAAGTGCTTGTGTGGTGGTCGTAAAAAGTCGCCCCGTACTTCATTCTCAGTGTTGGTATATTTTCTGGTCCTTCGGTATCATGAGTTTCGATGTTATTTGTTTTGAAAATTTAATACTGCTTAAGCCGGTGCTAGGGGGCGTGAGTAGTGTTGCACTTTTAATTACTACTCACGAACAGACTCAATAAAACAGAGTCTGCAATTTTTTCATTTTGCATTTCTACTTTTGCTTTAGAAGGATCACCCATTTTGAGAATACATTTAAAACATCGAGCAGGGACTGGAATGCACATGCATCTTCTCAGGTTGCAGAATCAAACACACTCTCAAACATGTTTACTTGGTACACAGCTTCTGCTAACCTGGTAGAAACAGGGCACCAGGAAAGCAGTCTTGAGTTTTGAGTCTGAGGATGGGAAATCCGAGCTCGAGTAAACCCATTTAAAGAACTGTTCTAAATTACAACCATCACAGAATAGTATCATTGATTGTGTAGTAAATATATTATTTAGAACGCCGTAAGTCATAAACCATATTAGAATTGTAAGTGTTTTGCTAGTTTCATATTTAACCGTTTATCGGATAAAGACGCATCTGCAAACAAAGCAGACCCTGATCAGATGGCTGCTATACAGAAGCTTTCTGATCTGGAAGTACTTTCTTTGCAAAGGCGTATTTATCCAGTAAATACAGTAGAACCCCTCTAATGCGACCACTTAAAACATAACCATAGCTGCCTTTATAAGCAGATGTTTGTTTAATGCAGGACGAAAGTAATGCAGAAAGCTCTTATAGGAGCTTTGTGCATAACTTTTGTCCTGCATTAAGCTACCACCTGCCCCTGACACCCAGAATTATCCCCCATTTTGGTGGTCACATTAGAGGGGTTTTACTGTACTTTAAATATTCTCTACTTCCAGTCCATTAAGGATTACCAACTGTTGGCTATAATATCTGGACTGCTTGCAGTAGTGGTAACCGTTTTGATTACCTGGCAGCTCGTTAGTCCGCACGACATGATGGTACAGTCGTTAGACAAGGAGGTAATTAGGCTGAAAAAGGTGCATGATTAACCGCGGTCCTGTGTTTCTATAACTGCCGACTGCTACGGATTTTTTTTTTATCTCATCTTTTCTAAAATTCATGAAAATTACGTTGTTGTTTTTTTCAAAAATTATAGCGTACCCATTTATTATTGTTTAAACTCCGCATGATGCTTTTGCATTTTAATTTCATATGCACATGTTTATGAACATGTTCTTCGAAAGCGGTTTATTAAATGCTAGTGATATAGCTATAATTGAAACACAATTTTAGTATAAAGCACCGTGGCTTAGGGGTAGCGCGTTAGCCTACACACCAATGGTACACGGGTTCGATCCTAGGTAGATACGAAAATATTTTTTTCTTTTCGTACGTCATTTTTTTCTTTTTATTTCTTATTTCGACATTAACGTGCTTTTGTTTTAAACCCATTTAATATTAGCACCCTATCATTAAATATCCGCACATCGTCCCGTATGTAGAACCTACTCCACACTCACACAAATGACACCTAAACTCTGACTTGCTGATGAAATGACGTCAACAAGTGAATAACTGATTAACTGTCAGTTGAATTTGGTAACTAGTTGAATACAAACTTTTTATTTCAAAGTTTCTTTGCATAATAAAAATGCAAACACAACAAAACCTCTCAAACACGACATGTTAATAAGTGTTAACTACATGTATGTTCTTTCTCTGATTTCCATTCATTTAGAAGTACAAAAATGAGTCATACAGGAAACACCACATACAGAACAAACAGTCAGAAGCCTCCCCCATTGTTTTTTCTGCAAGTACACTATATAACCCGCTTCTTATTTTTTTAATTTATTGACATTTAAGGTCTTGGTTTACACTGCTGATCTTGCCCCCTGATACATGTTAGGCAGCCATTTCACGCTTGCGTAAAACCTCGTTTGTGTATATATGCTATGGATACGTTGTTTATACTTTGGGACTGGTGATAATTGTGCTGTTTGTTTAACCCAGAATGGTTGAATAATTTCCCGGACAAACGCATCACCATCATCATCACATTCTAAAGTTCTTATAATTTTCCCGTAAGTAAAGTACAAGTCTTCTCCCATTTACCATAAATATCAAAATACGAAATAGATCTGAATAAAGATATTAAATAATAATAATTATTATTATTATTATAGTAATAATGATGATAATAATAATAATAATAATAATAATAATAATAATAATAAATGATAATAATAATAATATGATAATAATAATAATAATAATAATAAATGATAATAATAATAATAATAATAATAATAATAATAATATGATAATAACTATGATAATAACTATTTCGGTGATTGATGTTTTGGTCTATGGGAGAGAATTCGTACATTACTGTAATGAAATATTGTATTGAGTTGCTTCCCTTAGACTATTAACGGGTAGATAGAATTTTATAATACATAGGGTTGAAATTAATGTTTATTTTTAATAGTATAATTTATCATTATTATTTAATTTAATTTAATTATTTATTTGATAATAATAATAATAATGATAAAATTGTTCCGTTGATTGATATGTATGGTCAAAGGGAAAGAATACGTACTTAACTATTTGGTAAGGTTGTAAGAGTTGCTTCCCTTAGACTATACTATGTAGATGGAAACTTACAATGTGTAGGCTAGAACGTATTGATTATTGTTATTATTATTTTTATAATTGTTGTTATTATTATTATTATTATTATTATAATGATAGTAAAATTACTAATAATGATAATAATAATAATAACAATGATAACAATAATACGTATGATATACAAAAAATGTAATAACTATTTCATTAATTGATATTTATGGTCTATGGGAGATAATTTTTACTTACTACAAGGAAAGATTGTAAGAGTTGCTTCCATAATTGGAGCCAACTGATCCAGGTATACCATGTTTGCGAAGGCGTGAAAATGAGGGTTAAAACGATTGTCTCATTAATTAAACTTGATCAAAGTGAGAACCAACAGGTAATTTGGGGTATTCAACAGTCTATAAAATGTTATCTCCCCCGCTTCTGTTATTATTTATACATCCATTGAAAAACTTTACCCCCATTTCTATTATTCTATCCTGAATCTTTTTTGACACTAACTTTTCCGGCAAGAGTGGTCTCTCTGTGTAACAGTTGTAACAGTAACAGCAAATTACGTTCATCAAAGATATGTAATGTGTGTTAAAAATTCTGTCTCAAATCTGCTTGAGAAATAAGGTACCAGGACAATAATTCAGCTGTAATAAAAGTAATAAAATTATTATTATTACTACAGAAATATTTCATAAATTGAAAAATAATAATAATAAATAATATGATTGAATATTGTTGAAATAAAATAGAAATTTTACTTGAACAGACATTCGAACAGAACAATTTCAATTGAGTTCTTCCTATGCTCCCTTTTGTTTTCTGATAGATATACGAACTAGGTAACGACATTGAAGTTAGACCGTTCGTCCGGATGTGCTATTCAGAACACTCGGCTTACTTCTCATGGATACTCTACATACTAGAGGGCGCCCTGTTGTCATTCGGAGCGTTTCTGGCATGGGAGACAAGACATGTATGTTTACAGTTTAACAATAGGTATGGAACGACATTCTGCCATGCTAATCGCTAAATACAAAATGCGTAATGCTTTTTGCCAATTGTGTAAATGTCTAGGGAATGTTCCAAATGAAAGATGTAAATGACAAATTCGAAGTGCGAAATGCTTATTGCTAAATGCATGTTTGCACTACTGGCACTGAACTGCGCGATTTTTAAAGTGACTGTACATTTGCTAAATGCATGTTTATTTGCATTAAAGCTTATTGCTTATTGCACAACTAAATAAAAAATGTCGCTGTTCAATGCTAGTAGTGCAAACATGCATTTAGCAATAAGCATTTTGCATTTCGCATTTGTCTTTTACATCTATCATTTTGGAACATTCCGGTTCTTTCCCTAGCAATTTCCACAATTGGCAAAAAGCATTTCGCATTTTCATTAAACTTTTCGCATTTAGCATTCAGCAAATAGCATGGCAGAATGGCGTTCCATAAATAGCAAATAACACAATCGGAAATCGCCGTCTATTTCCGGCAAACCGGTCAGCCATCGGATTTATCCGGTGAAAGGGTATACATGTAGTTATAGCGAGAAATTTTAACTTTCTTTACTGCCGAAATAATGGCAATAAAATAAATAGACCCAACAGAACAAACAGGAGTGTTCTGGAAGTACTTTTATCATATGTTTAGATTATTGTACCGACTTTTGAATTAGGGTAACACGTTTTCAGTTGACAGAGCTAATACACAACAGCGGAATCACAACAGCGGGGTGACATGAAAACTCTCACAAATACGGCATGGGGCACCATATATTTTGTAATGGCGGAAGCCTTCACACTACTGAAGCCAATCCGATTATGTATAATATAAAAGGCGTACGGGTTTGTTTGTTTTTTTCAAGTTATTTTATAGCCTTTATTTGGTTATACTCCCATTACATTGGCAAAAAGTGTTTTATTCCAATTTTGATTGAAAATTTCAAATTCAAAAATGAAAGTGTTTAGCCAGACATTTAGTCAAACCTTAACGACTAAATTTCATAAACAGACAGTAGTTCCAGATCAGACAGCTCCTTTAGGGTATCCTGCTTGTTTATGATTTTAAGATATTTTAGCCTAGGTATGTTGTGTCTGCAATGGACATTTTGTAAGATGGAATTTGCTGAAATCTTACAGCTAAACATTTCCCAAATCAAACAAAATTCCCTATTTCTGGGGTATGGGTTATCTTCCCAAAATGGTGAGAAAAGACCCTGGCTTAAACAAGCAGCATTATGTCCAGCGTTTGGCAACTAACAGCGACCTTACTTGCATTTGCAAACAGTTTGGGCTCAAATTATTTGACGTATTATCAAGATCCAAACTGTTTGACACGCCGTCAGTACTTCCATTACATTTGTGACAATTGTGTGGTCATTAGCATCAGTACAACAGAAAAAGATGTGAATGCAAATACTAAAATCATCATTCCTCCACCAAACCCTATGTTGTGACTAGTCTCTAGTCATCTCGAATCACAACAAAGGGATCGGTGGAGAAATAAAGGAGATATCCTCGAAAATGTTTTAATTTAAGCATATTAGCTTGGCCTCTGAATTCATACTACTCTTTTGACAATTGTGTGACCTTAAATGATGCTAACCATTTTAACACATTCTCTCCTAGACTATTTTAGACCCAACCTCTTCGAATTAATCTAACGAAACGGAGCATTAACTATAGAAAAGGAGAATATTAGAATTGTGTTGTTTTGAAAACATTGTGAAAAAGAGAGCATTTGCTCCTTTGGAGCAAATGCTCTATTTATCACAATGGTTTCAATAAATGAGTTTTACAGAGGCGCAAATAGGCGTCAATAGGAGATAATGGGTTAAAGGAGAAAAAACACATGTCTTTAACTTCTTACAGAATAAAGTAAAATAAAAACAAAATGCTTCCATTTCATACAGGTAAAAATCGAAGCATTGAATGACTCTCATCAGATAGGTCTTTGTCTGTACAATGTGGTAGTGCTAAGCGCTGTGGGGCTGACCTTGTCATTGTTGCTGGACCAGCAGATCATCATTTTGTATGGCATGACCTCCAGCTGCCTCATCATAGGCACCACAGTTACACAGGTTGTTGTGTTCGTTCCTAAGGTAGGTTGTGTATGGTACTCACTAACTCTTTACATGCCAAGTATTTGTTTCCTCTGCGTCCATTGTTGCCTGCTTCAATTCTTAACCATTTTCTCCATAAATATGCCTTTCTACGCCTCTGTAAATGTCACTTTTTGAAACCATTGTGATAAATAGAGCATTTGCTCCATAGGAGCAAATGCTCTATTTTTTTCAATGGTCTCGAAACTACACAATTCTAATTGTCCCCTTTTTGCTAGTAAATGCTTCTTTTCGGTAGATTTATTCAAAGAGGTTGGATCTAAATAGCCTATAAAGGAATGGGTAAAAATAAACTTTCTCTCATTTCTTTGCAGACCCTGATGATATGCCACATTATGTAAACTGTTTGCATAGGTAATCAATATTTCAGCTCTAGCATGCAAAAATCCCTCACAGTTACATATGGCGATCGTAGCTTTGCAAAGGCGGCTCCTAAGTTGTGGAATGAACTTCCGGTGGGATTACGGAACTCAGCTTCACTTGAGTCTTTTAAAAGAGCTCTTAAAACTCGTTTCTTTATAAAGATTTATGGTGGCTGATGTATATTTTAAGTCCAAATAGCTGTTGCATGCTTTAACTTAAGAAATAGTATGCCATCAACATTGCTTTATCCTCTTAATATATTATAACTGTAATATACCTTACCAGACATATGGATTTTAAATGTTAAATTTTGAGGTTATGCCATAAGTTCTTTTTATACCTTAGAAATTACACTGTAAACGTTCTTTTATGTTATTATTTCTATTTCATAACTTAAAGTTTCTTTAAAAATATTTTCTTTTCTTTTCTGCTTTAGAATGTATTTTCTTTTTAATTGTAAAGCACTTATGAACGTATTTTAGATATGAAAACAGTGCTATATAAATATGGTATAATAATAATAATATTATGTAATTACTTCTTACATGAATATTCAACAGGCAAAGCGTTTTAGATCCTTCTCATTCTGAGAGTGGGTCTTAATCTTAACACTTTATCCCTTCCATATCCATATAAGAAACAATGACATATGAGAGGTAACTTCTATCCCGCTATTAGCGACTTAACTCGCATTCGAAAACAGTATTTCAGTCATATCGAACTTCAGGTGGAGGAAGACCCTAACTATTTTTCCGTGCACAGAACAAATTCAATTGATTCGTGCACAGGCGATCACTCGGGTAGAACCACCGACCTACCGCAAGTCAACCGGAAGGTTTCCTCACCTGACAAATCCAAATGTCTAGACCGGGATTCGAACCACAGTGATGGGGAATTTGTGGAGAGACTCCGCAAACTACTGAAGAATTCACGTTGGGGTTTAACTCATTCTCCCCTAGGCTATTTTTAGACCCAACCTCTTTGAATGTATCTACCGAAAAGGAGCAGAGAAAAGGAAAAATTAGAATTTTGTAGTTTGAAACCATTGTGATAAATAGAGCATTTGCTCCTATAGGAGCAAATGCTCTATTTATCAAAATGGTTTCAACAGGTGATTTTTACAGAGGCGTAGAAAGGTGTATTTATGGAGGAAAGGGTTAAGCAAACAGAGCAGCGGTGAGGAATTTGTGGAGAGACTCCGCAAACTACTGAAGAATTCCTGTTGGGGTTTAAAGATCTTCCAGCGTTTTGCCCATACAGATGGCTGTTAGTACATTTTTGTTAATAGAGTAGACCCGGAACAGACAAATCCCGTAGGAGCTGTCTGATCAGTCTGTTCTGTTTGCTAATAATATAGATCTGATTCTGAAGTTTCTGTCACAGTCGAAATTTCTATGTTAAAGTGTAATCATAAAACAAATTAGTTCATGAATATCCATGCAGTAATAAATCAATGTCCATGGGAGAAAGGGCCCAATCTTTACTCCATAACTATCCCATTCTACACCTTTGCAAACAGAGTAGACCCAGATCAGATGGCTCCTGCGTGAGCCCTCTGATCAAGGTCTGCTATGTTTGCTTATCATATAATATAGATATGATTACAATGTATACAGTTTCTTATATGAATATTTACGGAGTAAATGGTAAACTCGATCATATACCGAGGGCTTGGTGCAAAACTATTCTAAATCCTTCACAAAGTGATGGAGTTAGAATAGTTTTGCACCAAGCCCTCGATATTACGATAGGGCTTTAACCTGCAGGGAAACTATCATCCGCTCAAATATGCATGCTTCGTCTTTAGAAACAAAGGTTATAGTTTCCTTGTCTTCCATTATACAATCTGAACATCATCCAGTTCGAATCTTTTAAGAGACGTCGAGTTTCCAAGTGGTTATAAGAGATGGCAACTATAATAATCATAATTTATAACAATAATAATTATTATTATTATAATAACAATAATAGTAATGGTGATTATTATTATTTGTGTAATCATGTTTCACACACAAAACACTACGTGTCACAAAGGTTCTGGGGTGTTCTTGTGTCCGTTCGAGCTTAGAAACTTTCTATCTATATAAAAAATTGTGATTTTTCGTTCACCAGGCAAAAACAAAGATAACGAGCATCAGAATTTTTTTTCTCACATAACAAAAATTGTGTATTTTCGCCGTTTTAAATGACATGTAAACATGGCTTGACGTCATATAAGATGTATGACGTCATATATCTTCCAAAGTGTTCTTATACACATATTACAGATATGGGAATCTTAACCCGTTGTTCTAACCCGGAGATAAGGGGAGGTATGTGAGAAATAAAAATCAGCTAAATATTTAGCAAGGGAATGGATACAGCATCGGAAGACCGACCGCATGGCTCAGTGGTAGAGCGTCCGCCTGCGGTACGGAAGGTCGTGGGTTCGATCCCCGGCCGCGACAGACCAAAAGTCGTTAAAAGTTGGTACTAGTAGGTCCCTTGTCTGCGCTCGACATTAAAAGGTGTAGTTCTAGGACTGGTCGGCCCGGTGTCAGGATAATGTGACTGGGTGGGATGCCCTTGCCATGTGCCCGCGGCAGGGGTATTTCAGTGAGGCAGCACTATAACTTGTCTCATGCGGGTGCAGTCTGCAAATAACTGAAATACTGTTGGTCGGACGTTAAACCCAACTCACTAACTCACTCGGAAGTAAGACCTGACCGGTCATTTTAGGATTATATACTTCATTTGAATTTCAGGTGCTGGCGGTATACCAGAAGTCTGCGGTTGCCGACGTTAGAGCGGGAGGCACCCAAACTCAACCATCTGGACTTACTTTCACCAGTTCTGTCAAGCCAGCCCCAAGCTCTCAACAAACAGATCTTGAAATATAATCCGATTTCTTGCCTTTTATGCCGATGTTTGTCCAGTTTCGAGGATATTATCTAAAACTCTTGTGAATAAGTGTTAGTTGATTATTTCGATTGTACAGTAAAACCCCTCTAAAGCGACCACTTAATGAAACATTGGTGTCTTTTAAACCAGGTGGTTGCTTAATGCAGGATTAAAGTACACCATGAATATTAATGAGCCGACTTCTTATAATACATATGCATTTTCAGTTATTGCAGGAAATTTAGAATGAGATCTATATTATTTCATAAGCAAACAGAGCAGACCCTGCAGAAGCCATCTGATTTGGGTTTTCTCTGTGCGCAAAGGCCCTTAGAGGCATATTTACAGAATAAAGAGTTAAGCCAACACCTATCTATAAGATCCAAAATTGGAGCCCTATGATCTGGGTTTCACTGTTTGCAAATACCAGTACATTTGATTCGTGCAAGGAGAGGGTTAATTTTGTATGGTAAACAAATCAACAAATTAGCTTGACTAAATCCACAACTGGTAAATGCTGAACGAATAGCATACATTGTACCTACAGTAAAATCCCTCTAAACCGGATGTTAAATTTAGTATAAATATTGGTCTTGGAGACAGGTGGCAGCTTAATGCAGGGTGAAAGTCATTCAGAAAGCTCCTCTAGGAGCTTTCTGAATGACTTGCACCCTGCATTAAGCAGCCACCTGCATAAATGTATCTAAATTCTTCTGTACTAGAATTCCGGTTTAGAGAGGTTTTACTGTACATGTACATATAATGTGCCTGTCAACGGACTGTAATCATGGGACTGATATGACATAGCTAACTGATACGTTTTCACATAATGTATTACAGAACACAGTAGCGACTATATAACAACCATAATATTTATTATTATAATGAATTGATAAGAACAGATGCTTGCTTATGCTGGACGAGCTTTCTGCATAAAGCTCCCAGGAGTTTTTTCTGCACACCTTTCGTATTTTTTAAAAATAACATCTGTCTTAAAATCTCAGCACAAGACTTAATTTTCTTTCTACACAAACCGAATTCCAGGACATGAGAATCACGAATATTGAAAAACGAATTTGCGCGAGTCCCTTCGTCTATCATTTAAGCATATAATTTCGGTTTGTCCAGAGAAAAGTCCAATGGCTATAATGACATTCAGTCTGGTGACTGAACTAGAATTTAAGTCTGTAGGGCTATGATTGTGAGTACAGTCCATTCTTTAGATGTTGGCTGACAGGTGGGGGGTTATGCTGGAACTGATGGTATTCAGCCGTTTCTGTGGGCACAAAGTACAGAGGAACGTAACCAATACGGCCACTGGACCACATCTGCAATGAAACAGAAAAGGGATACGAACAATGAAAGTGACAGGAAAAAACAAGATGTGTTTGTGAAACACTATGCCCCCTCATATATTTGACCTCTGACCTTGAAGGATGACCTTGACCTTGACATGTCACCCCTCAAAATGTGCATCCTCATGAGATACACAAGCATGCCAAATATCAAGTCCCTATCTCTACTGGTCCAAAACTTATGGCCAATGTTAAAGTTGGCGATTTGACCCATATATTTGACCTCTGACCTTGAAGGATGACCTTGACCTTGACACGGCACCCCTCAAAATGTGCGGCTTTATGAGATACATATGTATGCCAAATATCAAGTCTCTATCTATACTGGCTCAAAAGTTATGACCAATGTTAAAGTTGCTGACAAACAAACAGACAAACGGACAAACAGACAGACAGGGCAAAAACAATATGCCCCCGACTATCGTCAATGGGGGCATAAAAAATTCAGTCGAAAGGATGGTAAAATATGTATGCTCCTGCACTATTTGACAAAATGTCTGTCCAAATATAATATTGTGGATAAATTATGGCAAACTTAAACGAATTTGTTTTAACCCATTCCTTTCTAGACTATATTTGGATAAAACTTCTTTGAATAAATCTATTGAAAAGGAGCACTTAATAGAGAAATGGAAACTTTTACAAATGTGTAGTTTTGCAACCATTGTGGTAAATAGGGTATTTGCTCCTATGATTTCAAACAATGACTTACAGAGAGGTCAAAAGTCGTCAGAAGGAGGGAATGAGAATTGGTTAATTACATTAATCGATTGTGCATACGCTGAGAAGAAGTACATTGCAAGAAAATCAATTGAATAAACACCGAAGAAGACACAACTTTTATGTGTTTTATATGTTATTCAATGTATTAGTATTTATTGGTCTCGCATTTTAGTTCCGTTAATTGTTCGATCAAGGTCGATAAAATTTTATTGTAGAACAAAAATGATAAAGTATCTATGAAACAGTTAATTTTGTATCACAGGGATATTCAATATAAGTTCAAATTGACAATCTTCATAATAACGACTGAACATAACAAATACTAGGTTTTATGATATTATTGAAATGTATGCATAGATTGTAGGGACTTTTAACATACCACAGTAAGAAGTGCTCCTCCTTCAAATTTGGGCTGGAACACAATGTGCTGTGGCTTTTCTCCATCATTTCCTTTCACAAGACCACTGAAAAAAAAAGTAATTATGTAAAATGAATTAAACCCTTCCGGCTTTTTCATGCATTTGCAAAGAGAGTAAACCCAAGTCAGATGGCTACTGAAAACAGCCTTCTAATCAACGCCTGATGTTTGCTTATGAAATTATACTAGATCTGACTCTTGGGTTTCTTCCAATGCAGAAATATGAATAAGGGAAACTCAATTAGTCTGAAGACTAATCTCCCTTGAGGCTCTTGATTAAAAGAATCACATACAAAAGTACCAAAACATTAAACAAAGCAACAATTCATTTACAGCTCCTCTGTCGTAAAGAAATACTATAAAACTCGGGCAATGAAGAGAATGTTTACAATTAGGGGAAAGATCAGAATCTGGAAAACCCGGCATCCGATCTGGTCCCAACTGCAAATTTATGAGTGAAAGAAAAGCACTTTAGTTATTGCAGACAAAAGTATTTAAGAAACGATTTTAAAACAAATACAGTTGGCATTAGAAAATCGCATGACTTTCAGCTTGCAGAGAAATCTGTCTTGACAATGTGCTATAATTTTGTCAACTGCCACAGTTAAGAAAAAATAAAATCAATTTCACAGTACAATATCAGTGCCACACAATTAGGACCCTAATTATATAACTAGTAACCCTATGTAAAAAAGGTCCAAACTGTTCTAAACAACAACATAGTCGAGTACTGAAAGATGGAGGTCAAGGCAAATGTCGCAAACATATAAAGCTAGTGTTGATACCTGGCAATATTTACTCAATGATCATGATGGAACCATACCATTAGATAGATTGAATCGAGAATAGAAACTGATTTTGTGTGTCCTATCTAGATTCAAGCTATTTAACATTCCAAGTATCCTTCAAACTATGAGGTTTAACATAAGCAGAATAAAGCTACTGTAATCATTTTTAAAGGCATAATATGAATTGGTAAAGAAATTTATGTCAGTGAGGTGGAGGGATATATTACTGGGCAAATTATCGAATATACTGTGTACACATGGCATTATAAAACTTCAGCTTATAAATAACCATACTGACAGCAGAGGTCCAGATAATATTCGTAAATTAAAACATTTTCAGGAGCGTTCTGTTTCACTTTCACCTTGCTTTAAGCAACCACCTGCCTTTAACACAAAATAATTGATGTAATTTAGTGGTCATTATAGAAAGGTTTTACTGTATATGAACACATGAGTGTTTTACCTTACTATAATAGACTGTTTGGAAACTGAGTAGATATTTATTTATCTAGCACCTGATCTGGATCTAAACTGTACAAATTCAGATATAGACTGGTAAAATAATGCTTCACTAACCCTTAATATATATTAACCCTTTCCCTGTTCTATATTTATAACAAATTTCAATACCTACTGATTATTCATAGATAAACTAGTTATAATGAAATTATAATGAAATATGGAAGGTGGAACATTATAGCCATTTTAGAACCTTAAGAAACAGTTCTATCATATTCCATTAGCAAAATGTGCAGACCCTAATCCTATAGGAGCCATTTGATCTGGGTCTACTCAGTTTGCAAATGCGTGAAAATGCATTTACCGGTATATGAGGGAAAGGATTAAACAATGTTATTGATTTACCATGATGTTATCTCTAAGACCGGGGAATTCTTCGTACGGAACACAGCTATATAATCCCTATTATCTGAAAAGAAATTGTGAGATAATGCAGTTGTGTGGTTAAATCCATGTTAGTGTGATCAGATTGATCAATTTCATAAAGCATCCAGAAGATGGCATCTGACTGCTTTCAAACGGATATAACTGTCAATATGACAACTAGCCGTAAGTGTTTACACTATGAATATCTATGAATGCCCATTATAAATTAATTTCATTACTGTATTAAAAATATGAAACAATGATATTTATTGCAATGAAAACTAGAGGTTTTTGTCAAAAAAACGGATGTCTCCCCTCTAATAAAAACAATATGTAAAGGGAAATCACTAAAAATGTTATGGTCTTGATGAATGATACTTCCCCTCATTATGCGCTTTCCACACTACATTTTTCAAGAAGTAAAAGATAACAGCTAATACCTCCAAAATTACTGATACCAGATGCATGGCCCTTGTGCATGACACTTACTTTCATCATGCTCTTTCCAAAAAGAAAATGTCATTCCAATAGCATCAGTCGAACAGGAGTTATTGATCGGCCAAAAAATGTAACAAAGGGCAATAACTTCAAAAGTATTGAAGCCAGAATTATGGCCCTTGTTCATGACACTTTCTCTCATCATGCTCTTTCCATGTATGAAGTTTCAATACGATGGCAAGAGCCATGTAGGAGTTATCGTCCGGACAAGAAAGAATTAAACAAATGTACAAGGGGCAATAACTCTAAATTTATTAAAGCTCGAGTTAAGGATCTAATGCATGACACTTTCTCTTATCATGATCGTTCCACGTATGAAGTTTCACTCCAATGGCATGTGTCACATAGGAGTAATCATCCGGACAAAAAAATGTGTTTTTTTTTTCAAAAGGGCAATAACTCCAATATTAGTGAAACCAGAGTTATGGACCTAGTGCATGACACTTCCTCTCGTCATGATCTTTCCATATATGAAGTTTCAATCCAATGGCATGAGCCATATAGAAGTTATCTTCCGGACAAAAAAGTGTGATTGTTTTTACAAAGGGCAATAACTCCTATATTAGTGAAGCCAGAGTTATGTACCTTCTGCATGACACTTCCTCTCATTATGCTCTTTCCATATATGAAGTTTCAATCAACTGGCATCAGGCATATTGAAGTTATTGTCCGGACAAAAAATTATGATATTTTTTACAAAGGGCAATAACTCCAATATTAGTGAAGCCAGAGTTATGGACCTTGTGCATGACACTTCCTCTCATCATGATCTTTCCATATATGAAGTTTCAATCCAATGGCATGAGCCATATAGGAGTTATCGTCCGGACAAAAAAGTGTGATTTTTTTTTACAAAGGGCAATAACTCCATTATTAGTGAAGCCAGAGTTATGGACCTTGTGCATGACACTTCCTCTCATTATGCTCTTTCCATATATGAAGTTTCAATCAACTGGCATCAGGCATATTGAAGTTATCTTCCGAACAAAAAGTGTGACGGACAGACGGACGGACAGACAGACAACTCTCACGAAAACAATATGTCTCCCCCATATAAATATGGGGGGAGACATAATTAGTCAAGAATCCAATGTGTAATATGTAGGCAAACAACAAGACCCTGAACAGAGAGCTCCTCTAATGCAAATGTATAACTCTTTACTCCATAGTTACGCCTTTTGATGTTTTTGGCAAACACAGTAAGAGCTGTCTTATCAGGGTCTCCTCTGTTGGCTTATATATTTTATATTCTCCTATGGTTGCCGCACAATAAACGCTCAGATGCTTGATTCAACTTTCATTTTTCAAATCGCATTTCCTAGATGCAGATGAGACGCTAAGTAATCCTGTGTCTCATCAGGATCCAAGCTGTTGCTCAATAATTTCTCAAAAGCTGGAACAAATCAAAACTAAGTAAAAAATGCAACAGATTGGAGATTGTTTTGTTACAGCAGGATAAAGCCTGTCTTACCACTGAACATGACTGCAAGTCTTTCCCCTGAGGGGTCCCAGGCCATGTCTTGTATACAGCCACCAACTCTGAAACATATACAGATAAATGAAAGGTCTATTGTTACAGAAAGTCCCAATAAGATGTGTAACTTAAAACATTTACAAAAATAGCTCCTTTGTTTCTCAAAGAGATAATTCAAAAGAGTGGTCACTACATAGGGTAGTATTTGAAAATGCACTATTATCTATTGCTATTTGTTACATACATGTATACAAATATTTTATTTCAAACCTTTAAGTCTAGCATGGAGAAATTCAGAAAACATTATTAGTACACTTCCTAAGTAGCCATATAACATATACCTTTGTGTAGTCATAACAAGAGATCCATGATCTTTGTGAAGACATAACAAGAGGACCATGATGGCCCTTTAATCTTTTGCAACCATAGGTGTAACTTGTTATCTTTTGCAGTAACACAGCATCAAATCTGGGTCAAAACTGTTTGATGATCTAGCCCCGAGGTTATGAAACCTTTTGCTCGAGACTGAGATCATTCTCAAGCATCTGATTGGTCAGATTCTGAGCTTACTCAGAATCTGACCGATCAGATACTTGAGAATGATCTCAGACTCAGAAGTTTATATCCTTGGACCCAGGCCCAAGGTTATAAAACCTTTTGCTTGAGTCTGAGATCATTCTCAAACATCTTATTGGTCAGAATCTGAACAATCAGATATTTGAGAATGATCTCAGACTTAGAGAAGTTTTATAGCCTTGGGCCGATTTCATGTTTTTGTAGAAAAACTGAAGATAACTCTAAATATCAGGTCAAATACTTTTGGTGTTGTACACAAGAAAAATACCTCATATGAATTTTTGTAGGTGCTGTCTGGGCCCAGGATATAAAACTTCAGAGTCTGAGTCTGAGAATGAGATCATTCTGAAGTATCTGATTGGTCAGAGCAGATGCTTGAGAATGATCTCAGACTCAAGCAAAAAGCTTTATATCCTCGGGCCTGTTCTGTTTGCTGACATGTTACAGATCTATTCTCTGCAGTTTGCCATGGCAACAGATTTCCTTATATTGTTTTCACACAATTATCAAATTGATAAATATTCACAACAGGCGGAGTTTTTATGAAGATTCATCAAGTAAGTGTTTCAAAAGACATGCAGTTGTGTCACTTTGTTTCTTGATTTTCAACATGTAAATATTAACCCTTCTCTTGCTGAATTTTAAAATAAATTTATCCTTCTTTACACATGCCCTGTTGTATAATTACATATATCTTCACTGTGTTCAAGTATTTCGCTGTGCAATCACTACTGTGGAGTGCACTGGTTGCACAATCTACTTGTAAATAGTGCAGACCCTTATGAGACAGCTCCTGCAGGAGCTGTCTCATCTGGGTCTTCACTATTTACAGTTATGTATATTGATGTGAATAGCAAGCAAAGGGTTAACACAAACAAGACCACCACATGTGACAGCAGTGTCTAATGTCAGCAAAATGTTGTTCAGTTGCTTTTTTTCCAGCAAACAAAGATATGTCAATATGCATGTTAGAGTTAAAACTAAAACTGGGACACACGGCAATATTGACCAATGCGTAACTAAAATTTGCACTGACTGTGATAAACCTCTACCCCTTCCCAACACATACACACACACCCTGCAAGCAGGTGTAAGTTTATGTGATTAATTTGGGCCTTAACTCTGTGAAAAATCAAAAATATATAAGAATATGCATCTCCCCTGTAAATGATGAAGCTTTTCAAAAACTTTCGTTGAAATTCCAGCAGTTGTTGTTGATAAACAGCACAGACAAGAAAAAGCATCAGACCAGCTGACTGACTGACATAGTTACTCCTAATTAATCCTCCGTGTCCACCCTTAACTTTGTTTGAGGTGGTATGAAGACAGTAACCAGACAAGGTACATATTCAAATACTAAAATCATCATTTCTCCACCAAACCCTATGTTGTGACCACTCTTTAGAATCGTCTCTTTGAGACAATTCTAAAGAATGGTCACAACACAGGGTTTGGTGGAGAAATAAAGAAGTTATACTGGAAAATGTTTAATTTACACATCTTATCATGACCTCTGAGTGATTTTTTTACCAATGTCTACAACACCATCATCAAACAGTTGTCTAATGTATCTACCATAGAACCTCTCTAAACAACCACTTAACCCTTTGCCTGATAGAAACAACTTTTGGCACCTTTGCAAACACAGTAGACCCAGATTAGACAGCTATCATTGAGGCCATCTAATCAGGGTCTGCTGTTTATTTACAAAATGATATAGATCAAATTCTACAGTTTATGCCATGGTCAAACTTTCCATTATAAAAACCATCTTATTATCATTTATGAACCGACATTGCCTGACACGTTTCCTTACATATGTTCATAAATAAACATTTGTCTAAAAAAAAAAAAAGCAGGTGGTTGCTTAATGCACTGTGAAAGTTATGCAGAAGCTCCAGCAGTAGCTTTCTGCATAATTTTATCCTGCATCAAGCTACCAACTGCTTTTTAGACCCCAAATTACACTCCATTTTGGTGATCACTTTAGAGGTTTGACTGTACAGTAAAACCCCTCTAAACTGAATGTTAAATTAAGTATAAATATCAGTCTTGGCTACAGATGGCAGCACAATACAGGGTTAAAGTCATGCAGAAAGCTCTTCTAGAAGCCACTTGACTAAAAGTTTGGTTTGGTTTTTATCGGGTTTTGCGTTGTTTTACTGGTATTTCATTCATATCACGTCCAGCGAATTACAGGAGGAGGAAGACCCCTGGGTCCATGCTTATAAAATTTTTAGTTGAGCCTGAGTTCGTTCTCAAGTTTTTGATTGGTCAGATTTGAACCTCTGGCTCAAATCTGACCAATCAAAAGCTTGAGAACTCAAATCTGACCAATCAAAAGCTTGAGAAGGAACTCAGACTCAACTAAAAAGCTTTATAAGCATGGACCCTGATATTCTTCTGTGCACGTAACAAATTGCATCATTTCATACACAGAAGAACATCCAAGTAGAACAACCAACCTACCGAAAGCCAGTTAGAAGGCTTCCTCACATGAAAAATCCGAAAGCCTAGACCGGGATTCGAACCCACAGCGGTGAGAGGGCTAAGCGATTGTCAGTCGACGACCATATTTCTCTACTAGAATTCCAGTTTAGAGCGGTTTTACTGTACTTCGTTAGCTATAAAAACAAGTTATACTTCACTGATGATTCATCTTCAGAAATAAGTAATTCCGTCTCTGATAGGTCAACACAGGCAACTGCCAACTGAGATCCACCAATCACAGGCTCTGTTTCCTCTGTGGCTTCAGAAAATGTTAGGGAATAGATGATGGGTTGGTTTTCTGTTGAAAACAGTAAAACATTCCCCTTTGGACTCCAACATGAAGCCTGAAATAAAAGATAGGCCCCAACTTTATGAAACAGGTCAAAGATATTTGACATTTAGTAAAACCTCTCTATATTGAATGCACACAGCGTGTTTAACCCTTTCCTTCAAACAGAGTAGACCCAGATCAGACAGCTCTTGTTTGCTAATGGAATTAAATAGATTTGATTCTACACCCTCTGCCACAGTCGAAAGGTCCCTTTAAAACAGTTTGGCTCCTTAATATTCATGATGTCATTATTTCTTACATGAATATTGAAAGGGTTAGCCATTTCCTCATGAATATTCATGGACAGAAAATTTATAATTACATATTAAAATGGAAACATTTGGCTGTGAAAAAAACATCAGAATAAGATCTATATTGTACTATAAAACAAGAGAGCAATGATGGCCCTGATATTGCTCACCAGACAATCAGAGGAGAATATTTTCAAAGCTTTCACTATATGTTTCTATAGAAAACTGGCCATCCCTGGGGCGGGGCCAATTTTGACCCTGGGGAATAATTTATATAACTTTTGTAGAGGATCTGAATATGATGCTATGTGCCAAATATGAAAGCTGAGAACCTTCCAGTTTCAGAGGACAAGATTTCAAAGTTTCCACTATATGTTTCTATTGAAAACCGGCCACCCCTGGGGTGGGCCAATTTTGACCAAAGGGGTATAAAATATATAACTTTTGTAGAGGACCTGAACATGATGCTATGTGCCAAATATGAAATCTGAGAACATTCCAGTTTCAGGAGAAGATTTTCAAATTTTCACTCTATGTTTTCTATTGAAAACTGCCCACCCGTGGGGCGGGGCCAATTTTGACCCCAGGGTCAAAATTTATATAACTCATGTAGAGGACCTGAACATGATGCTATGGGCAAAAAATGAAAGCTGAGAACCTTTCAGTTTCAGAGGAGAAGATTTTCAAAGTTTTACTATATGTTTCTATAGAAAACAAGGCACCCCTGGGGCAGGGCCAATTTTGACCCCAGTGTCATAATTTATAATACTTTTGTAGAGGACCTACAGATGATGCTATGTACAAAAGATGAAAGCTGAGAAACCTGTAGATTCAGAGAAGATTTTTAAAGGTTCAAATTGTTGAAGACTGACGACACACAACGCACGCAGACAGATGACAGACATCAGGCAATCACAAAATTTCACCCTGAGCACTTTGTGCGCTGGTGAGCTAAAAACAGAGCAGATCATGGTCAGACATTTACATGAGCTGCCTGATCTGGGTCTACTCTGCTTGCAAATGTGCCAGAAGTCGAAAATATTAGAAGTGTTAACCCTTTCCTCCGTAAAAGTCACTTTTGAAACCATTGTGATAAATAGAGCATTTGCTCCTTTATTAATAATAGGAGCAAATGCTCTATTTATCACAATGGTTTCAAAACTACAAAATTTTAAAATTTTCCTTTTCTCTAGTTAATGCTCCTTTTTGGTAGATTTATTCAAAGAGGTTGGATCTAAAAATAGCCTATGAGGGAATTGGTTAAGCTACCAACTATCATAACTCTCATCCTGCAGTAAAAGAAAATGATGTCTGCTCAAATTTGAATCTGGTGCAATTTTGTTTAAGGTGCTATCGATCAAGTTTTGTGAAAAACTACTGTCAGACCAAGTTTCAAACTACCTGGATCCTGATGAGACGTCAAGCTACTGGTGTTTCATCTGGATCCACGCTGTGTGTAAATAACAGTTAGGTCACGCTTAGAAGGATATGGGTTAAGAATCAAAACTGGAACTATTGCTAAAGGTGATGGAATACCCCCGCTCAGCTGCCTTGACTGCAAATCAAACAAGATTTGTGCCAGGTTGTGCCATGGACAGACAGACAGACCAACGGACTGACCAACACACTGACTCCTGTATACCCCCTCTCAAACTTTGCTTGCGGGGGTATAATTATACACATCTGATCTGGATTCAAGGAAGGTAACATGTTCAACAACACAGTGCTAAAGGTACAAAGACTCTACTTTACCTTACATCTGCCAGTGGAGGTTGACCATTTCTCACAACTCCATTTCCTTGTTTCCCATACCCTGGATATAAATCAACAAGATTGAACTCAACATTATTGTGGAAAATAACAACCCTAGCTTTACTTACCCCTTATGCTTATATTCATGTAAGAAATAACATCATAAATATTTACCAGCTGATTTTTTATAATAGCATATCGAGGGCTTGGTGCAAAACTATTCTAACTCCTTCACTTTGTGAAGGAGTTAGAATAGTTTTGCACCAAGCCCTCGATATGTACACAGGACTTTTTGGTATTGATAGAAATTGTACAGCCAGATCTATTATAATTCCATATTAAGCAAACAGAGCAGACCCTGGTAAGACGGCCCCTACAGGATCTGGGTCTATTCTGTGTGCTAAGGAATGAAAAAAGCATTTATACTAGAGAAAGGGTAAACTCCATAAATATTCATGTAAGAAATAATTGTAATATGAATATTAATTCAATGAACTTTTTCAAGGTGCCAAATTGAATTTTTCTGCTTGACAAACTGAAAAAAAGAGTTGCTTGTATTAAAGTAAAAAAGTACAAATAGGCCATATTTTTGTATTTAACCAACAACAGAAACAAACAAAAAGGTTTGACTATCATCTGACAATGTCCAAATATAATGCCAGTGTTCTACAGGGATCCCATTTTGTGATGTGGTCCATTGTTAAAAATGAAAGTAGGACACAGCGTGATTTTCAAAGTGCTTCTGAACTAGAAAATTGTGTCTGTAAGACACAGCGATGCCCCCTAGGTGGTGTTTGACAATGAAAACAAGAGCACCGCGAGACGGGGCAATATACGCCCGAAGGCTTGCTACCCGAAACTATCAAAGGGCAATAACTCCAGAATGAAAAATGATTTGAGAGTTATCTCTCTGATATGCACAACAACACATCAATATCTATCATTCCTGAAAGTTTGGAGAAATTATGTTGAAAAATAAAGGAGGAGTTAGTTGCACAAGAAATTGCTACCCGAAACTATCAAAGGGCAATAACTCCAGAATGAACAAGTGATACTGAAGCCCTATTTGTGACCTTGACCTTGAAAGTTCACAATTGGGTTTTGTACGCGACACACCTTCAAGTGATACTGAACATATGTGTGAAAGAATTTTGAAAATCGGAGAAAAATGAGTAAGTTATAGCCAGGACACGAATTTGCTAACGGACGGACAGAATTGCTAACGCCCTATTTGTGACCTTGACCTTGAAAGTTCACCATTGGGTTTTGTACGCGACACACCTTCAAGTGATACTGAACATATGTGTGAAAGAATTTTGAAAATTGGTGAAAAGATGAGTAAGTTTTACCAAGGACACGAAAATTGCTAACGCCCTATTTGTGACATTGACCTTGAAAGTTCACAATTGGGTTTTGTACGCGACACACCTTCAAGTGATACTGAACATTTGTGTGAAAGAATTTTGAAAATCGGAGAAAAAATGAGTAAGTTATAGCCAGGACACGAATTTGCTAACGGACGGACGGACAGAATTGCTAACGCCCTATTTGTGACCTTGACCTTGAAAGTTCACCATTGGGTTTTGTACGCGACACACCTTCAAGTGATACTGAACATACGTGTGAAAGAATTTTGAAAATTGGTGAAAAGATGAGTAAGTTTTAGCAAGGACACGAAAATTGCTAACGCCCTATTTGTGACCTTGACCTTGAAAGTTCACAATTGGGTTTTGTACGCGACACACCTTCAAGTGATACTGAACATTTGTGTGAAAGAATTTTGAAAATCGGAGAAAAAATGAGTAAGTTATAGCCAGGACACGAATTTGCTAACGGACGGACGGACAGACAGACGGACAGACAGACAGACGGACAGACGGACACCCAGCCAGACGGCCAGACGATGGAGACCATAACATAATACGACCCTTCGGGCGTATAAAAACCAACTGCACCTACAAGCGTGATACACAGGCAGATGGACGGGCAGAAGGACAGGTGCAAAACAATGCTCCCTGACTATCATCAACGTGGGCATAAAAATCTATCATCATCAGGCCTCATAGGAGAAAATGGCAACCTCCTCAGCAGGGTGACATAGCCTTATATCAACAACAGCTATAGAGTAAAATAAACCCAATCCCAGATTAAGCATTCACTTTATGAATATACGTGTAGGAAACAATGACATCATGAATATCAATAAAAAAAATTATCATGGCATAATCCAGAAAGCAGAGCAGACACTGATCAGACAGCTCCAACAGGAGCCGTCTGATCAAGGTCTGCTCTGTTTGCAAAGGAGTAAAAATGCATTTTTATGGAATAAAGGATGACTCAGCTGTAGTTATAACAGCTATTGCTTACCTAAACAAATTTGAGGGCGTTGCAGTAAACAGTTTACTTCCATCTGGTGACCATGACAACTGCGACACGCCACCTCCACCGAACCTGCCCAGTGGTGTGCAGATTTCCATTGCAACATCCCACGCAATCATTGTGCTGTCCACAGGGGAGGCTGACATAAGAATTTGTCCATCTGGGCTCCATGCCAGGCTGGTCACTGGACAGTGGTTAGTTTGCTGCAGTACCTGGACAGAGCTTGATGAAGGTCTGTGAAATACACAATGTCAGATTAACAAAAGCCCATCTTAAATTGATAAAAAAAAATTGCATAAAGAAAAACTTCCCATTGGTGGCCACTATCTAAACAAACACAGGTGTCTATAAAAGCAGTTTGTTTTGGGCCATGCCAGAAACTGTAGATTCAGATCTATATTACATCATAAGCAAACTGAGCAGCCCCTGATCAGATGGCTCCTACAGAAGCTGTCTGATCTGTGTCTACCCTGTTTGCAAAGGTGTAGAAAGGCCTATTTACGGAGTAAAGGGTTAAGAAGGTACTATAAAATTCAGCCAATTAACATTCATTTCTTAATGAATATTCATGAGGAAAACAGTTAACGCGGAAAAGTAATGACGCAAAATTGACTTCTACTGAGTAGCTAGCGACTCGTCATTAATTCTTGCGAATTACCAAGTACATTTCATCTGCAAAAAATTATAAATTGTCTGCTTGTGGTTTTAAAATAACTCTTTCTTTTAACAAGAGCTGTCACAGGACAGCGCGCTCGACTATTCTCAGAATTGTTAGTGTAAAAATGCTTGATAGCGGACTAAAATAGTGTCCAATGATACTAGAAGCAAGTAATCAGTCTCAGTAAAATATCTTTAATAGTATTCTGGATGTAGGATCTCTTTGAACTCTTTAATGAAAGAGAAAAACTTAAGTAAAAAAGGGCAATAATTTCTGTTAAAATGTTTGACAGAGTAATGTACTCTTGCCTACAGATGAAGCTTGAGGTGGTAAACAAGTATTCCAAGTTTCAAAGATTTATCTCAAAGGGTTATGTAAATAAGTGGACTTTAACAAAAACATTAACCAAAAGTTCTAAGTTAAAAAGGGCCATAATTCTGTCAAAATGCTTGACAGAGTTATGTACTCTTGCCTACAGATGAAGATTTTGATGGTGCACAAGTGTTCCAAGTTTTAAAGCTTTATCTCAAAGGGTTATGTAAATAAGTAGACTTAACCAAAAGTTCTAAGTTAAAAAGGGCCATAATTCTGTCAAAATGCTTGCTAGAGTTATGTGCTCTTGTCTACGGATGAATATTGTGGTGGTGAACAAGTGCTCCAAGTTTCAAACCTTTATTCCAAAGGTAAGAGGCAAAAAGTGGACTTTAACAAAAACCTTAACCAAAAATTCTAAGTTAAAAAGGGCCATAATTCTGTCAAAATGCTTGACAAAGTTATGTACTCTTGCCTACAGATAAAGTTTGTGATGGTGAACAAGTGTTCCAAGATTTAAAGCTTTATCTCCAAGGGTTATGTAAATAAGTGGACTTTAACAAAAACATTAACCAAAAGTTCTTAATTAAAAAGGGCCATAATTCTATCAAAATGCTGGACAGAGTTATGTACTCTTGCCTACAGATGACGTTTGTGGTGGTGAACAAGTGTTTCAAGTTTTAAAGCTTTATCTCAAAGGGTTATGTAAATAAGTGGACTTTAACAAAAACATTAACCAAAAGTTCTAAGTAAAAAAGGGCCATAATTCTGTCAAAATGCTTGACAGAGTTATGTACTCTTGCCTACAGATGAAGATTGTGGTGGTGAACAAGTGTTCCAAGTTTCAAAGCTTTATTCCAAATTTAAGAGGCAAAAATTGGACTTTAACAAAAACCTTAACCAAAAATTCTAAGTTAAAAAGGGCCATAATTCTGTCAAAATGCTTGACAAAGTTATGTTCTCTTGCCTACAGATAAAGTTTGTGATGGTGAACAAGTGTTCCAAGTTTCAAAGCTTTATTCCAAATTTAAGAGGCAAAAAGTGGACTTTAACAAAAACATTAACCAAAAATTCTAAGTTAAAAAGGGCCATATTTCTGTCAAAATGCTGGACAGAGTTATGTACTCTTGCCTACAGATGACGTTTGTGGTGGTGAACAAGTGTTTCAAGTTTTAAAGCTTTATCTCAAAGGGTTATGTAAATAAGTGGACTTTAACAAAAACATTAACCAAAAGTTCTAAGTAAAAAAGGGCCATAATTCTGTCAAAATGCTTGACAGAGTTATGTACTCTTGCCTACAGATGAAGATTGTGGTGGTGAACAAGTGTTCCAAGTTTCAAAGCTTTATTCCAAATTTAAGAGGCAAAAATTGGACTTTAACAAAAACCTTAACCAAAAATTCTAAGTTAAAAAGGGCCATAATTCTGTCAAAATGCTTGACAAAGTTATGTTCTCTTGCCTACAGATAAAGTTTGTGATGGTGAACAAGTGTTCCAAGTTTCAAAGCTTTATTCCAAATTTAAGAGGCAAAAAGTGGACTTTAACAAAAACATTAACCAAAAATTCTAAGTTAAAAAGGGCCATATTTCTGTCAAAATGCTTGACAAGAGTTATGTACTCTTACCTACAGATGAAGTTTGTGGTGGTGAACAAGTGTTCAAAGTTTCAAAGCTTTATTCCAAAGGTTAGAGGCAAAATGTGGACTTTAACAAAAACCTTAACCAAAGTGTGACGCGGACGCGGACGCCGGGGCGAGTAGGATAGCTCCACTATTCTTCGAATAGTCGAGCTAAAAACTAACAAACAAACATGACCAGAAGTTGAAGTACTGCCAAAGACAATGAGTCTTTGAACCATACTTGTGCATACCTGGTGGCCAAAGAAGTAGGCTCTATGTGCCATATGAGGACACATGACTGACAAGCAACAGCAAGGACAGAGGAAGAATGTGGCCTGAAAACAAAAAAAAAGAACAACAATAAATACAGCAACAGCGGTGTCCCTTGTTTTTAACTAGGACCCTCTGTCACTGTTCAAACACTTCACTCCATGAACATTCATGCAAGAAATACAGAAAAACCTCTCTATAACAGCCACTAAATTGTGTTAATTAGTTGGTATGTTGGGCAGGTGGTTGCTTAAAGCAAGGTGAAAGTAAAACAGAACGCTCCTATACGAGTGTTCTGTTTTACTTTCACCTTGCTTTTAGCATCCACCTGCCTTTAACACAAAATAATTGATGTAATTTAGTGGTCATTGTAGAGAGGTTTTACTGTGATGGCATCAGGGATATTTATTTTTATAATGACATATGAACAGAATGTTTTGGCCATTGCATAAGCTGTAGAATTAGATCTATATTATTCTTCCATATAAAGCAAACAGAGCAGACCTATATCAAGACTCCTACTCGGTTGATATACGGTCTGCAAACGTCTATTTACCCTTTATATCCCTTTGAATGTGGGAATTGAGTGTTTTGGCATTTGCAAACAGTGAAGACACAGATCAGAAGGCTTCTAAAGAAGCCCTTTAACCCATTACCTCATAGGCTATTTCTAGATACAGCCTCTTTGAATAAATCTATCGAAAAGGAGCATGAACTAGAGAAAAGGATTTTTTTTTAGAATTTTGCAGTTTGAAACCATTGTGATAAATAGAGCACTTGCTCCTATAGGAGCAAATGCTCTATTTATCACAATGGTTTCACTAAGTGACTTTTACAGAGTCGTCAAAAGTCGTCAATATCAGGGAATGGGTTAATCAGGGTCTGCCTGGTTTGTCATTCAAATTACATTCACAATTATATCCTTTTATAGTGCATGGACTCTACAGTTAAGCACAGCGTTAGTGTTGAATAGGGAGCTGTAGCACTGGGCAATGGTTCCCCAGTATAGTCTAGACCTGAGACACATGCACAGTTCCATTAGTTCCAAGCTTCTACCAGTTTGGTAAAAGCTGGGAACCAAGTTTCCTTAGTTCCCTACTTCCATTATTCTCAAATAAATTGGGAACCAATCAAACATGCTTCAGTGTTGAGAGAGAATGTGATTTTAATTCAATGCCCAAAGATTGCAGCAGTTCACTTACTGCCAGGTCATGTGCGCTACATTTTTCTGTAGTTTGTGCTTCAGGACTGGAACCAGCTCTACGCCGCTTGTGTGGACTCTGATACTGTCGTCTTGTAGAGCGAATGCAAACTTGATGGTGTGAGGATGCCATGCAAAGGCCTTCACTGGACTGTTGTTCCTGAAACACAGGGCAGAAATACTTTTTGATTTAACCCTTCGCTTGCTATTCACATCAATATAACTACCTGTAAATAGTGAAGACCCTGATGAGACAGCTCCTACAGGAGCTGTCTCATCAGGGTCTGCACTATTTACAAGTTGATTGTGCAACCAGTGCACTCCACAGCAGTGATTACACAACGCAATAATTGTACACAGTGAAGATATATGTAATTATACAACAGGACATGGGTAAAGAAGGAGAATGTGTTTTCAAATTCAGCAAGAGAAGGGTTAAAGTTTTACCTGATGAATATTCATGTGAAAAGTAATTATGTGATAACTCATGAATATTTATTAACTGAATATGTATAATGGTAAATGGTCAATGGAATTTTTATGCAAGGCAGAGACTAAAATCAAATCTATATTATTTCGTAACTAAGGGCCTTTGTCAAAGATTATCATGTCTTTGTAATGATAATCTTTGACAAAGGCCCTTAGTGGTCGAAATATTAGATCAGAGCAGTTTAAGTATTTATGTAATATATTAATTCCCTATTTTGGAATATTTTCTTCATTGTATATTATTTCGTATGCAATCAGAGCAAACCCTGGTGAGGTGGCTCCTACATAAACCATCTGATCTAAGTCTATCCTACACTGGGTCATTTCGTGGGTCTAAAAAGTAAAACAATAATTGATTGGGTCGATTTAGTGTTATTTTATAAACAAGGGGTCTGACTACCGATTCGCAAATTTCACAACCTATTCGAAATAACGCCAGGTTTTAGACAACCAAGATGGAATAACCACTAATGTTTGGTACAAATGTGAAGCTGGGACATTGTACTTTTCAAAAAATATAACTTTTGATACACATTCCCACTAAGCCGTAGCCAGTGTAGACGTGAAATTCCAATAAAATATGCTGATTTTTCTTACTCGGACGAGAAGTCGCAACAATGTGACCTTGTTTCTACTTAGTCAGTAACAAGGCACCTGATTGACCGAGGGATGGTGACCTGGGTTCTCGTTAACACTTATGGGGTAAGCAAAATAACAGGCACCCGGATGTTGTTATTGTAAAGGAAGCGGGTCACATGACTAGTAGTGACCTGAAAGATATTTAAATCTGCTAATTGCACGAAAATTCGCCTACATTTCAGATCTGCATCAGTGTCCGCAGAATGCTTGGGAGGTAAACGAGTTTTTTGTCATATGTATTGATTGCACAATCGTTTTGTCCCAAGGCATCGTGATAATGGCCGTTTTACAAGGGGGTCAAGCGACAATTGATGTGGCGACTTCTCGTCTGAGTAAGAAAATTAGCGTATTTTGTAGAAATATCACGTCGGCACTAGCTATGGCTTGGTCGGAATGTATCAAAAGTTATATTATTTGAAAAGTACAATGTCCCAGCTTCACATTCGTACCAAACATTAGTGGTTATTCCATCTTGGCTGCCTAAAACCGGGCGTTATTTCGAATCGGTCGTGAAATTTGCGAATCGGTAGTCAGACCCCTTGTATATAATATAACACTAAATCGACCCAATCATTTTTTTTTACTTTATAGAACATCTAGACCCACCAAATGGCCCCCCTGTGGTCTATCCTGTTTGCATGAAAAGGACTCTCTTTGAAGTAAAGGGTAAATTCCCACATACTAAGAAATTGTTGTCTGCAAAATTGCCATCTGCTGCAATTCTGTGTTATTTTTTTCTTATTTTTTCTTGTGTCAGAATGTCATATGGTTCGGAACCTGAGGTGATACCAAGATATTATCTTATAGTCAAATAATGCAGACCTAGATCAAATGACAATTATTTGCTACTGTGTCTGACAGTTTAAAGTTATCAAAATGTAGCCAAATTTAATAATGAAGCTTTACAAACCAGGAGAGGTATCTAAATATGTAACCCTTTCCCTGTTTTATATTCATGTAAGAAATGAAGTCATGAATATTTATTAGCTGAGTTTTTATATAATGTTATATGTTGTATGTATACAGGTCCTGAGGTTATAAGGCTTTTTGCTTGAGTCTGAGATTATTCTCAAGCATCTGATTGGTCTTATAACCTTGGGCCCTGGATTTTTTGGTATGGGTAAAAACCAAAGACTCAAATCCATTATAATTTCATAAGCAAACAGAGCCAACCCTGATAAGACGGTTCCTATAGGAGCTGTCTGATCTGGGTCTACTTTGTTTGCAAACACCTGAAAATGTGTTTATATGAAGAAATAGATGAAGAGTAATTACAGGACTCTATCCCCACCCTCCTTTATCAATACTGGTAAAGCCTACTTACCAATCAGTAAAACTTGAGAATCTTGATATGATTTCTTCGTTAGACAGCTGAAAAAATGAAAGCACTCTCATATTAGATGAATGCAATGCCTTGATCATCACAGAAAAATACATTCAGATGTTTTATAAACCTTATCCTGCCAAACACAATCAAGCATGAAAACAGCTTGAATTCAGATGAGGTGCAGTGTAAATCGTCATCTATTCAGGATCTATGCTCCCTGACCACATAACCCTTGGTTTCTCAGAAGCTTGAATAAACCAGAACAAAATAAAACTTTAAAAAGATTGGAGTGTAATCCGGACATCATGTTGAAAGCTGGATAAGTATCAAATCAACCATTTACTCCATAAATACACCTTTCTACACCTTTTCAAAAAGAGTAGACCCAGAGTGCTCTGTTTGCTTATGAAATAATATAGAAATAACTACAGAATTGTAGTAAAAAAGTTTTGTAAACAAAAGAAACCGAGTGTTATATGAATTAGCTCTTCACCTCATAGATGCTTTTTGACACCATGTGCATACGAAAGCCCCATCTGCCATAGTGAGGCTCACCGTGTATCCCTTTAATCTATAACTACACATTTGTACATCTTTGCAAACAGAGAATACCCACATCAGACAGCTCCTGTAGAAGGTGTCCGATCAGGGTCTGCTCTGTTTGCTTATGTCTCACCGTTTATGCTGGTTATTTATTATATAGACAGTACAACCTGCTAGTCCATACACTCATATAAGTAACATTTTTGGACTTTAACCCTCCTTTACCTGTTGCATATTCATTTAAGAAATAATGACATCATGAATATTTATTAGCTGAATTTTTATAATGGCATATGAACAGAGGATTATGTTTGTATTGGTAGAAACAGTAGAATCAGACCTATGTGTATTACACAGTAAAACCTCTCTATAACGGCCACTAAATTATGTTAATTAGTTGGTATATAGAGCAAGTGGCTGCTTAAAGCAAGGTGAAAGTAAATCAGAACGCTCCTGTAGGAGCATTCTGTTTTACTTTCACCTTGCTTTAAGCAACCACCTGCCTTTGACACAAAATACTTGATGTAATTTAAAGGCTGTTATAGAGAGGTTTTACTGTATCTTCATAAGCAAACAGAGCAAACCCTGGACAGACGGCTCCTTTAGGAGCCAACTGATCTGGGTCTACTCTGTTTGCAAACAAGTGAAAAGGCATTTATATGAAAGAAAGGGTTACGCAAAGAGTAACACAGAGTGAGAGTCATGCTTTCTGCATGATTTTCACCCTGCATTAAGTAGCCATCCGCATAAAACATTCTCAATTCTGTTTTACTGACATTAACGAGAATTTAATGTACATGTAGTTTTCACTCACTGCCAGGTGGGGAAAGAATGATCCATGTTGAGAACTGGTCCATCGGGTAAGTATTAGGCACTTGTGGGCCGCTGTCAACACCCAGCCAGGAACTAAGCAAGAGACAAACGTATACATGTACAGTAAAATCTGTCTAAACCCATTTCTGCATATGCTATTTTTTTCTCAGCCTCTTTGAATAAATCTACCTAAAAGGAGCATTTACTAAACAAGAGGGCCATGAGACCCTGAAGCGCTCACCTGAGATAACCCTCGGGCGGGGCATTTTTGACCCAGAAGTCATCATTTGAACAATCGAACAATCTTGGTAGGGAACCACAAGGCAAAGCAGCAAGATTTTTTAAAGGACTATGCAAAACTGATAAACCCCAGGGTGGGGCCATTTTGGCCTGGGGATCATTATATTTGAACAATCTTGGTAGAGGACTATAAAATAATGATATATACCAAAGGTCTGGTCATTTTAGTTTAAGAGAAGAAGATATTTCAAGAGCCTGGGGGCAGGCCATTTTCAACCCAGGGGTCATAATTTGAACAATCTTTGTAGAGGACCATTAGATCATGATACATACAAAATAGCAAAGCTCTAGGCTTTACACTTTCAGAGAAGACAATTTTCCTATGAAAAACTGATAAGCCCTTGGGGCAGGGCCATTTTCGACCCAGGGGTTATGATTTGAGCAATCTTTGTAGAGGACCTTTAGATGATGCTAAATACTAAAAATCAAAGGTCTAGGCCTTACAGTTTCAGAGAAGAGATTTCTAAACATTGTCCTATGAAAAACTTATAAGCCCCAGGGCAGGACCATTTTTGGTCCAGGGGTCATAATTTGAACAAAAATTGTAGAGGACCTTTAGATCATGCTACATACGAAATATCAAAGGTCTAGGCCTTACAATTTCAGAGAATAAGGTTTTAAAAGATTTTCCTATGAAAAACTGATAAGCCCTTGGGCGGGGCCATTTTTGGTCCAAGGTCATAATTTGAACAATCTTTGTAGAGGACCATTTGATCATGCTACATACTAAATATCAAAGGTCTAGGCCTTACAATTTCAGAGAATAAGGTTTTTAAATATTTTCCTATGAAAAACTGATAAGCCCTTGGGCGGGGCCATTTTTGGTCCAAGGTCATAATTTGAACAATCTTTGTAGAGGACCATTTGATCATGCTACATACTAAATATCAAAGGTCTAGGCCTAACAGCTTCAGAGGAGAAGATTTTGAAAGATTTTCCTATGAAAAACTGATAAGCCCTTGGGCGGGACCATTTTTGGTCCGGGGGTCATAATGTAAACAATAATTCTTTCCCTCTAGCCACTGACGCTTCTGATAAAACTTGGTTAAAATCGGGTAAGCCGTTTCAGAGGAGATGTCGTTTGAAAATGTGGCCGGACGCCGGACGGATTGCGGTCACAATAGCTCATCCAGAGCCAAAGAGATTAGCTAAAAAGCAAATATTTTAGAATTGTATTGTTTTGAAACCATTGTGATAAAAAGTGCATTTGCTCCATAAGAGCAAATCGAGGGTTTGGTGCAAAACTATTGTGACTCCTTCACAAAGTGAAGGAGTTACAATAGTTTTGCACCAAGCCCTCGAAATGCTTTATTTACCACAATGGCTTCAAAAAGTGACCCTTACAGAGGCGTCAAAAACCGTCAATATGAGGGAATGGAGAACTCTTTACCTAATGAAGAACTTTACCAGAAATTCACGACTTCATGAATATTCATTAATTGATTTTTTATATTGCCAATTATGGCAAAACTGTGGAACCATATTTTTATTATTTGATAAGCAAACAGAGCAGACCCTGATGATGATCAGATGGCTCCTACAAGACATCTTAATCTTGATTTTAAAGACAGGTGGTAGCTTAATGTAGGACAAATTTATACAATCTGAGATAAAAATGAACAGAATGGACCCAGATGAGCAACACTCCAGATGTATTTTTGAAAAGGAATGAAGGAAAAATGTTTTTTTGAGAATTAAAGCAAACAACAATTTTTGCAGATGAAAGTTAATGCTAAAAGGATCAACCCTTTTAACCCATTCCATAATATTGACGACTTTTGACGCCTCTGCAAAAGTCACCCGTTGAAACAATTTAGATAATTTATTTATCACGATGGTTTCAAACTACAAAATTCTAAAATTGTCCTTTTCTCTAGTTAATGCTCCTTTTCGGTAGTAGATTTATTCAAACAGGATTGATCTAAAAACAGCCTATGAAGGAATGGGTTAAATGCACCTCTGACAGGAATATTCATGTAAGAAATAATAACATGAATATTAACTGGATTTTTAAGAGTGGCATATAAAGAATCGGTAAATCAGTATTATGTCATACCAAACAGAGCAGACTCTGCTCAGATGGCTCAGGATCTACAGATGCCTTCTGATCTAGTAGATTACAAAGGTCTTAATTCTTTTCTCCATAAATATGCCTATTAACGCCTTTGCAAACAGAGTAGACGTGTATCAGAAGGCTCCAACAGGAGCCGTCTGATCTGGGTCTGATCTGATTGCTTACAGAATTATACAGATCTGATTCTAGTTTTTACCAGGGCAAAAGCTTTTCGTGTGTATATGCCATTATACATAATTATTAAGCTATAGTTTCATAATTACTATTCATACATTCACTACTTCTCAAATGAATATTCATGGAGTAAAGGGTTAAGCATGTCACAATTAGCTTGTGCTAACCCATAACCCTTATCAGGCTACTAAAATGATGTCTGCTAAAAATCTGATCTCTTGCAATTTTTACTTAACTTTAATCTTTTCATTCAAGGTTTTGAGAAACTATTGAGCAAGTATGAAACAGCTTGGATACTGCTGAATTACTTGCTTCTCATCTGGATCCAAACTGTTTGCATAGGTTATCAAGATATCATGCAATCAGCAAAAAATGCTACCGGACATGAAAGTGCTAAAGATAAGCACTTTAGAAATTACTTATGCCATCTTCCATAACAATGTGAGTTTTGACATTTCTTTGCAATTGTATAGAACCAGATTTATATTATTCTAGTAGCAGAGAAGACCCTGATCAGACAGCTCCTATTGGAGCTGTCTGATCTGGGTCTACTCGTTTGCAAATGCATAAATATGCATCTTTCTCATGCAAAGGGTTAAGCCTTTACCTGACGAATATTCATGTAAGGCAATATGACCCCACACATACTTATTAGCTGATTGTTTATAAGTTATATACTGTCTAATCTGGGACTACTCTGCAAATGCATAAATATGCGTCATTTTCAAGATAAAGCTTCAATTTCCGAACCATTTTGATACTCTGATACGCTTCTGTTTAACTTTCAAATATCTTCACTACCTTCATCTTTACTATTGACTATCTCCTCCAATGCCCCTGACATTCCCATCTCATACCAGGCATGGTACACTCTCTTGCTGACAGTTTCGTCATGCTGCAGAAATGCTGACTTGGCGTTTTCCTTCTGCGTAAGACTACGAGTACTCTCCTTTGTGATGGTCACCTCTGGATAGCCTGGTAACTGCGGACAAGTAACTGTTGCTGTAATTATCCCTTTACTTGATTATCCCCAACTTTTTTTTTATTCATTTGCAAAAGAGTACATGTATAGATGTACAGATAGCGTCTGTAGGTGCTGTCTGGTCAGCATCTACTCTGTTTGCTTATATGGTACAGATCTGATCCTCTACTGTTTGCCATCAAATAAACATTTCCTTATAGCAGAATTAACCTTTTACTCCATAAATACACCTTTCTAAGCCTTTGCAAACAGAATAGACCCAGATCAGATGGTTCCTGATCTGGGTCTACGCTGTTTGCAAAGGTGTAGAAAGGCATACCATACTTTGGGCATAATTGGCCTATTTCGCCACCTGGTACGAAAGGGCGAAATTTTAACACACCAAAATATATCCATGACAAACAAATAACAAACAATTTATTTACGCTTAGCTGATATACCTTATACTTTGCCGTTTTATCCCTGGAATTAGACATGACCGGAAATAGCATTTCCTACTCCCAGTATTTCCGTTTTAACAATAACAACTTGAACACTTGAAATTAACCAAAGGTAGAATAATCTTTTCTACTTTCGATTCATGTATGTGTTTATTTTTTTGCCCCTTTAATCCTGGAATGGCGAAAATTAAACTGACCAAAATAAAACACAGGCATTTTGAAGCAAAGTGGCGAAAATATCACAACACCAATTATTCCCAAAGTACGGTACTAATGAAGTAAAGGCTTAATTTGGCAGTACCTGAGGTGTCTTTCATACTCAATAACTAATGGCCTAGAAAGGAAATTGGGGCAAACATCAGATACTTTTGACTCTGGCTTTATTTATAATTTTGATTTTTGAATAGGTAAATGACCAAACGTAATTCTAATCCAAACATTTTTATTTTTAACATTCTACACCATAATTTTTGCATTATTCGAGGCTAAAATGTGATTCAATGGAAATTAAGTTTCTGCCATAACAAGAAGCGTTAAGATTCTGTCCATATTAAGTAAGGTTTTACTTTAAAACGGACAAAGTTTGGTTAAAATTATATCTGAATAGGAGTTACAAGTACTTGTGTGTATGAACACAGTATAATGAAGTCTAATGGTATATGCCAGTCTTTAAAGTTTTCACCCTTTCCCTCATATAAATGCCTTTTCTCACCTTTGCAAACAGAGTAGACCCAGACGGCTCCTAAAGGAGCCATCTGATCAGGGTCTACTTTGTTTGCTTATGGAATTGTAATAGATATACAGGGCACAAAAAAATTCAAATTTTTCACTCGTCCTGCAATATAAACAAAGAAGGCAATGCAAAATTCCCACTAGTCCTGCAATATAGACAAAGAAGAGAAAATTACATGCAGGAAGTGTGGAATTTTTATCCCCCGAGATATGACTCTACAGTTTCTACCAACACCAAACATTCCTGCATACATATTATTATTATTATACCACATTTATATAGCGCTCTTTTCACACAGGATATGTGCGTTCAAAAGCGCTGTACATGGATGAAATCAATAATCGGAACGAACCGCATGATTATCTATCCAGACAATGAAAGATTATTTAAACATATACCATTAATATAAAAATTCACCTAATAAATATTCATAATGTTATTTGTTTCTTTATAATACATGAATATTGAACAGGGATATGTTAATAACAGATTCATTTTCCTTCATATAAATGCCTTTTCATGCATCTGCAAACACAGTATACACAAATCGGGACAGTTTCTATAGGAGCCATCTGATAAGGGTCTGCTTTGTTTGCTAATGGAATTTCATAGATCTGTTTCTTTAGTTTCTATAATGGATACAATGTTCCACCTTCCATATTTCATTATAACTCTTTTGTCCATAAATATTTAGTAGGTATTTAAATTTGAAATAAATATAGAACAGGGAAAGGGTTAAAACAAGAGCCGCATGCGGCGCCAACGCTTGTCTGATTTGGTGCTTGTCCACTGCATACATTTGTCCTCAAAGAGATCTACCAACCTATTAAGTTTCATGTTGGTACCTCTTATACTCTTTGATTAATAATCAGCTACATTAAAGTTTTTGAATGCCGCCGATGACGCCAACAACTATGACAATGCCTGCGGCCCAGTGATCACATTAGCTCAACTTTTTTCTTCGAAAGCAGTCGAGCTTAAAAGACCTATGAGCACCATGTGAAATATTTACCTTGAGTTTTGCCTGTTCCCATGAGCCTGCTGACACTTCTCCATACTGCTCACACAAGGTGACTTGTCCCTTGCCTGGTGGCTCCGGAAAATTATGAAATACACTACCAGCCATGGCCCTCAGCTAATATGGACTTGTCTACAGTACAATATTCAGAGTAACATAACTGATTAATCCTTTCAACGGTTCAAAATGAATTTAACCCTTTCCCTGTTCTATGTTTATTCCAAATTTCAATACCTACTGAATATTCATGAACAAAATAGTTGTAATGAAATATGAAAGGTGGAACATTGTACCTATTTTAGAAAGTAAAGAAACAGAACTATCAAATTCCATAAGCAAACAGAGAAGACCCTGATCAGACGGCTCCTCTAG
Source organism: Azorinus chamasolen (assembly GCA_963576725.1). Lineage (NCBI taxonomy): Eukaryota > Metazoa > Mollusca > Bivalvia > Cardiida > Solecurtidae > Azorinus > Azorinus chamasolen. Next base: position 81,035,484 of record OY755247.1, read on the forward strand.
GAGCCGTCTGATCTGGTTCTGCTCTGTTTGCAAATGCGTGAAAATGATCCATTATAATTTTAAAATTACTATTTTCTATATTTTCTTTTCAAATTACATGTATTTATCAAAGTACATAAATGCAATTCAGTAAGGATCTTGTATGGGACACTTCACAACAGATAGGGTGCATTTCAAATACATGTACTATAAATATCAAGTGACTCATTACTCCATTAGAACCTATGATGTAACCACTTGTTAGAATAGTCCTTTCAAGAAATTTCTAAAGAGTGGACACGACAAAGACTTTGGTGGTGATATAAACTTTAACCATTCCTTATTGAATATTCACGTAAAAAATAATGACATAATGAATATTAACCCATTTCCTTATATTGACGACTTTTGATGACTCTGTAAAAGCCACTTTGTGAAACCAGTGTGATAAATATCTATATAGCATTTGCTCCTATAGGAGCAAATGCTCTATTTATCACAATGGTTTCAAACTACAAATTTCTAAAAGTTTCCTTTTCTCAAGTTAAAGCTCCTTTCTGGTAGATTTATTCAAAGAGGTTTGATCTAAAAATAGCTTATGAGGTGATGGATTAACAAGCAAAATAATTTCACAGCATTATTAACCCTTTCCCTGTTCTGTATTTACATGTAGGCCAAATTTCAATACCTACTGAATAATCATTAAAACAAAATAGGTATAACGGAATATTGAAGGTGGAACATTATAGACATTTTAGAAAGTAAAGAAACATATCTATCAAATTCTATTAGCAAACAGAGCAGACCCTGATCAGACAGCTCCTTTAGGAGCCGTCTGATCTGGGTCTACTCTGTTTGCAAATGTGTGAAATCACGTTTATATGAGGGAAAGGGGGGTTAAGACAGGTTTTTAACTGTGGCAGAAAGTGTAGAATCAGGATTATATAATTCCATAAGCAAATAGAGCACTCTAATCAGAAGGTTCATACAAGAGTCGTCTGACCTGGGTCTACTCAGTCTGGAAACACACAAAAAGGTGTTTATGAACTTTATAATTTTATGAAGGAAAGTAACTAAGTTAAAGGAGCTGCTCTTGATAAAATGTTTAATTTAGGCAAATAATCTCTTCTGTATGGGACAGTGAGTTATTTGGCATCTCAAAAGTATCGAAACTGGCAGCATTCCCAAATACCAAATCACTCATAATGCGGACAGAGTTAACCCATTACATCACAGGCTAATTTTAGACACAATCTCTTTGAAAAAACAAGAGTGTTTGGAGGAACACATGTGTCACCTGCTTGCAGCTGACACAAAAACTTATTGTTAATATGAAAAAGGGGAATAAATAAAAAAAATATTGATGCTAGAATTGTGGCCCTTGTGCATGACACTTCCTCTCATCATGTTTGTTCCATGCGTGAAATTTGAAAGCTCTATAATGATCAGTTTAGAAATGACAGCCAAAAAAAGAAAGTGTGACAGACGACGGAAAAGTGATCCCTAAGTGACACACTGCCTCCCATCTAACACACGCACACCTCTTCGAGCAGGTGTGTGTGTGTTTGGAGGGGGTGGGAGAGAGGGGGTTATTGTCTAAACCGAAAGTAGCTTGCTATCACCATTTAGAGTACACAAATTCAAATGTGAACTATTAAAGTAACAGGAGGAAAAATGCAGAACTGGAACTTTGGACCTCTTACGGCAGAGGGCGAGTGCTCTACCAACTAAGCGTCCCTGGCTGCTTTATGAGTTCCACACACCAGAATCACTACACTCCCCCCCCCCACCCCACTCACTTGTTACAGCTGCCACAGCTGTCTTACTGTGCGCTCCCATTGCATCGGCTGTCAAACATTTCTGACACAACAGGAGGAAAAGTGCAACCTAGACTAGAGTTAGTTCACATCTGTGTACTCTAAATGGTGATATCGAGCTACTTTTGGTTTTAACGTCGTGTAAAAGCCTTAATAGGATTCTACGACGTATAGATACAGACAGATAGATACAGAACGATATCCCGGAGAGTTAAGACGGCACCTGTCACAAAATTAGCATGCTACATCTAACGGGTCATTAATGAGACTAGACTAAGAGTGGAACTCGCACCCTGGACCCCTCGCTTACAGGGAGAGTGCTCTACCAACTGAGCTACACGGGTTGCTATACGAGCTCCACACTACATATACGTGCACTACCCTGTCTATAGCACTCTGAAGTAGGGGAGTTTGCCAATCATTCAGAATCAGATATGTGGTATTGGAGTGGGTGGGGAGACTAATAATACCGGGACAAACACTTAATTTCCAAAATATTCGCCGTGTAAACCATATAAATTTATATCAGTGTTATTGACAATAATTCATACATATGATTGTTCTCTGAAATGCATTAATAAACAAATGCGTGTGTTACTCAACACTGCTCACCGGTTTCGCGGAATATTTTTCAAATGAGAACATTCCAAGGGAGATAAACAATAGGTGTACACCCTATTTGGCGCAAATTCGTACTATGGGCTTTACGAAATTAACAATTTCGGCCTTGGCATACTATGCCAAATCGAGCCAATTTCGCTCGCTCCATATAAAATGAGACTTAATTATTGAAAAAGAAAAATGTGTACCTGTTTTAGTAGAAAATACATTTAACCTGGATCAAAACAGAGAAGAAGAATATACCAGAAGATAGTTGCAGATTAAAGTTGAGCTTTAGCCTGCTCGGTAAATTATTTTTAGACAATTTTTCACCCACAGCATTTTTTTTAAAATTCAAACTATAATCACTTTGTCTACCAAAATTTATCAGAGTGTCAAATAGTTTGGAGCCAGGCAGAGACATATGCATGCGTGTGTATGAATAAAGGAGATTCCCGGCAGTCGCCGAACCGACAAAAGCATAAATTTAATTATATATTGCCTGTAACTTGCCTGTATCCTAGCTTGGTGGTCATCGTGGGCTTCTGCTCGTATCAACCCAATTAAATAATTGAGACTCATCTCCGGTGGTGGATAAATACTGATGATAATATCTTCGTTCTCACTAGTGTTAAATCACATTAAATTATTGTCATTGAGATTTCACGCATCGTTAATTCTGTTTTTAAAACTATTTACAATTTCTGCTAAGACTACAGACTCCGGAAGACTATTCCACTGGTTTACTGTCCTGTTTGAAAAACACTGGGAACCATATTTAGTCAATACCCCCTCCCTATCTAAAATAGCCCATTCTTCAAGAACTTCAAGAAGTTGGGTTACACAAGATCTTTTGGATCTGAAACCATGTTGGTGAACACTAAACAAGTTGTTTCTATCCATGTGTTTAACAATGCCATCCCTAATAAAATATTCAAGTTGCTTACAGAGAACAACTGTCAGTCTCACTAGCCTATAGTTAGAACTAAGACTCTTATCTCCCTTTTTAAATACTGGGGTTACTTGTGCGAGTTTCCAGATATCCGGTAATATACCCGTCTCCAGTGATTTGTTGAAGATTAAATTTACTGGGTACGTAAGCTCACTGTGAAACTCGTTTAAAAGCCTCGGATGCAAAGAGTCTATACCGGTCGATTTTGAAGGGTATTATGCACTAAGTTATTTACTAATTTACTAACTACATCCACTGTTACTGACAGTTTCTCCAAGGGGCTCTCAAACGACCTATCATCAAAAACTGGTATTCTATTCAGGTTCACATCCACAAAAACGCTTGCAAAGAAATTATTCAAGATGTCACAATTTTCCGCCTCGTCACAGGTTAATTATCTTTTCTCGTCAACTAAGTTACTTACATTGCTACTAGTTTTAGACTGTGACCTTACATAACTCCCAGAATAACTTACTGTCAGTTATAATATTAATTGCAAGTTGTTTTTCATAATATAGTTTGATAATCTGCATCCTTTAGTTGCTTTGTTCCTACACTCTGCATATTTCTGATAGTTAGTAGGACATCTGCACATTTGGTATTTCTTCCAAGTTTTTCTTTTCCTGTTAATAACATTAAGTGCATATCTGTTTAGCCATGATTTCTTCTTACACTTCCCTAATGAATTTCGTTTTGGAATGACTTGATTAATACGTTGTGTTACCTTCCTAATAAGGAATTCCCATGATTCTTGTACGTCTAGCTCTTCCATGTTATGCCAGTCAATAGAATTGAAAAAGGCTCTCATTGCCGGGTAATCCCCTTTATGAGACACAGGTCTGGGAGTGCTACGCCCTGTTATATGTAAAACTAAAACAATAAAAAGAAGGCGTGTAAAGTTACATGTGTTTGATGGCTCGAGTGGTATTTGGGTAGGTTTAATTGGCCGCCCATGGCCAATTATTTTGTAAGGAGGGGGGGGGGGGGTGGAGGGGGGTTCTAGTCAGTTGGGCTTATTAGTTGTTATGCCCCCAACAGCGGGCATATAATAATTGCATTGTCCGTCCTTCCGTCTGTCCGTCCGTCCATCCTTCCATCCATCCGTCCGTCCCAAATTTCGTGTCCTTTCTGTAACTTTTTTTTTTACCTGTGAATGGATTTCAAAATAACCTGGCACAAATGTTCACCACACAAAAACGATGTGTCGCGTTCAACTCCCTGGTCAATGGGTCAAAGGGCAAGGTCATCCTTCGGGATCAAAGGTCGGGCATAAGTGTTTCACACACTCTTTGTTTTCTCATAGGAACCCCCTTGCTATGTTCGTGCGGGTGTGGTGTCCGCAGGGTTACCCTGTCCAATGCCAAGGGAGTTCTGTTAGCTAACAGAGCATCCCCAATATTGGTATCTCGGGCATCTTGTTCGCATAGCGACCCGGCCGTGACTGGCGTCAGGGATTCCATTTAAGTTAACTCGAGGTCACCGTTTTGGCTTATCGGGGAACTGTATTATTTCATTCACCCATTTCCTCCTCCTAATTAAAGAGGGGAGGAATGTAGTAAAACTGTTTTACTGTGTATATCGCCCATGCGCATGCGTCAACTGGAGGTTCAAGTAGAATAAACACAAACTTTACCAATCTAATTTTATTGTACAATCATGCGGTTCCTTCCGGTTAGTGATTTCATATTTATTGTATATATATTGCATATCTTTCAGTGACCGGATGGACAATGATGCAGTTTCTTCCGGTTAGTGATTTCATATATATTGTATATCTATTGTATATTTTTCATTGCCTGGATAGATGATCATGCGGTTCGTTCCGGTTAGTGATTTCTTCCATGTGAAACGATTTTGAACGCACGTATCCTGTGTGAAAAGAGTGCTATATAAATGTGGTATAATAATAATAATAATAATAATAATAATTTAAGTTTTACATGCATATGTATGTACAGTATACATGTATGTCTCTGATCCGGATAAGACGTCGAGAACTGTTTGAAAGGATAATCATTGACCCATCCCCACCCCCTGACAGCAGGCTAAAGGTTTGACCACATGTTTTTGGCCCAAGAACTATTTCCAGACAAAACTGTTTAAATACATTTAAGTAAAGCTGCTACAAATAAAGATTTAAATATAATTAACCATTTTCTTCGTGAATACTTATAAAAATATTTTTTAATCTTTATACATATCGTAGTATGTGAACCTAGGAACATTTAGTCTTTGCAGGAACTGTAGAAAACGTAATTGAATAAATCATAAGTAGCGCTTACTACAAACAAAACGGATTTGAAAAAAAAGCACATCGTTAATGGCACTTGCTATAAAACAATATTGACAATGAGCTTTAAGACATCGTAAGTGGCATTAACGATATTCAAAATGAGCTTCAAGACACCGTAGTAGAGATACAAAGAGTGCAAAGTGTTGTCATTTATATCTCCTTACTAATAGTATAATAGGTAGGCATTTACATATTTTCAAAGTTTCATTTCTGTCCAAACAGTAAGGACTCACCATCCAAATCTCGTACAAGGAAAGGGAAATAAATGACATGTTGGTAAATGCCTAAAACATATAAAAATCGTTTGCCATTGTTTATAAATGCCGAAACGAGATGTAATGATCCAGCTTTCATGTGGGATCTCTGGTCGCAGAGAAGACATTGATAATAGCATAGTTATAAACCAGTGTATATACGCAAATAAAAACCTGGTTATGATATAGACTAGTGTGTATGGTTACCTACCCTTCCAGCAGCTGACGTGTCCATGTTCGAGTGACAAAAGAGACCCAATTGTTACGGACAGTACTATATGGACACAATATGTCCAAGTTCCTAGACAGCAATGCTTTCTGTTCCATTTATACAATAACACCTCACGCAGAATTGAGAACTATTTAAGCAAGTGGTTGCTAGGTTGTCACCAAAAAAGCCCCCAGAGGAGCTTTCTGCATGACTTTCAACCTGTCCCTTATATTGACGACTTTTGACGACTCTGTAAAAGTCACTCTGTGAAACCTTTGTGATAAATAGAGCATTTGCTCCTATAGGAGCAAATGCTCTATTTATCAAAATGGTTTCAAACTACAAAATTCTAAAACAATCCTTTTCTCTAGTTAATGCTCCTTTTCGGTAGATTTATTCAAAGAGGTTGTATCTAAAAAATAGCCTATGAGGTAATGGGTTAACCCTTTACCTTATAGATACTCATTTTGATGCTTTTGTAAGCAGAGTCAACCAGATCAGATAGTGCCTCTTTTGTTTGCTTCTTTGCTTGTGGAATTATACAAATCTGCTTCTATAGTGTTTGCCATGGTCAAAATAGTCTTTGTCAATATACCAGTACAAAGATTAAGCTTATAAATATTCATTACGTCATTATCTGCGTTACTTTTGAAGGCAGATATTGGGGATTGAGCCGTCAGTCTGATCAGGGTCTGCTCTGTTAGCTTAAATAATAATAGGCATGACTCTACAGTTTCTACCAATACCAAAATATGATTATGTCCTTATTCCCGTACCTTAATTATTACCCTTACTGCCTTAACACTTACTCCCGTACCTTAATTCTTATCGCACTACCTTAACCCTTACTCGCGTGCTTAAAATGCTTATCCCGCTACATTAACCCCTACACCCGTACTTTATTTTTTATCTGGTTACCTTAACCCTGACTTCTGTACTATAATTCGTACACCTCTACCTTAACTCTTACTTCCGTACCTTAATTCTTATCTCGCTACCTTAGGCCTTACTCCCGTACCTTAATTCTTTATCTCGCTACCTTAGCCCTTAAGCTCAAATCTGACCAATCAAAAGATTGAGAACTCAAATCTGACCAATCAAAAGCTTGAGAACGACACTCAGACTCAACTAAAAGCTTTATAATCATGGACCCTGACCAGACGGGTCCTAAAGGCGCCGTCTGATAAGAGTCTATACTAAATTTGAAGTAAACATAGAACAGGGAGAGGGTTAAATGCGTTTTTATGGGCGAAACGGTTTTAAAACCTACCAAATCACCCGTATTAGCAGTTTTAATTACCAGTATTTAAACCAGATAGCACGATGTATATATTCTAATCTCATGTTCTCCTGTAAGCAGTATAATACGCTTTGATGAAAAGAAAAAAACCCAGTTTACAGTAAAGGCAGAGGAGCAATCATCTGTAGACAAACTACAGTAAAACCGTTCTAAAGCGACCACTTAATGAATATACATGTGTGTCTTATAGGCAGGTGGTTGCTTAATGCAGGACACAAGTAATGCAGAAAGCTCCTCTAGGGGCTTTCTGTATTCCTTTGGTACTGCATTAAGCTACCACCTGCCTCTACTATCCATAATTATACCTCTTTTAGGTGGTCGCATTAGAGGGGTTCTACTGTATTCCGAAACAAAACCATTCACCTCTAGCCTGCTGAACAATTTCTCAACCTTGGAAACATATTGTCTTTTGTAGCTTTCACATTTTATTTATATTTTCGAACGCACAGAGAGTCCCTTATTATCAGTCTGGATCAAAACTGTTTGAAAAGATTATCAAACATTCATCCGTATACTAGCATGTCAAAGGTTAAGGGGTTACAGCTGTTCATCATCATCATCATCGTCAATCATCATCGCATCAATATCATTATCATAAATATCATTATCATTATCACAAGACCCTTCATTTCATGAAACCTCTCGGGGGATCTGATGAAGGTATGAGGACGGTTTCCCCAGTTGGGTCTATCGTTCCAGGCTTTCTGGACATATTCGGCATGTCCAAGACAGATCACGTCTCCAACATGTCAGACAACCCTTTCTTTGGGAACCACGCCGTTGGTTGCCTTCTAGTTTGCTATGTACAGTTGTCTTGAACACGCTGTCATTACAACCGAAGCATAAGGAATGTGCTACAGATTCAATGTTTCTTTGACAAACAGTAATAAACTAGAACTACCACTAAAGGTGATTAATACCACCACTAGCACATTTGACACAGAGATGGGGAATAAAGAATAAAGCTCCCGACCACTAAATTTTGATTTGTTAAATTACGAAGCGACAAATCAGAACCTTTGTCGCAGGTGCAGAACTTCAGATGGTGTTCAACAATACTGCAAAATTTAAAAAAAAGTTCTATTGAGGTATGACAGAGAAAAGGTCCGAACAAATTTTTTATTTATTAAAACAAGCCACATTTTGACAAAAATAGCAAAGGGCAATAACTCCAAAAAATACTGAAGAAAGAGTTATAGACATTGTGCACTGCACTTGTGATCAATGTGGTCTATCTGTATATGTAGTTTGAAGTCAATAGCTTTTATATTTTTTGAAGGTTATGATCCAGAGAAGCCAGAATTTGAGAGCAAAAACAAAGGACAATAATTCCAAAAATACTGAAGACAGAGTTATGGACCTTGTGCACTGCACTTGAGGTCAATGTGTTCTATCTGTATATGAAGTTTGAAAGCAATAGCTTTTATACTGTGAACTTTATGATCCGGACAAGCCAGATTTAAAAAATAAATAACAAAGGGCAATAACTCCAAAAATACTGGACAGAGTTACGAACATTGTGCACTGCACTTGTGGTCTGTGTGATCTATCTGTATATGAAGTTTGAAGTCAATAGCTTTTATACTTTGGAAGTTATGATCCGGACAAGCCGGACGGACGGACGGACGAACAACCGGACGGACATGTGACTCCAGTATACCCCCAAAAACTTCGTTTGTGGGGGTATAATAACAAGTTTTGCCTCCTTTAAAAAAAGATACCGATGAGAGGTGAGAAACGGTTACAAAAACTATTAAAACACGAGATAACTAGCCGGTGAAGACTGGAGTATAGCTTAGAATAAGTAGAAAACACAGCACAAATATGTATGCCTGTGGCTACAGTAAAGCCCCTCTAAACTGGACAATTTCCAGACAGGTGGCGGTTAAATGCAGGGTGAAATTATTGCTGAAAGCTACTCTAGGAGTTTTCTGCATCACTTTCACCCTGCATTAGGCCGCCACCTGCCTAAAAGTTTCTAAAATATTGTCTACTATAATTCCGGTCTAGTAGGTTTACTGTATATAAAAAGAAAGTCAAAAGAACGAACTTCAACATGACTGCTATGGGTTATTTGGTCATACCGTTGCGCGAAATATAGGTGCATAACATCGTCGTTTTAATCCCTGTCCTAATAAACATTTATGTTTGAATTGGCCACTTAATGAATATTCATGAACTTAAGATTTATAATATAAAATGACCTTTGTGTTTTGGCAAAAAAACCCTGTAGGGTCAGATTTATATAAATATCTAAGCATATAGAGCAGACCCTGATCAGACGGCTCCAACAGGAGCCGTCTGGTCTCGATGTACTCTGTTTGCAAAGGTGTGAAGAATCAACTATATTAAGGAAATGATTAAATAATATTCAACAAATATAGACAAATGTGGTGCAATGATTTAAGAGTGTCAATACGCAATTGCATCAATACGTGGACATTACATCCGAATAGAACTACCGACCTACCAGCTGGCTTGTGGTACGTATGGTTCTACACGAGTGTTATTCTATGCAAAGTTCAGTGTTACCTCTGGGATTTTCCTCCTGTAATAAGCGTGGCGATATGAATACTGTAAGCGACATGAAACCCGATACAAACAGACATGTATATTGCTGTATCATTGCCTCAGATTACCTTTCTATGTTCAGTTCACTTACTACAGGGCTATAGATAAAGGTGCGTACCTAAATATTAAAAACATCATTTCTCCACCAAACCCTATACTGTGACCACTCTTTAGAATCGTCTCGAAGAGATGATTCTAAAGAGTGGTAACAGTATAGGGGTTGGTGGAGAAATAAAGGAGTTTTTTAAATAAAAAAAATACGTATACCCGGTATTATCTGGACCTCAGTTTACTAGGTGACTTATAATGTAATAAACATACACATATTGTTATAATAATGCTATATTTCTTCATCATATACATTATACATAAGCTTACGTCAATATTGAGAAAATCAAAACAGCTATTGGGTAAAATAAGTTGATATTACCATAACACATACGTATCTGCCAAATTAAAACGGATTTAATATGTAAGGGAATTGGCACTGTTCAGGAGTCATAGCTAACGCCTTCTTGCTCATAAAACATTTTAGTTTGAATCAATGTCTGGACTGTTTGTAAATGTGGCTAAAACCTACGACCGTACCCTGTCATCCAATAATGTGTCACGAAATTGTACAAACTCAATATTTGTTACACACAGTACTTCAAAGAGCTGCATCAGGTGCAAAACAAATATCTAGTTGATCCCCTTGAAAATACTATTTTCCAAACAAAACTCAACATGCACCTACTTGTAGACCTAGGATGTCAGTTTTAACATAATTGCAATTTACAGTAAATCCCTCTAGACCGGAATTCTAGTAAATAAAAAAATAGATACGTTTAGGCAGGTGACTGCTTAACGCAGGATGAAAGTCAGGCAGAAAGCTCCTATATAAACTTTCTGCATGACTTTCAGTCTGCATTAAGCTGTCACCTGTCTCCAAGACAGATCATTTTAATGAATTTAGCGTCCAGTTTAGAGGGGTTTTACAGTTCCACAATTTAAACCCCTAGATCATCAAGCTCTATCAGCGCTTTGATTTATATCGTATTTTTATTTGACACTTTTTCACAATTATCCTGTATACACCGCGGATTTATTTGCAGTAGACTCGGCTGGTTCGATGATAGACGATGTAGTTGCCTTGATGTTGCCAATGCGCGTTGATGGGGCCACCGTATCAGATGCCTGTGGATAGAATACGCTCAAGATCTGAAAAAGAGCAGATCACCTTACACTGTAACACAACTGCGATATGAAAATTTGAAAACAAATAACACAATTATGACAGATATAGTGAATGTATGTAATAGAAATAGAGTAGTCATATAATAGAGATAAGGTGATCATAGTATATACTTATAACAGAGATACAACAAGTGTTTGCTTTTTGTATAAACTGTTTGCATACTAGGTAATTACAGGTACACCATTGGTCTCTTATAATTCAATTATGAATGACATGGTTTATGTATAGTTATAATTTTGTTTGTGTATGTTTGTAACCATGAAGAGACGCTAATAAAGAATATATATGTAAGCGAAAATGTTAATTCAAAATTACAATTTAGTTTCCTCGAACAACTTGCCTTTGGAACGAAGATTATTAGCATGGTAGCTGTGGTGCCGACAATGACAAATCCTGAGTAGACGCCAAACATGAGCGCCACCTTGTCGTCAAGGAGGATGCTCAGGATAAGGAGGCACGAGCTAAGCACTACCACGTTGTAGAGACACATGCCGATATGCCTTGAGTCGTTCAACGCTTCTATCTTCACCTAAAATACATTTGTATACGTATACGTGTAGTGATTGTTAACCCATTCCCCTATAGGCTATTTTTAGACTCCAACCCTTTGAATAAATGTACTGAAGAGAAGAATTTAATAGAAAAAAGGAATCTTTTTAGAATTGTGTAGTTTTGAAACCAGTGTAATAAATAGAGCATTTGATCCTATGGGGCTCCTATGGAACAAATGCTCTATTTATCACAATGGTTTCAGAAAGTGACTTTTACATCTGGGCTCCAAAAGGCGTCAATATGACAGAATGGGTAAACATTGCAAAGGTTTTTAAAGCCTTACCCCGTTTCAAAAATCACATATGACTGACTTGTATAAATGATTATACAGACATACTTAAATAGCTATTATCTAATATTTCGACTACTACGGACCTTTACCAAATATTATCATGTCAGATTGCACGTCACAATTTTGGTACATGCATTCAAGCGTACCATCAAAGCGATCTTTATTTTGTGACTGAATGCTTGTACCAAAACTATGACGTGTATCTGACATGATAGTCTCAGATAACGGACGTAATGGTCAAATATTAGATAAGAGCTACTCAGGTATTTCTGTACTATCTTAATTCCCTTTTTTGAATATTGTCTTCATTCTAAGTAATTACAATTATAATGCGTGTATTATTATCATCATTAATAAAGAACTTTAGTGAGCAAGCTCACACACCCACCGTCGCCACATTGTCAGAGAAACAATGTGGTTCCCCATGACAAATTTCTCTGAAAATCGAACTCATCTAAGTTTTAATTCATGACTATTCTTAAAGCCAATTTGAGAAAAAATGTGCCAGATGAGCAACAATGTATTAAGATACACGGATAGACAGACAGACGGACGGACGGACGGACGGACGGACTGACTGACGGACAGACGGACGGACAAAAAACTATGTACCCCATGCAACTTCGTTGCGTGGAGTGTAATTATTAGCCCTCTGTCCCCTGAAGCTACTTCAATTATGTTTTTAACTCCTATTGTATATGTTTCCCCATTTCTTGTGTTCAGAACATTACATGCACGAAAGTTCATGGAATTTAACCCTAAACATCATAGATGCTTTATAGATGCCCTTGTAAACGGGGTAGATACAGATCAGACGTTTCCAGTAGGAGTCGTCGAATGAGAGTCCCTTCTGTTTGCTTATGGAACTATACAGGAATGTTACTAAAGTGGCCTGTAGGCCAAAGGGTCCCTCGAGTTTTCAGCATTACTTTTGCCCCGAATACGAATATTTTAGATACCCTTCGTGTTTCGAATGACAAAAAGGCACCAAAGGCCAACAACACCCCCTCTACTATACAGATGGTCCACAAGAAGTAGTAGTAATTTTCCGACATACAGTCTCGGAGGAATGGAACCACAATGGCGTCGTTGGCCTCAAAATACATCTGTCAATGTACAATATTTGTATTTGTATTTTAGATCAGCAGTAATGCTTAAACCAAATAAATGCATGTAAAAATTTGTGTTCGTATTTCTATCTGTATGTTGGTGAGCCCTAATGCTTAAACCAAATAGATTCTGTGCTATGTTCTACAATTTACCCTATATATATATACACCTTTTAATATCCATCCAAACAGGGTAGAATCAGATCAGATTATTCATGCAATTACATGTATATAGATATAAAAGCCTACAGTTTCTACCATGGCGTAAATTCCCTGTGCTCATATCGAGGGCTTGGTGCAAAACTATTCTAAAGTGAAGGAGTTAGAATAGTTTGCACCAATCCCTCGATATGCTGTAATAAAATTTCATCACGATGTCATTATGGTTTACATGGCTATTCATAGAATAAAGGATAAGGCATATATGGCCAGCTTGGTGGCGCGAGCAAGGGCGCTAGACCATTGTTATCAGTGAGCACCGTCACTATACTGCGTATCCAATGAGATATGGAGTTTAAAGTATCCAGTGATGTGGCTAATCTGGGAATCCCTTAGCATTGATCATGGGGTTTTACGTGACTTTATATACGGTATGAGACTGCTATGGTCCACGTCATTGGACCTACACAATCTGCAAAGTAACAAAGCTTTCTTGTTAATGTACTTATAACATGTGAACGTGAAAAATGCATTTGAGCTCAACTTCGGATGACTTACATTTATCATAACTCTAACATAGAAAACAATTGATACATATTGATACATAAAACGGATGCCACTCATGAAAAAATTGTTTCTTTGATGAAATAAGACAATTCGAAATTAGAGCATGGATCAGAGCTATTTTATTATAATATTAGTTCCCTAAAGGAGCTTATAACGTAATCAAAATACATTTTCTGTTTTATTCTCAGTAACCTTGGCTACAAACATCATATATTTGCTAAATGCTATCCAGAAATACAAAGCTTCGTAAAACATGTTGGTTACATAAACTTTAAAATATAAGTAATGATATACGAGTACAATGTAATAACGAAAAGCTATGATTTGGGCAATACATACATGTATATAGATGACCATACATGAGTGTTCATTACAAATTGTTTTTATAAAACGAGTTTACTATACATGTAAAGCTCGTGTCATATTCGTTATAGTAAACGAGTTTCATGAAAAAAAATTGTAATGGACACGAATGTCAGATTCTTTTTACATGTATCACATACATGTATTTTAAAAATGTCAAAAATATGAAAGAGGCTAAACCTGACGTCTTTTCCGGCCTTTGTTTACAAACAGCGACGCACATGGAAAAGCTAACTGACTCGTGTCTTCTATGTTTGTTGATGCATGAACAGCGATTAGATGATGGAAAGGGTTAAGCCCATCACAAGTCCTCAAATGCTCCATTGTGTCATATTAAACATATTAACCCGTTCCCTGTTCTGTTTTTATCCCAGATTTCTATTCTTACTGAATATTCATGGACAAAATAGTGAAATATGGAAAGTGGAATAATGTAGCCATTTTAAAGAGTAAAGAAACATATCTATCAAACTCCATTAGCAAACAGAGCATACCCTGATCAGACGGCTCCGAAAGGAGCCATCTGATCTGGGTATACTCTGTTTGCAAATGCATGAAAAGGCGTTAATATGAAGGTTAAACAATATATTAGGATACCCGACTACCCGTTTAAGGCTCAATACATAGGTATTACCTGGTTTTCCAGTTTCAATGTCCGGATGAAGAGCGGGTCAACTATTTCCCAGACTACCAGAATTGTTGACATGATAGCCAGAAGAATTATGACCATTCCAATTAGTTGGAAATCCTGGATTTTCTAACAAAAATGATAAAAATGCATTTCAACCATTTATCCGGCAATTTTCAACTTGACTCGCATTGGCAAACAACTTTGATCCAGATGAGACGCCGAGTAACTCGGCATCTCATTAGAATTCAAGTTTTTGACGGTCGTTCAATACTTTCTTAAAAACTTTATTGAATCGCAAGTAGTCAAACTGGCACCAGAGTCAAAATTGACCAAATATATATTTTTACAGCGGTACTGTAAGGCTTAAATATGATCTTGGCTACTGTAGACTGGAAGTCTCTGCATACGGTAGTACATTATGTAATATTCATGATATCATTATTTCTTACATAAATATGCATGGAGTGAGGTATTAGATATATTAACTTTATGAACTATCCGGAGTATTACATATCTTATCATATATATTAACCCTTTACCGCAGTTTAACCCTTCGCTTGCTATTCACGTCAATATACCTACCTGTAAATAGTGAAGACCCAGATGAGACAGCTCCTGCAGGAGCTGTCTCATCTGGATCTGCACTATTTACAAGTTGATTGTGCAACAAGAGCACTCCACAGCAGTGATTGCACAGCGAAATACGTGTACACAGTGAAGATATATGTTATTATACAACAGGGCATGGGTAAAGAAGGGGAAATGTATTTTAAAATTCAGCAAGCGAAGGGTTAAAAACGTCGTTTGCTAAGCGCAACCTAACTGACATCCACTAACAGTCTGGGTCTAAATAAGACGCCAAAACTTCCTCAAAAGCTTAAATTAACCCTTTCGCTGCCAATACCGGATCTGTGATTACCTATGCAAACAGTTTGGATCCAGATGAGACGCCGAGTAACTCGGCGTCTCATCAGGATCCAAACTGTTTGTTACTGTTACTATGTTTTTGAAACAAAAATGAAGAAAATCAAAGGAATGAAAATTTGTAGCAGATGACAAAGTTAGCAGACGACAGAGTTTGGCAGCGAAAGGGTTAATACAACATGTATATTCTGCTTATTTTTCGTATAAATCAACGCCAAACACTGTACACATATTCATATAATAAAATAATGCTTACGTCCTATTTTCCCGCGGTAAATAAGCATTTAGCTAAATATTTCCGATATCTGAAAATGCAAAATCATTAGAAAACCGCTGATTTTTAAGAGACGGAACACTGCGGAAATCAATGAACGTGTTCGGCAAAGCGCTGATTGACCCCGAATCCATTTCGGAGCAACGCTTAGAATAGATGTTCACACAAAAAAACAACAGGTCAGTTGAACGTCTGCTGTAATAGTTTACTTACATGTACATAGATATGAGTACATCCGGTATACATGATTGATTTTACGACATATTCCGGTGATTTCCACCTGTTTCCGCAGCAATAAAATTTTCTCTTTTTTATACAAACAATGCTTTCCTTATCATGCTCATTAGCGCCTAGTTGGTAACAAGTCATTAGTGACTGATGATATAATAAAGATATGTTTCTACAGTTGCTGCCATGGCCAAAATATGCTTGTTTCCATGTGCTGTTATAACAAATTAACCCAATTTATATTGATTACGTCATTAATTCTTGCATGAATATTCACGGAGGAAAGGGTCAAGCAGATGTGAGCTTTACGGCAGGCTAGATGTTAATATCTGAGAAAACTATGCATTTATTATAAATAATGAGTAATAATTTTCTGTTTTAGATTCTTACCACACGCTGAGGCCGTTTGTTGCAGAATATCTTGTACACCCGCCAGGTCTTTGAAAACATGGCACCGAATGACATTGTAAAGCCAGTTGTCAGCATCACGTGTCTCATCTGCGATGAAATCAGTACCGACTTAATTGACACAAGTAGTAGATAGGATATGCTATTGTCTGTGTATTGCTTCAGTACATGATGTATGAAATAAGCGTGAAGCAGTCCGTTGTCATCAATGGACTTGTAACTCTTATCCTCCTAAACGCGGCCTGACTCGCATTTGCGAACGGCTAGGATCCAGATCAGACGCCGATTAACTCGGCGTCTCACCAGAATCCAAACTGTTTGATACTCAGTCACGTATTCAAAAGTTTCATCGCATCGGCAATGGACATAATTGCATCAAATACAATTTTGAGCAGAGATTATATCTTTTACAGAGGGTATTAGAGTAGTACGTTAATAATCCTTAGCAGATGCATATCGATGCTATCATGTCAATTATTAAAACAGGTTTGTTTAAATAAGCATGTAGGCTCTGTATGATCTAGTTCTGTTCCGTTTTCAGATGGAACTACATGTATATACATGTATGTAGATCTGTCATGGCGAACACTTTACGTGCCCATATGCCATAATTATAGAAGTTCCCTTTATTAATGTCATGATGTTTTTATGTCTTATATTAATGTTTAGCCTGCTATTGGGCGGTTGGGTGATTAACTATGCAATCAGTCTGGATCCAGATGAGACGCCGAGTAACTCGGCGTCTCATCTGGATCCAAACTGTTTGACACCCTGATTGCATTTTTGTAGACAAATTGATTATAGCTTGAACTTTAAAAATGTAGAAGGTGAAACATTCTGTAAAAGTAATTTGCTCAGCAGGCTAAAGGTTAATATTGGAGAGATAATGAGTTAAGACGTCACCTTGCACAACACCTTGGTTATTCCGGTGTACGAGTACAGGAACACCGTACTGTAGCTGATGATACAGCCGAGAAGCAGTACGTTATTGATGCTCGGAGAGGACAGCTTGACATACCTGTTAGAAGAATGCACAGTAAAAAGTAACACGGGTCATTCAAATTAGAATCATTCTGCAGAAACAGAAGGCAGCTCTCTGATCAGATAGTTTTATTACCCTTATTCTGCTGCTAAAATGTTTTATCTTTAACCTGCTGCGGACAGATCTGCAATAATTTTTGCAAATTATTTGGATCTAGATGGATTCGGCGTCTTATCTGGGCTGTTTGAAACGCGGGCCAAAACTTGGATAGTAGGGTTATAGATAATGGTAAAATCAAATGTGTAACGAATGTGAACAATGAATACAGTAAAACCTCTCTATAACGGCCACTAAATTGTGTTAATTAGTTGGTATTGAGGGCAGGTGGCTGCTTAAAGCAAGGCTTTAAGCAGCCACATGCCTGTCGTTAGAGATAGGGATGGAGAATCGGACCAAAATCATAATCGATTATGGAATTGAATCGAACATTTATTATCGATTTAAAGTCGATAATTAATCGAAAATACTTTCAGAGATTCTGTGCATGTAAAGCTTGATGTAACAAGCTAATACCTAACTAAGCTTTTGTGTCAACAAAACAGTATGCTGTGACCATTCATTAGAATCATCTCGAAGAGACGATTTTAATGAATGGTCACAGAATACAGCTTGGTAGAGGCTTATTATAAAGGTAAAATACTTCATACAGTTATATTCCTATTAAAACACCTACGAAAATTACTGATGCTGCTGTACAGATTACACAGTCAGTAATTGATTATGGCAAAATTACTATCGATAGTAAATCCAAAAGACTTTTCCGATCAATCATCGATTATAACCGATTATCGGAACAACACTAGTTAGAGAGAGGTTTTACTGTAGTTACACTCACACCCAGGCCAAAACTTGGATAGTGGGGTTAGAGATAATGGTAAAATCAAATGTATAGCGAATGTAAACAATAAATAGTTACACTCACACGTGGTTCCGATAAATGATGTTGAATACGAGAAATGACAGGGCCAGGAGAATTCCCAGTGCGGCAAAGAACGCCATAGGTGCGTACAAACTCAATGGTATTGTCATTTCTATTAAAGTCACGAGAGTAGAATCTCTAGGTACCATGCCACCTGATCAAATAATATGAATGCATGAAAACACACATACATGTACATGACATTGAATGGTTTCAAATCTATATAACAAAGCTCATTGTAGGAGACAATTATGTATTCGTACATATTTCAAGTGAAAGTCCTTACAATGAACACATATTTTCAATAACATCATGAAATTTGGTATTTGTTATATTCATTCATTATTATGAAGATTGTCAATTTGAACTTCTATATAAAAAATGCCCCTGTGATACAAAATAAATCGTTTTCATCGATACTTTTAATTTTTGTTCTACAGCAACTGAAATATTATCGGCCTTTGTCGAACAGGTAACGAAACTAAAATGCACCCAGAATAAAATTTAATACAAACACATGTACAGTAAAACCTCTCTATAACGGCCACTAAATTGCAGCAAATATTTTATATTAAAGGCAGATGGTTGCTTAAAGCAAGGTGAAAGTAAAACAGAACGCTCCTATAGGAGCGTTCTGTTTTACTTTCACCTTGCTTTAAGCAGCCACCTGCCCTAATATACCAACTAATTAACATAATTTAGTGGCCGTTATAGAGAGGTTTTACTGTACATTGTCGAATAACATCGGATCTTCGATATCATACACATTTATGCAAGTTTTGTCTTCTTTGGCGTTTAAGGGATTGGTTTTCTTGCGATAAAGTTCTCTTCAGCTTATAAACAAATGATTTATACATGTAATTGTGTGGCATTTTTAAAACACGCTGCAAGAAGAGACTATCACTTACAAGTCCAGGTGCCTAAATACAATATTACCTCTTATAAATGCTCCCACTGCGTTATATTTTTTCAATAGGAGCTTTTTGGATTTTGTACACAGGTGGTTTCTTAATGCAGAATGAAAGCAGTGCAGAAAGCGCCTTTGGGAAATATCTGTTTTGCGTTCAGTCAGCATTAAGCTACCATTTCTATAATTCTTTAACATGTTTGACCATTTAAAATTTACGTGTCTTAAACATGTACATATTAGACGCTATAGGTTCATCGCAGATCTTCCTTCAATTTTAATGACATGGCCGTCGCAATAT
The DNA here is from genome assembly GCA_963576725.1 of Azorinus chamasolen. NCBI lineage: Eukaryota > Metazoa > Mollusca > Bivalvia > Cardiida > Solecurtidae > Azorinus > Azorinus chamasolen. The sequence continues at coordinate 81,055,374 of OY755247.1, forward strand.
GACTGAAATACTGTTAACCGTTTCGCCGCCATAGGAGAATCCGTGTTAGCAATTGTAAACAGTTAGGATCCTGAGGAGACGCCGAGTAACTCGGCATGGTCCTCGGCATCACCTCAGGATCCAACTCTGATTATAGTTTTGTAAATAAATTAAAAGAAAATGCCACCTTGTAAACTGAAGCAGTCGATGATTTTAGCAGATGAAATATATTTGGGTTAAAGCGACGTAAAACCAAAACAGTAGAACCTGTCTTAACCCATACTCTCATAGGCTATTTTTAGACCCAACCTCTTTGAATAAATCTACCGAAAAGGAGCATTTACTAGAGAAAAGGAACATTTTGGAAATGTGTAGTATTGAAATCATTGTGATAAATAGAGGATTTGCTCCATAGGAGCAAATTCTCTATTTATCACAATGGTTTCAAAAAGTGACTATTACAGAGGTGTAGAAAGGCAAATTTATGGAGGAATGGGTTAAAGGGTCATTCATTGTTTGAACATAGGAGTCTTCAAAGGCAGGTCGTTGCTTAATACAGGGCAAAAATAATGTTAACAGCTCCTATAGGAGCTTTCTGTATTACTTTTGACCAGCATTAAGCTATATACCACCTGCCTTACATACCCATAATTAGACCTCTTTTTATGGCCGCTTAAGACAGGTTCTACTATACAACGAAGATGAAGATCACCTCTTACCTCTCCATTTAATTCCTTCCCCATGCCACTCAATGTGCCAATTATAATCCTCTAAGACATACGTACCCACTGTCACTTTCTGCAAGTCTGAAAAGATGAACAAGCCCAGTGTCCAACATTATAAAACTTCTGGGTATGAGTCTGAGATCATTCTGACCAATCAGGGTCCATGCTTATAAAACTTTTAGTTGAGTCTGAGTACGTTCTCAAGCTTTTGATTGGTCAGATTTGAGCCAGAGGCTCAAATCTGACCAATCAAAAGCTTGAGAACTCAAATCTGACCAATCAAAAGCTTGAGAACGAAACTCAGACTCAACTAAAAGCTTTATAAGCATGGACCCAGATGATTGAGAATGATTCTAGACTCAAGCGAAATGTTTTTAACCTCGGGGCTGGATATATGTACAGCTCTAGTGATTGAGTCAGTGATTGAGGGAGTTATTTAGGTCTGACGATTCTGCGGTATTTAATCTTTTTTTTTTCGTGCTAAGCGTAATTGCTCTCAGGACCAGGATCCAATTTGTTTCACTTTTTCGCTGGCAATGTCGCAGTTATTACCTCGGCGTCTCATCAGGATCCAAACTGTTTGTAAAACAAACAAACTTACAATAACAAGACCAAATATAAAACACGATCATACATAAAGACGATCATTATATGTAATTGAACATTTACTTCGTATTTGAACTATCTTGATATTCTTAAGAGGTTCTCCATTTCTGTCAAAGCGAATCCATCCGGTTAGGCCAAGAAATGACACGTTGTCTATGCATGACGTCATGATGTCACCGATGTCGCCATCTGAATACTCGAACTGGTCCAATGTCTTGGCGTGACCTATCGACAGACAAAAATGAAACGTGTTACACTACCACAAACGTACATCTGACCTTGACCTTTGTCATAATACGTATCATTATCGATCTTTGAGACAGGCGGCAGCTTAACCCTTCGCTTGCTAAATTTTAAAATACATTTCCCCTTCTTTACCCATGCCCTGTTGTATAATTACATATATCTTCACTGTGTACAAGTATTTCGCTGTGCAATCTCTGTTGTGGAGTGCATTGGTTACACAATCAACTTGTAATAGTGCAGACCCTGATGAGACAGCTCCTGCAGGAGCTGTCTCATCTGGGTCTTCACTATTTACAGGTAGGTATATTGACGTGAATAGCAAGCGAAGGGTTAATACAGAGTGAACGTCATGCAGACAAGTAATCTAGGAGCTTTCTGCATGACTTTCACCTTGAATTAAGCAGCCATTTGCCAAAACACGTTCTAAATTCTGCATTACTAACATTTCAAAGTATCGAGTTGTTACTGTGATTTTCAAAGTATCGAGTTTTTAATCGTCATTTCTCCACCGAATCCTATATTGTGACCATTCTTTAGAATTGTCTCTTTGAGACGTTATTCTTAACTGTGATTACCTATGCAAACAGTTTGGATCCAGATGAGACGCCGCATAATGCAGCGCCTCGCCAGGGTCCAAACTGTTTGCAATCTTGCCATATTTTTGCAAAAAAATGAGAGAAAGTTTATTTTAAGAGTTGAACCAGACGACAATTGTTGCAGACGAATAATTACTTAGCGTGCAAAGAGTTAAAATGTTTTTTATTTAGGCATCTTATCTAGAACTTTGTATATATCCGGTAATTGACTTTATTTATCATAATTATTGCCATACCTTTTTCTCTCAACACTCTATCTGTACAGTTCAGGGCCAGTGCTGATCCCCAAAGGGTGTCATATGCTGCAGGTGCTATGAAATCATACATTGAGCTGCTCGTCTTGTAGTTCGGATTTTGTCGTAAACGCTCGTAGAATTCCGTCGGCGTTATTCCCGCTATCCCTCGTTCTTCTTCGGTGTTTCTATAGTAAATTCCTGTGAGAAAGTGTCCCTCTGCTGCAATATCCATCTGCTCCCTATATAGTATTTAAAAAGCAGATGCTCTATTAACCCTTCTCTTGCTGAATTTTAAAATACATTTCTCCTTCTTTACCCATGCACTGTTGTATAATTACATATATCTTCACTGTGTACAAGTATTTTGCTGTGCAATAACTGCTGTAGAGAGCACTGGTTGCACAATCAATTTGTAAATAGTGCAGACCCTGATGAGACAGCTCCTGCAGGAGCTGTCTCATCTGGGTCTTCACTATTTACAGGAACGTATATTGACGTGAAATAGCAAACGAAGGGTTAATCACAATGATCTCGAAACTACACACTTATAAAAATTTCCCTTTTCTCTAGTAAATGCTTCTTTTCGGTAGATTTATTTAGAGAGGTTGGGTCTAAAATAGTCTATGAGGATATGGGTTAAACATGATTTCATTACTTCGTTACTAGCATGTTCTATTTTTGCAACCTTCTTACGACGCACTCCCTTCTAGAATCAAAGCGTTGTAGACGCTGCAGTATTCTTTGCATGTCATCAATCTGATATCGAATACGTTCGCTTTGGCATGGAATTGTGTATCTATAAGGGACGGGATTAACACTCTTTCCAGCTGATGATACAGTTGCAGCTTACACTTTAGCCGTTCCCCACTATGCTTATTATCACACTGACCACTTGCAGTTATGGGCGCAATTACCTAATCGCTTGCATAAGGTCATCCAACGCGCGCTTCTTTAATCATTGACTATTTTCATTCATGTTATGATCACGTGATTTCTTCACGTGACTGATATTTGTATATCAGTGCGCCCGTCTTAAACATTGCACAAACTAAGCCGAAGCTTATATTACGAAGCATTTTAATGTCAGATATACCACGATTGGTCCCGGATACCATGTAATTAAACACCTTTTGTATCCATCGAATGCAGGTCAATAAATTGTACTATATTGTCAGGTCGGCGAGGGTATCATTGGTTAGGCTGTGGAACGTCACCTTTGTATTCTATTGCTTCGCAAAGAATTCAAAAAGTAGTAAACGTACACCTACACCTAACCCACAGGCGCTCACAGTTTTATCCCTTATCACCATGCCGACGAAACTAATGGTCAGATAGACGCGCATCTGTGTCATCTTTTATAGACTTTCAGTTCAACCAAGCTTTTGAGAAACTCTTGACAGAATCACAATCAGACTGGGTACTGATGAGACGCCAAAACTGTTTGTAAATGCCAGCCTGGTCAGCTAATATTTGATACTCAAACGTTTGTGTTACATACAGTAGAGCATGTCCTATGCGGTCATTCATTTATTAACCCTTTCCCTGTTCCGTATTTAGGCCAAATTTCAATACCTATTGAATATTTATTAACAAAATAGTTAGAAAGAAATATGGTAGGTGGAATAGTGTAGACATTTTAGAAAGTAAAGGAACATATCTATCAAAATCTTTTAGCAAACAGAGCAGACCCTGATCAGACGGCTCCTCTAGGAGCCGTCTGATCTGGGTCTACTCTGTTTGCAAATGTGTGAAAACACGTTTATATGAGGGAAAGGGTTAAACATAGATATCTTAAAAACTGGTGGTTGCTTAATGCAGGGCAAAGGTAAGACAGAAAGCTCCTACAGAAGCTTTCTGCATTACATTTGAGTCAGTTTTGACCTGCACCGTTTACAATTACCATATGGTGACACTGACCATATATATTTTTTGCAGCTACATAGTCGAGATACATGTATATGTACACAGTTATCACATACTCACTGTGTGCAGGGAACATTTTCCAGATCCATTCGCCACCAGTAATCTATATACCAGCCGGGGAAAAACCAAACGATTGTGGGCCCGTAAAGGCCCACCTTGTATGCCTGAAAAAGAAGAGCATAGCTTGGTCCAACATTAAAAACTAGTCTGCTGAAAGCATAATATATTCTCAAACATTTATCTGCTACACATACGTTTGATTTATTTTCGAAACGTTAAAACAATTGAGAAACTATTAACAGAGTGTCAACCAGCTTGGATCCTGATGAGACGCCGAATTACTTTGTGTCTCATTTGGATTCAAGCTACATGCAAATGTCAGTAAATTCGCGCTAAGCAGGCAAGTAATTAACATTTTCATACACTGTTATTGGCAAACAGTGAAGACCTTGGGGGGGTTTAACTCGGTATCTCCTTAGGTTCCTATCTGTTTGACACTCAGATCCCGTGTATCAAAAAGGGATTAGCTATACATGAGGCCTCTATCATGTGATAAAAGAGTAGAATACAAAATGGCAAAGGGGGATGATAGGTGTGTATGTATTGACACAATAATCTACTCACTGCGCACAAAATTAGCCGTGCGTGGTTTTCATAAGACCCGGATACTATTATCCTTGCGTCCTTTTTCTGAAACAAAAAAGCTAATATTTATAACTCGTTTTAGCAAAAATAAAATCATTAAAACTTCATAATTAACCCACAGGTCCAGATAATGTTCGTAGATAAAAAACATTTTCAAAAATAACTTCGTTAATTCTCCATTAAATCCTAAGCTGTGACCATTCTTTAGAATTGTCTAGACAAGGCGATTCTAAAGATTGTTCACAACATAGGGTTTGGTGGAGAAATGAGGCTTTTAGTATTTAAGTACGCACCTTATATGTTGCTTTGTTGACCTTTAGCCAGCTGCATGTGAGTAATTACTAATGCAAACAGTTTCGATCCAGATGAGACGACGAGTAACTCGGCGTCTCATCTGGATCCAAACTGTTTGATACTATGCACGTTTTGTTGAGAAGAAATCCAAAGTAAATTGAACTTCGATATCTCGATATTCAAGGGACCATACAAAATACTTCGAGATAACAGAAATTCGACTCAACGATTTCTAATCTGGACAATTTCTCAAGTTAACAGCTTAATGTAAGTCTAAAGTAATGCCGAAAGCTCCTGTAGGAGCTTTCAGCATTACTTTTGACCTGCATTAAGCTGTCACACGTGTTTCCATATATGCATAGTGACACATTTTACAACAATTCTTTTTTGTAAATTTGGAAGGACGGAACTTTTAGTTCGAGTTATCCCGAAGTTCGAGTTATCGAGGTTCCACTGTATAAGGAAACCCCTTGCTCCTCTCTCCATGAGTTTGAAATTCTGAATAAGTCAAATGTATCACTTTTGGTAACCGTTTGAATCCAGACTAAGTCACTCGTCATCTCATCTGGATCCAAACTGTTTATAAATGGAAGTCGAGTCGCGAATAGTGGGACAGGAGTTAAAGTAGTGGAGGAGGCAAAGAATGTATAGAAATATTCAATACCGATATTGGGACTTTAGTTTACTAGCAAGCAGTGGGTGAGGCAAAGAATGTATAGAAATATTCAATACCGATATTGGGACTTTAGTTTACTAGCAAGCAGTGGGTGAGGCAAAGAATGTATAGAAATATTCAATACAGATATTGGGACTTTAGTTTACTAGCGCACTAAAGTTTAACTATTTACCAGAGAAAAAATCATATAAGACATAATGACATAATGGATACGTACTAGCTGTTTCTTATAATGGAATGTGAACCAATGGTGTTTGTGCCATCGTAGAAACTGTAGAATCAGACTTATATAATTCCATAAGCAAATAGAGCAGACGCCTATCTCCTTTTGTGTGTACAGTAAAACCCCTCTAAACCGGACGTTAAATTTGGTATAAATATCGGTCTTGGAGACAGGTGGCAGCTTCATGCAGGATGAAAGTCATGCAGAAAGCTCCTAATGGAGCTTTCTGCATGACTTTTACCCTGCATGAAGCAGCCACCTGCCTAAAAGTATCTAAATTCTTCTCTACTAGAATTCCGGTTTAGTTTTTTTTTTTACTGTACTCCTTTTGGATAGGCATAAAAAAGGAGTTATGTAAACGTGCTATTCTCGAGCGCATGTGCCACTGCCATGAAAGCTCACACACAAACATAAATAAATATATTATATATGTTTGGGGACATTCTTGCAGCACTAAGTCAAAGATAGTATGGTTGCATTTACCTTTTTCCTTTTCTATGTTTTCCACATTTCAATACATACTGAATATTCATGGTCAATATAGTTATAATGAAATATGGAAAGAACAACATTGCATCCGTTTTAGAAATTAGGAAAACAAATTTACAGAATTTATTCCCATATTTGTAAAGAAATCCCGTCCAGACCTTACTTTGGAACCCATCCATTCATCACCTGGAGGGGCAGAGCAAACAACACATTTGCTGGAATAAACCATTGGCATTGTTGGGTTAAGCAAACAGTGCAGACCCGGATCCTGAAAGAACCCTCTGATCAGGGTCTACACTATTTGCATATGTTCTTTTAAACCCTTTCCTCCATAAATACGCCTTTCTACGCCTCTGTAAAAACCACTTCATGAAACCATTGTGATAAGTAGAGCATTTGCTCCTATAGGAGCAAATGCTCTATTTATCACAATGATTTCAAACTACAAAATTCTAAAATTTTACTTTTCTCTAGTAAATACTCCTTTTGGGTAGATTCATTCAAAGAGGTTGGGTTTAAAAAATAGCCTATGAAAGAATGGGTCAAGGAACACTGAGCACTAACAGTTTAAGTCTTGAATTCTTACCTTTAGATTCTGTACACGCAGGAACGGATCATTGCTGAAGATTTCCTCAGTGATAATTGTCATGTTTCTCTGTCTCATATGTTGAACAATGTCATCAGTGACCTATTTGTAGATTAGAAATGATCAACATGTTTTAAAACAATGTTCTCTACTAGTTGTATCGCAAATGAAAAGAATCCGGAGTTTTGCAAACAGTATAAATGCAGATCAGCCATTCGCCGGTCTTCACTTACTGCGATGTTCCGTATTAATTTATCTTTGTAGATGGTACATTGCAGGAGAATGCTAATTAGAGTAACAGATAACATGTGTAATTTAACCCATTCCCTCATATTGACGACTTATGACGACTCTGTAAAAGTCACTTTGTGAAACTATTGTGATAAATAGAGCATTTGCTCCTATAGGAGCAAATGCTCTATTTATCACAATGGTTTCAAACTACAAAATTCTAAAATGTTCCTTTTCTCTAGTTAATGCTCCTTTTCGGTAGATTTATTCAAAGAGGTTGTATCTAAAAATAACCTATGAAGTACATTCCTTTTCTCTAGTTAATGCTCCTTTTCGGTAGATTTATTCAAAGACGTTGTATCTAAAATAGCCTATGAGGTAATGGGTTGTTAACGCATTAGTGCCCAGTATCTTTACCAAGGACATGGGCAAGCAGTGTAGACCCAGATCAAAGGGCTTTTGAATGAGCCCTCTGAGCAGGGTATGTACTGTTTGCTGAACCCACCAATGTCAATAACTTGTTCCAGCAAATATTTTGTTTTGCTGCGCCAACTCCATAGGGAAAATGGAGACATCAAATATGAGAAATGGGTTATTTATAGGTATGTGGTGATTGAAATAAGATGTGGCTCTGATATACCCAGTGTCTCATATGGAGTGTATGCTTACATAACTTAGATAGACACAATAATTAATAGGTGAAACAGGCCGAGTTTTGAATGGGCAACACATTTTCTAAAAATACTGTAGGTTAATGTTGGTAGCCTGTAAAAAGGCGAGAAAACATTTACAGGGAACGTAAAGATGCACTCGGAACTACGGTGTCCCGATTGCGACAAATTAAACATCGCCCTTTTGACACTGTTGAAATCCTTCAGAGACATACATACATGTACATGCGATATTAAGCACTGTTAATATCGCTAGTCACTTCTCGAGAGAAGTAACTTGCGATATTAAAAAATAAAAAGGCACTATTAAGCGCATGTCGACACATGCGATATTTGAACTAGGCTATATTATAGCCTGTTGAATCCCTCCCCATACTTATATACATGCGATATTAAACCATTCAAATATAGCTAGTCACTTCTCGTGAGAAGTAACATGCGAAATTAAAAGGGCGCTATTTAGCGCATGTCGACAGTGCGATATTATTGACTAGCGATATTTAGCGGGTGTCTGTTTGGATACCTTCGGACCAGTGTTAGAGCAATTTCGCATAAATAATTCTTTAATTATGACATCCAAATCCATTGTTGTAGAGAGAGAGGACAGAGAGGGAATCAGTTACATCAACACCGGACCGAGGGTATCCAAACAGACATACGCTACATATCGACTAGTGCGCCATTTTAATATCGCATGTTATGTCTAGCGATATTTAACAGGGCTTAACATCGCATGTATGTACATTGTATGTATCGGGAGGCTATACTATAAATATAATTCTTGGGATATGAGATGGATGGTAGTTTAACCCTTTACCTGTTCAAAATTCATAACTAATGACATAATGAATAAATACTACATGAATTATAACTGTACAATTTCCAAGGAATGTTTTTGTTTGACAAAAACTATCGACTCAGATTTAAATCATGTCATAAGCAAGCACATAATACCCTGATCAGACTGACCCTTACGGGTACCGTCTAATCTGGGTCTACTCTGTATGCGAATGCGTGAAAATAATTTATACAGACAGCTTACTTTCGTCCTGCATTAAGCAACCAGCTGCAATTGTATACCTCCATGTTGAGTCAATATAAGGTCGCTGCAGACAGAGCTACGGATACTTAAATCGTCGTTTCTCCTGCAAACCCTATATTGTGACCACTCTTTAGAATCGTCTTAGAGACGATTCTAAAGAGTGGTCACAGTATAGGGGTGGGTGGAGAAATGCCATTCTTGAACATGTTTAAATTTACGCGTCTTATCTGGACCTCTGGCTATAGGTATCGTCTGCTGTATCTTTGTATCGTTGCACAAATACAAATATGCAAATGTTTAAGGCAAATCCATTACGGTCTATTGATTTACGTCTAATAATGACGATAAAATCTGGATGCTATAGAATAATTTCCCACACATTAAGCGTTCATTAAACGGAAGTACTTTAATGCTGGTTCGTCCAGGATAAGTTACCTTGACCCTTGTCGTAGATAGACAGATTATACATAAATATATACAATGTATATACATGTTCACCGTTTAGTTCAAACATTGAGACGATTCTAACAAGTGGTCACGGTATAGGTTTGATGGGGGAAATGACGATTTTAGTATCTGGGTACGCATCTTTATCTATAGCTCTGTGTTTAGTATCTGGGTACGTACCTTTATCTGTAGCTCTGTGTTTAGTATCTGGGGACGCACCTTTATCTGTAGCTCTGTGTTTAGTATCTGGGGACGCACCTTTATCTGTAGCTCTGTGTTTAGTATCTGGGTACGCACCTTTATCTGTAACTCTGTGTTCAGTACCTGGGTACGCACCTTTATCTGTAGCTCTGTGTTTAGTATCTCGGTACACACCTTTATCTGTAGCTCTGTGTTTAGTATCTGGGTACGCACCTTTATCTGTAGCTCTGTGTTTAGTATCTGTAGCTCTGTGTTTAGTGTCTGGGTACGCACCTTTATCTGTAGCTCGGTGTTTAGTATCTGGGTACGCACCTTTATCTGTAACTCTGTGTTCAGTACCTGGGTACGCACCTTTATCTGTAGCTCTGTGTTTAGTATCCTGGTACGCACCTTTATCTGTAGCTCTGTGTTAAGTATATTGGTACGCACCTTTATCTGTAGCTCTGTGTTTAGTATCTTGGTAAACACCTTTATCTATAGCTCTGTGTTTAGTATATGAGTACGCACCTTTATCTGTAGCTCTGTGTTTAGTATCTGGGTACGCACCTTTATCTGTAGCTCTGTGTTTAGTATCTGGGTACGCACCTTTATCTGTAGCTCTGTGTTTAGTATCTGGGTACGCACCTTTATCTGTAGCTCTGTATTTAGTAACTGGGTAGGTACTTTTATCTGTAGCTCTGTTTTTAGTATCTCGGTACACACCTTTATCTGTAGCTCTGTGTTTAGTATCTGGGTACGCACCTTTATCTGTAGCTCTGTGTTTAGTATCTGGGTACGTACCTTTATCTGTAGCTCTGTGTTTAGTATCTGGGGACGCACCTTCATCTGTAGCTCTGTGTTTAGTGTCTGGGTACGCACCTTTATCTGTAGCTCGGTGTTTAGTATCTTGGTACGCACCTTTATCTGTAGCTCTGTGTTTAGTATCTGGGTACGCACCTTTATCTGTAACTCTGTGTTCAGTATCTGGGTACGCACCTTTATCTGTAGCTCTGTATTTAGTAACTGGGTAGGTACTTTTATCTGTAGCTCTGTTTTTAGTATCTCGGTACACACCTTTATCTGTAGCTCTGTGTTTAGTATCTTGGTAAACACCTTTATCTATAGCTCTGTGTTTAGTATATGAGTACGCACCTTTATCTGTAGCTCTGTGTTTAGTATCTGGGTACGTACCTTTATCCGTAGCTCTGTGTTTAGTATCTAGGTACTCACCTTTATCTATAGCTCTGTGTTTAGTATATGAGTACGCACCTTTATCTGTAGCTCTGTGTTTAGTATCTGGGTACGTCTCTGTGTTTAGTGCCTGGGTACGCACCTCTATCTGTAGCTCTGTGTTTAGTATCTGGGTACGCACCTTTACCTGTAGCTCTGTGTTTAGTAACTGGGTACACATCTTTATCTGTAGCTCTGTATTAAATGAGTGTCAAACAGCTTCGAGACGAAATGCCAAGTAACACTCATCTACATCTAAGCTGTTTACAAATGCGAGTGCTGAAAAATTGTGTTTGCCGAAACTCTGATCTGTTGCACTGTCAACCTACTTCTGATTCGTACAAGCCGTTGGGAAACTGCTGACCGATAGTCAAACATCTCGGTCTCATCTGTTTGCAAATGCGAGTCTGGTCGCACGTAGCAAGATAATATTTAATCCTTTCGTCGCTGACTTTTCAAATGGAATATTTCAAAACTGGTCAACCTTACTACGAGTATCCAGCGAGTTTTGTAAAGAAAAGTGTAACATGACGGACAATGCAAACCCTGGTTAAATGCATCTCATCTGGATCTACACTGTTGGCAAAAGAAATTATTGACTCATTCCCCTAACCCCTGATAGAAACAGAAAAATACATCTTGTGAATAAAAACTGAAACACGCGATTAAGCGAATCTCCGAGATAAAGAGATATTTCCAGCCTTTTATTTATTTTTATTATGAACTTATTGATACCCAGATAAGTCAGATGGGAATTGCTGTCAGAAGTACACATTTATCAGATGACAACATTAATACCTATGTCATAGAATAAAATGATGCCCACTAAAGCTCTGGCCTGGTGCTAGTTTGACAACTTCCGATGCGATCAAGCGTTTGAGAAACTATTGATCAAGAGTCAAACAGTGTTGATCCTGACGAGACGCCATGTAACTCGACTCTTCGTCTGGATTCAAGCTGTTTGCAAATGCGAGTCAGCTCGCGAATAACGAGATAAGGGTATGATAGTGGTCTGTATCGAGATAAACCGTTCGTATCAACTTACAATGTTTTTGTCTGCCAGATTGAAATGTTTAATCAGTTTGGAAGCATGAGCACAAACACACAGAAACATTACTAGCTGAACTGATTTTAATTAAAATGTATCCATCACAAAGGTAAACAAGAGTGTTCGAAAGCATATATATGTTACCTGAGTAAGACGTGACGTAAAAGCGTGACACACAGCCATGACAAAAGAATCGTAACAGAAGCGTAAGGAAAAAAGCCTGGTATATAGTCGTGACGAAAGAATCCTGACATAGAGGATAGAAGAAAAAAGCCTGGCATATAGTCGTGACGAAAGAATCCTGACATAGAGGATAGAAGAAAAAAGCCTGGCATATAGTCGTGACGAAAGAATCCTGACATAGAGGATAGAAGAAAAAAGCGTGACATATAGGCGTGGCGAAAGAATCCTGACATAGAGGATAGAAGAAAAAAGCCTGGCATATAGTCGTGACGAACGAATCCTGACATAGAGGATAGAAGAAAAAAGCGTGACATATAGGGGTGGCGAAAAAAGTGTGACATACAGGGATGACACGAAAAACGTGATTTACAGGCGGGACAAAAAAACGCAGCATACATGAGTGGCGACAAAAGCGTGACTTACAGGCGTGACAAAAAAGGATGACATACAGGGGTGACGAAAAAGCGTGACGAAAAAGGCATGGCTTGCAGACGTGACGACAAAAGCGTGACTTTAAAATGTGACGAATAAAGCGTGGCTCACAGGCGTGAAAATAGCGTGACATACAAGCGTGACGAAAAATCCGTGACTTGCAGACGTGACGAAAAAAGCGTGACTTACATGCGTGAAAAAAAGCGTAACGAACAGGGGTGACGAAACAAATCGTGACATACAGGCGTGACAAAACAAAGCGTGTCTTGCATGCGTTACAAAAAAGCGTGACTTACAGACTTGACGAAAAAGCGTGACATACAGGCGTGACGAAAAAAAATAGATTGAGACCATGAATTCAAATTGCACACAGTTGTATTCACGCCCCGTTTCTCACAAAGCTTCTCAATTTGAGAGGGATGGTAATAAAGTACGAGCGCTGATTTGACTCTAATAAACAGTATTTATAGCAGCTTGCAATTAGCAAATCGTATTAGGAGAATCGACACAGAGGTCACAGTATTATGTTACCTATTGCCTTAAAAACATACTCAGACTCATAGGTTCATTAAAGGTATTTCATCACATGATTTATATCCAATTGGCATAAACAGGTCAGTGTATTAGATTATTATACTAAATGGGACAACTTGTTAACCCTTTCCTTCATATTAACGCAATTTCCCGCAATGGCAAACAGAGACTATCCAAATCAGACAGCTCCTATAGGAAGTGTCCGATCAGGATCTGCTCTGGTTGCTAATTGAATTTGACATATCTGTTTCGTTAGTTTCTTAAATAGCTAGAACGTCCCACCTTTCATTTTTTATTATAACTGTTTTGTCCATGAATATTCAGAAGGTATTGAAATTTGGAATAAAAATAGAACATGGAAAAGGTAAAGGCCCCTTCAAGCAATTCCATTAGCCTGGTTGTTAATTACAGTAACCCCCCTCCAATGCGACCACCAAAAATGACATACTTCTGGGTGACAGAGGCAGGTGGTAGCTTAATGCAGGACAAAATTATAACTTTCGTCCTGCATTAAGAAACCATCTGCTTATAAAGACAGCTTTGATTATTTTTCAAGTGGTCGCATTAGAGGAGTTCTACTGTACAATGCATTAGACCCATTTACAGAACCATACACTTTACTTTATGAATATTCATGTACGAAATAATGACACATTGAAATACCGGTAGTAATTAACTGAATCTATATAGAGTAGCGTATGATTGAGGGGATGTTTTGCCATGGAAAAATAACTTTAACCCTTCGCTTGCTATTCACGTCAATATACCTACCTGCAGGAGTTGTCTCATCAGGGTCTGCACTATTTACAAGTTGATTGTGCAACCAGTGCACCCACAGCAGTGATTTCACAGCGAAATACTTGTACACAGTGAAGATATATGTAATTATACAACAGGTCATGGGTAAAGAAGGAGAAATGTATTTTAAAATTCAGCACGAGAAGGGTTAAAATCATATCTGTCTTACTTAACAAGCAAACAGAGCATACCTTGCTCATACAGCTCATACAGCTATAATCGGCAAAACTGGGGCTTATGTATCACATCATTTGTGTTTTTCACAATGAACAAAGAACGCGTTTGAAAACTGAGTAAACGTTGCTTACTTATGAAATAATATACATTTGATTCTATAGCTTGCCATGGCTAAATAACCTGCTTTTCAAATCCCAAAGGAAAATTGATTATCACAAGCTGATCTCCAATGATAATTGATAAAGTGGTCTCGCTACGCAGGTTATACTGCAATTCATCATCTCACCAGGATCAAAGATGTTTGACAATCGGTTAATCATTTGTTAAATGTCTCATGGAATTGGAAATTAACTATCCACCAGATTATAGTTCAAATAGGCATTAATTTTTACAAGCAGGAAAGAGTTTAAAGTTCACGATAAATTGTTACTATGGATACTACTAGCTAAACCTTAATCCTTAACCAGCTACCTTAACCCTTATCCCGCCATCTTAACCATTATCTCGCTACTATAACCCTTTTCTCACCGCCTTAACCCGTATCCAGCTACATTAACCCTTTACCTTAACACTTATACCGCTACCCTTACCATTATCTCGCTACCTTAATCCTTATCTCGCTACAGTAACCCTAATCTCGCTACTATTACCCTTTTCCCACTGCTTTAACCCGTATCCAGCTACCCTAACCCTTATCTCGTTACCTTAACACTTATACCGCTACCTTAATCCTTATACCACCACCCTTACCATTATCTCGCTACCTTAACCCTTATCTTACTACATTAACCCTTATCTCGCTACTATAACCCTTTTCACACTGCTTTAACCCTTATCCAGCTACCTTAACCCTTATCTCGTTACCTTAACACTTATAGCGCTACCTTAATCCTTATACCGCTTCCCTTACCATTATCTCGCTACCTTAATCCTTATCTCTCTACCTTAACCCAAACACCGCATTCTGAACCCTTATCCCACTACCATACCCATATATCCCTTCTTTGACTATAATCGGCTACTTAAACCCTTATCCCACTTGCCGCGACTTGACTCGCATTTGCAAACAGTTTGGATCCAGATCAGACACAGTGTAACTCGGCGTTCCATCACGATCTAACCGGTTGTCTATAGTTTCTCAAAAGCTTGATTGAATTGGAAGTAGTCAAAATTGTACCAGCTTCTAATTTGAGCAGACATTATTTGTACAGCAGAATAAGGACTAATCAAGTTTATATATGGATGAACTTAAGAACCTGAGGAAAGAAGATCCTGGTTTTACATTTTAACCGTAATGTACTTACGGAAACCATTCTGCCAAGTACAACATCTCACATGCATTGGTGCCTGAAATTAATCTTTAAGTTTTTTTGAAGTGCAGTCTACTTAATTCTTTGACTGCTAATCGTAAATCTGTGATGATCTTTTCAAACAGATTAGATCCAGATGTGACGCCTAGTAAGGTCACTTCTCACCATAATCCACACTGTGTAAGTATACAATCATGTTTTTGAAACACATGGAATACATGCAACACTGAGATTGAGAGCAATCGATACAATATACAGATAAAACAAGACGTCACCAAAATAATTATAATTTTTATATAGACTTACAACTAAATAACTTCATCCTATCGCATGCTTAGATTTCGACTTGATTACAAGGTGCCTGATATCTTATTTTTATTTCCAACCACGTGACATTTGATCTCAAGTCAAGTGACTTTTATTCTCTAGTTACTTAACATTTAAGCTCATTAATACGCACTTTCATGCTTCTGCAAACACAGTAGATCCAGATCATACGGCTCATGTAGAAACCGTCCGATCAGGTCTGATGTTTGCCTATGAAATTTTATAATTCTGATTATACACTTTTAGTCAAGGCCAAAAAGCTTTGTCAATTTGCCATTATACAAATCAATATGATAATATCCATGATCTTATTACTTCTCGTATTAATATTCACGAGGTAAATGGTTAAGACGGGCATATTTAAACAGTGTAGACCTAGATCAGAGGTTTACCTCATGATCAGGGTCTGTACTGTTTGTTCTATCAATTAGTTTGCACATTTCTCTAGCAAATGTATTCTTTCTATGAAATTAACTAATAAATTTATAGTAACCTTTATTCAAATATCCGCGACTTGACTCCCATTTACAAATACATGTAGTTGCATTACGATCCAGGTCTTTTAACGTTCAGTGATAACTTCTCAAACATTTGGTCGAATCGGAAGTAAGTGAAACTTTCATCAGTTCACATTTTGAGCAGACATTATTTTTGTTCACAGCGGACTTTACTACTTTTCCATTAACAATAGATTTTCGGGGGAGCTGGGTGGAATGTTAAATCGTACGTATTACTGCAACGACGTTTAATTCCAATTTTAGTTCAAACGAATTGCCAAAGTTATCTAACCCCGTTGCTTCTCTTTTCAATGCATCAGTATTGATATAGATGTCCACGAGGTTTATTTTCAATTTTAGTTCCAACGAATTGCCAAAGTGGTTATCTAATCCCGTTGCTTCTCTTTTCAATGCACCAGTATTGATATTGATGTCCTAGTTACAATAACATCATGGTCAGGTTAACCCTTTCAATTATCAGGGTCAAATAGTCCATCAGTGTTTATCCCATTCCGTCATATTGAAGCCATTTAGCGCCTCTGTAAAAGTCACTTGTTGCAAATGCTCTATTTATCACAATGGTTTCAAAACTACACAATTCTAAAAGTGTCATTTTCTCTAGTAAATGCTCCTTTTCAGTAGATTTATTCACAGAGGATGGGTTTAAAAACAGTATATGGCTCTAACTATAGAGTCCAGTCAATATGAAAGGGTTAAACTTGCTAGAGGATTGTTTATTACACATAGTGCAGATCCAGATCAGATGACTCCTCTTATTAGGGTATACAGGGGTTCCAAACGACAGCGCATGCATTCAAACGTTACAGTGAAAGGAGGAAATTAGATGACTAATTGCACACTGCAAAGGAATATTCCTCAGATATAAAACTTGAGGCTGAGAAGACAGGTGATGGCTTAAGACAGGACACAATGTATACAGAAAACTCGCTCGTAGGTAATTTTTAGACCCAGCTTATTTAAATAAGCCTACTGAAAAGGAGCATTTACTAGAAAAAGGAACATTTTAGAATTATGTAGTTTTCAAACCGTTAAGATAAATAGAGAATTCGCTCCTATTGAGCAGAGGCTCCATTTTACCTCAATGGTTTCTATGACTTTCCATAGGTTTCAAATAGTGACTTTTACTGAGGCGTCAAAAGGTGTCACTATGAGGGAATTGGTTAAGCAGGGACACATATACCGGTAGTTATATTTTAAGTGGTTATAGAAACTCTAGACTCAGTTTTTTTGTAATTTAATAAAATAATATACCTTGATTTGATGGCTCCTAAAGAAGCCGTGTGATCTGGGTCTACTCTGTTTGTAAAGACATGAAAAGGCGCCTATATGCAGGAAAGAGTTAAAGGGCGACAGTGATACTTATTGGGGTATTAGAATTTGTCAGGCCTTTTAGAAATAAGTGGCCAGAGAGGTGAACATATAAATTTTTAACAAACTGATTAATAAACAGTCATGGATGTTTGAATTACAAAAGTTGAAGATTTCACTTCCAAGACAGTGGTTAAATATACTAAAAACAGACATTTCTAAAACACAACTAAAGTAAAATCCAGTTTATCCATAAATATAAACAACAAAGAATTATATACACTAGATACTCGTCAAATAAGATATATACTTACAAAACAAAAAATCAAAACCCCTTATATTCATAATTACTGGAACAACCTCTTCCATACAGATATTAACTGGCATAGTGTTTATAGATTTATACACAGTGGTTTACCTGGCAATCGCATCAAACAATTTAATCGCAACTAACGAAACTCTCTATAACTGGAAAATAAATTCCCCGAACTGTTTTAACTGCATGAGCACTACTGAAAATTTAAACCATGTTTTCATTGACTGTGAATATCTAAACTCTTTTTGGAACAGCATTATATATGCTCTTAGTTTCTGTGGTATACAAAAACATTAAGAAATTTAAAACACATTGTTATAAGATATAAAATGTCTGTAGAAGATTATAATTATTTCAATATTATCTTGACATACGCAGGTTTTGCAATATACAATGGTTACTTCTATAGGCTTTAGCGATAGAAGATCTAACATCTGTACTTTTAAACGAATTGGATACTTTGACTAAATACTGTGGGAAAAGAGATGTCGTAAACCGATGTATAAATACTTTTATTAACATACTCAATCATGTACAGTGACTTATCTTTAGTGCCGCATGACACACGTCTAACGACACTATAGTAAAGATTCACTGTTAAACACATTTCGGCATGTAAATTTTCTTTCTTATTGCATATATGTAAACTTGTCTTTTTTCTGTCTGTTCATGTCATGTCTGTGAAACTGTATATTGTGTTGATGTTGTTTGATTCTTAATAAACGGACTTGGAGTGCCAGTTCCAAAAAAAAAAAGATTTGCCAGGTCTTGATATTTGTTTCCAATATCTCACAGTTATTCTCATAACTCGATCCGCATATTCTTATAATTCGACAAATACATATTTTGTCAAATACAGTAAAACCTCTCTAAACCGGACGTCCAATTTAGTATATGTATCGATTTTGCAAACAGGTGGCAGCTTAATGCAGGATGATAGTCGTGCTAGGAGCTTTCTGCTTGACTTTGACCCTGCATTAAGCAGCCATCTGCCTTAATGTATCTAAATTCATCTCTACTAGAATTCCGGTTTAAAGGGGTTTTATTGTATATCAAGAACACTCACGGCGGAAAATATGTTCTGTGCAACGCTTAGCGTGGCGACCTTTTGCCAGTTGAAGTGCTCGAACAAAGCCAGTCTGGCAAGGTTGAAGCGCGTGTCTGGGGCCAGAACTCGAAAGAAACGTGGAAACCTCATCTTGTCTCTAAGGATAGGAGAAGTCGCAGCATACGTGAACTGGAAAACAATAAACAAGATAAATAGACCCCGGTAAAGTGACTGTCCCTACAATAAACGCATGTTTTCAATAACATCATAAAACATTACCTTTATTATATTTAATCATTCTTATGAAAATTGCAATTACAGTAAAATCTCTCTATAACGATCACTAAATTGTGTTAATTAGTTGGTATTTAGAGCAGGTGGCTGCTAAAAGCAAGGTGAAAGTAAAACAGAACGCTCCTAAAGGAGCGTTCTATTTTACTTTCACCTTGCTTTAAGCAGGCACCTGTCTTTAACACGCAATACTTGATGTAATTTAGTGGCCGTTATAGAGAGGTTTTACTGTAGAACTTATATTGAAAAATGTCCTAATGATACAAAATAAACCGTTTCCGTTGATAATTACATTTTTGCGTTGTACATCAAAGTATTATCGACCTATGTCGGACAGTTACACAACTATAACACGACGAACTAACATTACTACATCGGTGTCATTGTATTCTTTGCGAAGCAATAGAATACAAAGGTGACGTTCCACAGCCTAACCAATGGTACCCTCGCCGACCTGACAATATAGTGCAATTTATTGACCTGCATTCGATGGATACAAAAGGTGTTTATTAACATGGCATCCGGAACCAATCGTGGTATACTATGTCTGACATGAAAATGCTTCGTAACTTAAACTTCGGCTTAGTATGTATGTTCAAAAATCAACAAAACCCACAAAATATAGCAATGTCTAAGAAGGGCGCACGGATATACAAATATCAGTCACATGAAGAAATCACGTGAACATTACATGAATGAAAATACTCAATGAATAAAGAAGCGCGAGTCGGATGACCTTATGGAAGCGATTAAGTAAACACGCCAATAGCTGCGAGTGGTCAGTGTGACAATAAGCATAGTGGGAAAAGGCTGAAGTGTCAGCTGCAACAAATATCATCAACTGGAAAGAGTGTTAATGCCTTCCTTTATAGATACGCAATTCCATGCCAAAGCGAACTTGATTGTGATTTATCAGATTGATACAATGCAAAGAATACTGCAGCGTCTACAACACTTTGATTTTTATAATGGTACTATGAAGAAGTTTTTTTTTATCAAACTGTACAATAAAAAAATATTTCACAAGCAATCAGAGTAGACCTTAAAATGAGCCGTTTATCCTTGGTCTACTCTATTTGCAGAGGCATTCAAAGGCATATAATATATGAAGTAGATGGTTAGTACCCGTATTTTAGCGAATTAAACATGTGTTTTTCGGTAAGCGGATGGTAGCTTAATGCAGAGACGTAATTGCAGCTTATACGATAATATAACTGAGTCTTAAAAATGCCAGTACTCTGTGTGTCTCTGTTCATGTGATTGCATCTAGTACATTTGACACATGTGGACGCGGTTCGTTAAAGATTTTGAGAGACTCTTGACCGAGTCTCAAACAGCTTAGATCCTGATGAGACACCGAACTACTCGGCTTGCCATCAGGATCCAAACTGTTTGCAAATGCAAGTCTGGTCACGAATAGCGGGCTAATGATTTATAGTAAAGGTAGCGATAATAACAGTCATCAAATGTTCGCTCACATCACCTGCATTGCGTAATTCGTCCATAAAATGAGGAAATTATTTGATACATTTATGTCACGTTTTTCGTTACACGAAAACGCCATTAAATTTGACGATAAATACTCTCTAGTCTGAAGTCTGAGACTCACGTAAATAACGTAGGTTACATTGGTCATTAACCTTTATCCCTCTATCCGTGAACCCACTCGCATTCGGAAACACATTGGATCCAGATCAGACGCTGAATAGACCGATGTCTTATCAGAGTCCAATTTGTTTGAAACTCAGTTTGTTTTTCTCCAAAATCTTGATGAAATTGGACATAGTCAAACTTGCACCAGATCCAAAAGTGTAAGCAGACATTATTCTTGCACAAAGGGGCAAATATTAACCTACTCCCTCATAAACTATTTTTTATATCCAACCTCTTTGAATAAATCTACCGAAAAGGAGCATTTACTAGAGAAAATGCAAATTTGAGAATTGTGTAATTTCGAAACCATTGTGGTAAATAGAGCATTTACTACTATGAAGCATTGTGATAAATAGAGCATTTGCTCATATGGGGCAAATGCTCTATTTATCACAATGGTTTCAAAAAGGTGATTTTACAGAGGCGTCAAAAGGCGTTAATATAAGGAAATGTTTTAGCAATGGAAGCATTTAACTCTTTCCCTGTTCTGTGTTTATTCCAAATTTTCAATACCTACTGAATTTTCATGGACAGAATAGTTATAATGAAATATGGAACATTGTAGCCATTTTAGAAAGTAAAGAAACCTATCTATCCAATTCCATGAGCAATCAGAGCAGACCCTGACCAGACGGCTCCTGTAGGAGCCGACTGATCAGGGTCTACTCTGTTTGCAAATGTGTCAAACACGTTCATATGAGGGAAAGGGTTATAGATGGAATTCATCTACAGTCTATCGTCCTACAAATTTTAAAAGAAAATCTAATCATACAGATATGTTTTCAATTTATAACACTAAACTAAACGCGAGATTGTAATATTCGTAAACATGTCAGCCACACGTGTTACTATTTTATCATGACTGAAACCGTTTGGCGCTTGAATGTCTGAAAAGAAATGAAAAACTGTCTTCTCCGAAATCTCAAAAAATCATAACTACAAATAATACTAAAATCATCATTTCTCCATCAAACCCTATACTGTGACTACTCTTTCGAACCCTCTCGAATAGACGACTCTCAACTAAAGAGTGGTCACAACACAGGGTTTGGTGGATAAATAAAGAAGTTATTCTTGAAAATGTTTAAATTTAGGCATATTATCTTGACCTCTGTTAATTACAAGAAACGTTGCCTATGTTGTTTCAAATTTATGTCGAATATTTAGATTTGACTAAATCAGCCTTAAGGACATGCTAACAGTGTACAGTAAACTCCCTCTAATGTGACAATCAAAAAAGGGCATACTTTACAGTGGCAACGGCAGGTGGTAGCTTAATGCAGGACGAAAGTTATACAGAAAGCTCGTATAGGAGCGAGGTTATATTGTATTTCACCCTACCAATACTAAATAAAACAGTAAATCTCGATTATTTGAATTTTTAATATAGAAGACTTTTAGGCAGGTGGCTGCTTAATGCATGGTGAAAGTCATGCAGAAAGCTCTTAGAGGAGCTTTCTGAATGACTTTTACCATGCATTAAGCTGCCACCTGTCTTAATCATTGATATTGATACTTATTACCAGTCAGAGTAAATCCTTGGAATTTGATTGGTCAGTTTGCCAAAATACTGCCGGGTGTACAGAACCGTATTCGGCGGCTTCCACGGAGAATACAGAATTCAAATTTGACGCGTGGCATCATTCGTTTTGTTTTTATTTTTAGCGTCGAATTTTCATATCGTCGTTACTCCATTAATTCTGGACAGATCAAGACCAAATAATCGATAATAAACGTAAAAAACGGTTCCTCATACGTTTCTCAATTTGACACTAGATCTATCAACTTCTCAGTACAACGTGTAACCGTTTAAACTCAAATGTTTACAAGTGAAGTTTGAATTCATCTTTCGAAATTGCTCTGAGAAGACGCTAACGCCTCAGGAAATATGGGATCTAACCCAGTCATACCAGCCCGTACTCCCTGCCAAATAACCGTGTAACTAATAGTATTTTAGTGTTCGAATAATCGAAATTTTACTGTAATTAATACAACACTTACGTGGGAAACATTCCAAACATGGGAGGCCTGTGCCTGGACTTCCGCCTCCGATGAACAGGTAGGTCCAATGATCATGTGTTTGACTGGCGGGGTGTATAGCAACTCATACAGAGCGTTGGTGCTCACTCCAGCATCACACTAAAAACAACAAATTCGAAAATACAGTAAAACCCCGCTAATGCGACCACCTAAAAGATGTATAATTCTGGGTGCTAGATGCAGGTGGTAGCTTAATGCAGGACAAAAGTAACGCAGAAAGCTCCTCTTGGAGTTTTCTGCATTACTCTTGTCCTGCATTAAGCAACCACTTTCTTATAAAGACATCCATGTTTATTCATTAAGTGGTCGCATTAGCGGGGTTCTACTGTACAGTAGATTCCCTTTAAAACGACCATTTAATGACAGATATTAGTCCCCGATATGTAACACGTGTAAGAACACTTTAGAACATATATGACGTCATACGTCATATATGACGTAAAACCATGGGCGAAAATACTCTGTTTTAGTTATGCCAGAAAAAACTCTGATGTTCGTTGTCTTTTAAGATCACATATTCCTAAATCACCAAGAAAAGGTCATTAAGCTCGCAAAAGTCACGCTCAATAACGTTTTCTAAGGCTCGTTTAGGAATATGTGATCTTAAAAGACAACTCGCGACAGATCCTCTATATATCTCAAAGAAATGAGAGAAATCACTTTATGAATTAAAACAGACGAAAACTATTGCTGACGAAAGCTACTTTACGCGCAAAGAGTGAAACATTTTATGCATGGAGATATATCGTTTCTAAACATAAAATGTTAGCGTGAACGTAAAATTTGTATCTGAATATTCTATTTAATTGTTTTATGGAAATATAGTTGAACTTCGATATATCGAACTTCAATGGACCATACACATTAGTTCGAGATAACAGAAGTTCGAGTTATCCGTTTTCTGATCTTAACAATGTCTGAAGTTCACAGCTTAATACAGGTCGACCTGTATTAAGCTGTCACACGTGTTTCTAGATATGCGTGGTAATACATTTTAGACAAATTCTGTATTGTAAATTTTGTAAGGACCAAACTTTTAGTTCGAGTTATCGAAGTTCGAGTTATTCGAGTTTGAGATATCGAAGTTCAACTGTATATTATGTTTCAGCTGCGCCATATAGAACGCACATAGTTTTATCAGTTGGCGCACGCGTGTGTGTGTTAATGTCGCGCGTGCCCGAGTGCGTGTTGAAATCAGTGTAGGTCAAAACCAAACGCCGAGCCAAACATGCAGTTTCTGATCATGGTCTACACTGTTTGCCCAATTGTTTAAACATCTTTGTTTCTAACGAATGCCATAAATTATAAATCTTAATTATACACCAGACGCTGCGCCCATAATACAGTCGCTAGTCTGGGTATGCACCGTTTGCATAACGCAGTAAACATATTGGTTCGATTTTGCTCTTAGTTTCAATTCTTGACTGCACATGCCTATTGACTGAGATGAGCTGAAGATAACCCTTCGCTCAATGAATATTTATTAAAAAATGATGAATATATAAATATGCATAAACTATATTATTTTATAATGGCAAATTATGAACAAAGGATGTTTACCAGGACAGAATCTGTAGAACCAGATCTATATTTTTCCATAAGCGAATAGAGCAGACCTTAATCAGGAGCCGTATAATCTGGATATACTCGTATGTGCAAAGGCGTTAAAGGTATTTCTGTCAGTTAAAAGGTAATCTGTCTATATTAACACATTCCCTTATAGTACATACATGTAGTTAATATACAGTACAATCTCTCTATAACGGCCACTAATTTGTGCTAATTAGTTGGTACATGTATTTAGGGCAGGTGGCTCCTTTAAGCAAGGTGAAAGTAAAGCAGAACGCTCATATAGAAGCGTTCTGTTTTACTTTCAAATTGCTTTAAGCAGCCACCTGTGATTAACGCAAAATACTTGATGTAATTTGGTTGCATACAAGATCAATCAAATGTGTCAACTGAAGTCGATGATAAAAACTAAAGATTAAAGGATTAACCCTTTACTCCATGAATATTCATGTAGGAAATGACATTAGGAATATTAATTATCTAAGTTTTATAATGGCCTATGAACACAGGAATCTTTAACTTTGGCCGAAACTGTAGAATCAATGTATACAATATCATAAGCAAACAGGGTCGATCCTGATCAGATGGCTCTTGTATACAGGATCCGTCTGATCTGGGTTTACTCTGTCATGGAGTAAAGGGTTAATTAATAAGAAACGTTGGTTTTTCTTACTGATAAATAAATCTCTACAATTACCTTCGTATCTTTCCAGCTCATATTCAATTTGTAATTTGTCAGAATGTCAGTTCGGTCATTGACATCATTAAGTGCCATGTCTAGTGAGGGCAAGACCACCTGTCCCCCACGCCATACCTTTCCCGTCATCGACAAGAAACTCATTAAATGTACGACACTTTCTTCCGCGAGAATTGCTTCACAAACAGTCAAAAGTTTTAAAAGAAACACAACTACCGGCCAGTAATACATTGTTATAGTTGCTCTCGACGTTATTCACTTGACAAGAACTGTGTAATGAGCGTTACAGTTCTCCCTATTCCTGAACACTATGAAGTATCGTTAAGTCACATTCTTCTTCTGTTGCGATGTCACAGAGAGAAAATGTATTGAATAAATTATTTGGATGAGAGTTAGTAGTTATATAACAAGTGATAAAATCGTCATTGCAGCTTTCGTGTTTATTGGAAAAAAAAGATTAGTACATGTATCAATTAGAGACATTTGCGAAATCTGATTGGTCGGCTGGTGCCATGCTGTACAACAGGAACACAGCAAAACCCCTCTAAACCGGAATTCTAGTAGAGAAGAATTTAGATACTTTTAGGCAGGTAGCTGCTTAATGCAGTGTAAAAGTCATGTAGATATCTCCTAGAAGAGCTTTCTGCATGAATTCCACCCTGCACTAGGCTGACATCTGTCTAGAAGACCGATATTTACTCTAAATATAACGTGTAGTTTAGAGGGGTTTTACTATATAATAAGTGTGAGATATGTCTGACCGTATTAACAAGGGGTGTTGATGAACAATATGGTAATAAGTATCCTTTCAGGTGATATGTTATTTGCCTTTATTATGTTCTCATTTGGCATAGTTTGTAGCGATCTCTATACTTATTTCAGATTCAAAAGGGGAGAATGGGTTCACTGACTGTTTGCTAATCACACCATTTCACCATTGTCTCCATTTATACGGTTCGATACATTGATCATATGTCTGTTATACAGTCAGGTGAATGCATTTTCATGAATCTTTTATCACTTTTTAGCATAATCATGGTTCTACGTTTGTAACACGTTTATTTCGCTAATTTGTAAGAACTTTTAGATTTAAGAACAGAAAAAGATAACTTATTAAAGACTTGTATGTAGTACATCGTCATAATATACATACAGAATATCAAAACAGTTTGAAAGGATAAACATAAGTTTAAGATTGAGAGCTTTTATGTTCTGTAAGTTTACTTTTCAGTAACACGTAAAATGTTGTGTTCAGAACATTTATTTATGATTCCTACATTGTTTTCAGAATCTGAATAAGAATTCGAATCCCACGCAGTAGGACGGCATTTAACAGTCAAAAGTCTTGTTTTATTATTTCGTCGCCGATCGGACCAGACCCACTCATACATGCTGGTGTAATGAGGAAAAGTGACCCCGTAGTAGATCGACCGAGGGTCGATTATGACCCCCTCCCGGTCAAGTTGGAATGTGTTTTAGTTTATAACGAAACTCTGAGCCACACATAACTCTAAATCTAATAGGGCTAGTCTTGAAACTTCACAGAAATGTTGCCTAGCATGAATTGATGTGAACCTTTGTGATTTCAGTTTCCTCTCTCTTGTTATTGTGAAGGTATTGTCCTTGATTAGTTAAAATATGCGTTAAAACAGTTAAAAACCTGATGATTTGTACTTTGTTCAATTGTGTCAATTCAATATTTTGTTTGTGTCAGTAGTTACATGAATGAAAACTTCCTTTGAAAACGTCAAGGAATATTCTTAGAGATTGATAGATAAGTTATGACATTAAAAATTATTAGAGTTGCTTGCCTTGATTCTCTTAAGACTTAAATCGTAGCAAATATGTACCATTATGTATCTTCTTCACAGCTCAAGCGGAAGTGATGTCAAGGTAACATAATGATCATTTGAGTTGTGTGACTTGTGTCCTTTGATTTCCTAAAATGTTATTGCCCCTGATAAGTTATATGTTTGTTAAATTGGCTCAAAATGTGTTATATACCTCAACGTGAAAATACTCACTCGCCAAAATACATCTACGATGAGGGGGTCGATCTATTATATAGTACTGTGACCGCATGCCATTTTACTATAAAATATAGTAACTCAATTGCAAAAATACATCCACTACGGGGTCGATACATCATATAAAGTACTATGACCCCAGGCCATTTTATTATAAAATAAAGTGACGCCCTTGCCAAACTACACCCACCGGGGGGTCGATATATAATATAGTACTATGACCCCATGCCATTTTACTATAAAATATAGTGACTCCCTTGCAAAACTACATTCACTACGGGGTCGATAACTCATATAATTATATGGCCCCCATGCCTCCCTTGCAAAATACATCCACCAGGGCTGGTTGATATATTATATAGAACAATGATCCACATGCCATTTTACTATAGAATATAGTGACTCCCTTTCCAAATTACATCCACCTGGGTAGATATATTATATAGTACTATGACCCCTAGGCCATTTTACTATAAGATAGAGTGACTCCCTTGCAAAAATACATCCACCACGGTTGTCGACATACCATATTGTACTATGACCCCGGTCACTTTACTATAAAATATAGTGACTCCCTTGCCAAAATACATCCAGAATGGGGGTCGATATCTTATATAGTACTATGACCCCCATGTATATCGACCCGTCCCATTTAGGATGTATTTTGGCAAGGTAGTCGGTATAATGTATCGACCACCCATCGTGGGTGGATGCATTTTGGCAAGGGAGTTACTATATTTTATGATAAAAATGGCTTGCAGGTCATATTACTATATAATATATCGACCCCATCGTTGGATGTATTTTGGCAAGGGAGTCACTACGTTTTATAGTAAAATGGCATGGGGTCATAAAGCTATATAATATATCGACCCCCATCGTGGATGTATTTTGGCAAGGGAGTCGGTATATCTTTTAGTAAAATGGCATGGGGGTCATAGTACTGTATAATATATCGGCCCCCATCGTAGATATGTTTTGGCAAGGGAGTCACTCTATTTTATAGAAAAATGACATGGTGGGTCATGGTATATAATTCTATATAATTCTATAATGTACTATATAATATATCGACCCCTTGGTTGATGTATTTTGGCAAGGGAGTCACTATATTTTATAGTAAAACGACCAAGGGTCATAGTAATATATGATATATCGACCACAGTGGTGGATGTATTTTTGCAAGGGAGTCACTTTATTTTATATTAAAATGGCATGGAGGTCATAGTGCTATATAATATAGTTACGTACGGCCGGTACGTGGATTATAAAATAAAAGAATAAAGATCTATCGTGCTGGGGATAAAGTAAATTCTAGGCAGCTAAAGAATAACTCAAGTGTTTGTCGGTTTCAATTATCAATTTAAATATCTGTTCTCTAATAGCATAAAGTCTTGTCGTGAAATACCAATGCAAGACTTAAGAATATAGATTTCGCAGTGTCAGCAATAGATGTACATATATCTAGATCAATCTATTAAAGTAACAGTTTTACTTTAATACAATACACATCTTCTGTATTATTAATGTTTACATGCAATGGTTATTATACTCGTTTATTGTACTCTTTACGTTATACATGTATCTACATCTTTATTTAATTCTGTTAATTTAGATAATTTCTGCCGAAAGTTCCAAAACACGGCTAACCTCCAAAAGTTCCAAAATCTGAATCCCGAATGACAAATTTTCCGTCGCTTATATACTAACACCGAGACTTCGACCTAAAAAGAGATCGAAACGATCAAAGAAATGGTCGAGGTGATCGGAACGTTCGACGTCAGCAGATCGGTGGTAGATTCGATCAATCTTTTGATCGAAAGATCGACTCGACCACAAACTTACTCTATTCCGAGAAACATATCGAAATGCGACACATTAATGGCGATTTCGCAAAATAATACATAAAATGTGAATTTATACCGTTATGTTAAGTTATCGAATTTCCTTTTCGGCATCTTGCGTTGAGAGCTATTTTCAATAACAAAGCAATAATAAACAAGTGTCTGTGACGTGTAAACAAATTTAGCCAAATTTAGGAGCATTTACTCCTGTAGATCAAATGCTCTACAATGTATTTATCAAAATGGTTTCAAAGAATGACTTTTACCTAAGAGGCGTCAAAAGGCGTCAATATGGGGGAATGGGCTAAACCATTTTCACCGCCATATAAGTAGCGTCTCCCCAGATTTTCGTTTATTTCAAGTTTCAAGTGGAACTTCTTTAATTCCATTTTCAAAACATTTCAGACTGTCAAACAGTTTGGATCCTTGGGAGATGCCGAGTTGCTCGGCGTGTCATCTGGATCCAATCTGTTAGCAAATTTTATCATTGATTCGCCTAGTGTTGACACTCACGAAATAGTTTTGTCTCTTGTAGACTGCATTTAAAAGGCATTCATGGATCTCCTCTGTTTAGTCATGGCAATCCGACATCGGGAATGTATGCTTGGCATGCAATTCAAAGTTCATAATTGCACATTTCTTTGATCTATTTACTGACTCGAGTTACACACGTTTAACGTATAAACTCTTTACCTTGTGGATATTGGTCAAAGAAACAAATCATACGAGTCGTATCATGAAATCTAATTACAGTAGAACCTGTCTTAAGTGACAATCAAAAGAGGTCTAATTATGGGTCTGTAAGTCAGGTGGTAGCTTAATGCAGGTCAAAAATAATGCTGAAAGCTACTATAGGAGCTTTCTACATTGCAACCATCTGCTTTTTAAGACTCCTATATTCAATAAACGAATGACCGCTTAAACTAAGTTCTACATTAGCTGAATAGTATAATGGTAAATAAACAATTAAACATAGGATTTGTTTTAGCTTCTCAAAATCTGTAGAATCAAATCTAAATAATTCTTTGTGAAAAATGCGTTTCTATTAAGTAACGGATTAAAGACAGGTGTCTAACTTACAAAAGATAGCACGACTGTATCTAACGTAATTTATTACAGTTTTGTTTTCAAGTTGCGATCGCCATATGAAGTATTACAATAGTTTCTGTCGTTATTTCATACGCAAACAGGGTAGACCCTGATCCGACGGCTCCTATATCTGTTTTCAAATGCGTGAAAACACGTTTATATGAAGGAAATT
Organism: Azorinus chamasolen; assembly: GCA_963576725.1. Taxonomy (NCBI): domain Eukaryota; kingdom Metazoa; phylum Mollusca; class Bivalvia; order Cardiida; family Solecurtidae; genus Azorinus; species Azorinus chamasolen. The sequence continues at coordinate 81,085,780 of OY755247.1, forward strand.
GGTTAGGTGTTATTTGGAGATGTTTCACGGTTTTCGAAAGGTTACGTTTGTTTTTAACCCTTACAGTGCGGGACACGAGTTAATAATGTCCTTTGTAAACAGTGTATACCCAGACGAGAGGACACTCTCTGTCGTGCTACTCTTTTCTTTAGAAAAAACCCTAAATAGTGATCATAAGATTGGCCTGTTTGGTTTTTGGAAATACAAAATGTAGTCCGTTTGAAAATTCAGCGTTGTAATAATTAAAGAAATTCACCTTTATACCACAAGCCGCAACCTGGTTGGTATTTGCAAACAGCTTGGGTCATAAGACACTCAATAACTCGGCATCTCATTAAGATCCAGGTTTTTTTTAAATTGAGGTAATAGTGTCTAAAAAAGTGGGTTCGATTCGGTAGTAGTCAAAATGGCTCCAGATCGAAAGTAGAGCAGACATCAGTGATTTATAGCTGGACTAGAGTTATTACGTCAAACATCACATTACATTTTAATCACACAATACCGAAACAGTGTTTTAATAGATAATTAGAAACTTTTACGACTTGCAAAGCTATCAATTTACCGAAGTGTTTTATTAAAATCAACCTTAACCTTTCGCCTGCTGAGCAAATTATTTTTACAGAATTGTTCACCTACTACCTTTTCAAAATCCAAGCTATAACCAATTTGTCTACCAAAATGCAATCATGATGTCAAACAGTTTGAATCCTGATTAGACGTCGAGTTATAACCCATCTGCCCATAGCAGGCTGAAGGTTAAGAATGCCATAAGCATCTCGATGCCACAAATAACTAAATAGCTAAGGCCAGACTAGAATTCGTTTGTACATTTTATGTACAAATACAGCTGAACTTCGATATCTGGAACTCGGATAACCAAAACTTTGATAAATGAAAAAGTAGTAAAGTCAAGCAGGAAAGGCCACACACAAAACGCCACCATCACCAAAACACCGACAGAAAGTAATTTATATAGCAATTTATACACTTACACACACACATACAGGAGAAAATCACATACAAGACTCAATAAATCGAATTAAAACTTCGGTCCTTCCAAACTGTACAATACTCTGGGTCGTACTCTGTTTGCAAAGGCGTAGAAAGGCGTATTTATGGAGGAAATTGTTAACCCATTCCCTCATATTGACGACTTTTGACGACTCTGTAAAAGTCACTTTGTGAAACCATTGTGATAAATAGAGCATTTGCTCCTATAGGAGCAAATGCTCTATTAAGCACAATGGTTTCAAACTACAGAATTTCAAAATTTTCCTTTTCTCTAGTTAATGCTCCTTTTCGGTAGATTTATTCAAAGAGATCGGATCTAAACATAGCCTATGAGGTAATGGGTTAATGCAGCTCGAAAGTACTGCTGAAACTTCCTACAGGAGCACTCAGCATTACTTTAAACTTACATTAAGCTGTAAACTTTAGAAATTGTTCAGATTAGAAATCGGATGAGTCGTACATCTGATATCTCGAAGTGATTGTATGGTCCCTTGAAGTTCGAGATATCGCAGTTTAAACTGTATATGTATCATGAGCAAGGTTAATATAATTACAGTGGACCAATTTCCTGTCAGATTGGTTTAAAAGTAATGTTTAACCCTTTCCTCCATAAATGCGCCTCTATACGCATTTGCAAACAGAGTAGACCCAGATCAAACGGCACCTATAGGATCCGTCTGATCGGGGTCTGCTCTGTTTACTAATGATATAATATAGATATGGTTCTATAGTATAATATAGATATGGTTCTTTAGTTTCTACCAAGGTCAAACATTCATGTGTCCACATGCTATTATAACAGTTAATATAATTAATATTTATGATGCTATTATTTTGTATATGAATATTCACGGAGTAAAGGGTTAAGCCTTTCAAAGCTGACAACGTGTGTTTGTAGGCATACTAACAAACAGTGGTATCCCAGACCAGATGGTTTCTTTGACAACTTTAAACTTGTAATACATGTACTTAATGGACTGTGTATATAATTCAGTGTTCAAAGAATTAACCCTGTCGTGATAGAAACGTGTTTTAACGCCTATGCAAACAGGGTAGACCCAGATCAGACGGCTCATAAATCGTCTGATCGCAATCAGCTCTGTTTTCTCAATGGATTACATGTATATAGATCAGAGTCTAAAGTTTCTGCCTTGCCCAATACATCTTTTGTTCATATAACATGATCTCTTTCGCTACCATAGCCGAATCCGTGAAAACATGTGCAAACCTATTACATGCATTGTATGGAATTGCAACGGGTTGACAAAAGATAAACTCAATGATATTGATTTCATTAGACTGCTTACTGCTAATGACATTATTATTTATTTAGAGACCTGGACAGATGCGAACTCAACAATAGATATGGAAGGTTTTAGATGCTATAACTACTATAGAAAATTTAGGCATAAAAGAGCCAAAAGAAACAGTGGTGGTATTGTTATATATGTTAGAAACTGTATAAGTAGTGGCATATCAGTGGTTAAAAACAGCTTTGATACTGTGATATGGTTGAAACTTGATAAAGAGTATTTTGATTTTGAAAATGATGTATTTATATGTGGCGTGTATTTATGGTCTGAAGAATCGCCGGCTGCACGAATTGTTGATGCTGATTTATATAATATTGTTATGCAAGACGCTTTGCATTTTGCACAACTTGGTAGTGTGTTTATATCTGGAGATTTTAATGATCGAATTGGCAGTAAAAATGATTATATTATGAATGATATAAATGTACCAGAAATAGATAGTTATTTGTATAGTCCAGACCAGGCCCTCGATCGGGCCTCTCTCGATAAAGTATGTAATGCACGGGGCAATAGGCTTATTGAATTGTGTAAGGCAACATCGTTGCGAGTAATTAACGGTAGACTAGGGTCTGATTATGGGACAGGTGCATATATATGTTTTAACCGACATGGCTCTAGTACAATGGATTATTTGTTAACATGTCTGAAGGATTTTCACATTATACACGATTTTACCATTCATGATTTCAACATGTATAGTGATCATGCTCCATTACAGTTTTGTTTGCGTGGTCAACTGATAGGTAGCGTCTCATGTGAGCGCTTAACACCGATTACATATATCAAATGGAAAGACGAACATAGAAATAGTTTTAGGAGAGGCATTATTGGTAAACTCCCATACTTTAATAACCTTATTGAGAGTACGGATAAACACGATGTTAACGGTATCGAGAATATGTTAAAAGACTTTTCGAAATCCATTTGTAGTATAGCTGACCCATTGTTTGCGATATCTGTCAAGCCTCGTGGGCATAGTTCGAAAGACGAGTGGTTTGATGCAGACTGCTTTGAGGCTAAACAATTATACAGAGAATCCCTGAATAACTTTAATCGCGACAATACTTCCGAAAATAGGGCAGATCTGTGTTTCATTAAAGTAAAGTACAAGAAAATGGTAAGGAAAAAGAAGCAATTGCATAGGCTTAGAAAAGGGAGGGAATTAGAAAAAATGAAAACAAGTAGACCGAAAGATTTTTGGAAATTTTTTGCTAAAAGCAAAAGGCCTGCAGAAACCGATATTGATGCTGAGTCATTTAAACAATATTTTGAGGGTCTATATGCTGATATTAAAACTACTGTTATAGAGGATGTTGAAAGCTTTAATGAAAATAGCGATTTCAATGTAACAGACCCGACATTCGAAGAGTTAAATGTTCCTATTACAGTTCAAGAGGTGGGGAGCGCTACCAAAACATTAAAGCGTAACAGAGCTTGTGCTCCTAGCGATAATTTATTAAATGAATATTTCATAGAATCCTCAGATATACTAATAGGACATTTACCTGATATATTTAATTGCGCGGGCCCCATCAGGGGCCCGCGCAATTAGTGATGGGGAAATTTGCTTTGGTACTGGAGCCGGAATGTTTTTGTTTTTACCGTTATATAAATCGCAACATCACCACCATCCACATTTTTCCTATCCGGAACAAGATCGTCGTGTTCGGTATCACAATATCAAATATTTTTTAGCAACACGAAACAATGCCTCTGATTCGTACCAACTATTTACAACTTGCAATTTGGGCAGATGCATTTTGACATGTGCACCACCGTAATAGTGAAGCAGAGGTCAACTTTACCGACTTCCAACATCGCCTAATTCCATTCGGCCCAGGACCAACTCGCCCCTGTCCAACTCGCCCCTGTCCATGCTATATTTATACCAATCATTTCAAAACTTCACATTTCTTATTTTTCCCGTTTCCCTATTAAATACTACTTTCTAGATTATTGATGCAATGAGGTAGATGTCAAAAATAGCCTATGAGGTAATGGGTTTAACCCCTTCCCTCATATAAACGTGTTTTCACGCATTTGCAAACAGAGTAGACCCAGATCAGACGGCTCCTAGAGGAGCCGTCTGATTAGGGTCTACTCTGTTTGCTAAAAGAATTTGATAGATCTATTCCTTAAGTTTCTAAAATAGCTGTGATGTTCCATCTTCCATATTTCATTATAACTGTTTTGTCCATGAATATTGAGTAGGTATTGAAATTGAGAAAACACATAGAACAGGAAAAGGGTTAAACAATAAACACCATGTAAACAGTAAACTCGTTGAACTTTCATACCAGTTTCTGATAAACACAAGTTGAAAGTCAAACAAAAACATCCACAAGATTTTCCTTGATTTCAAACTGTACTTAATGCCCAGCTGCCAATTTGTCTAAGTTATGATCACTCGATACAGGTTTTACTGTATAGCTTTCCTTTTACCATGTATATCATGTACACATGTAAATATATCTTATTTTATTGTATGACAGAATTAAACTAAGACAACTTATTAATATGTGACCTTACTTTCCGAATCACCTCCACCTATGTAGGAGACACGTTTTGATATACTTGTGCTAAATACGGCAATTGCTCTTAAGAGGCAAATGCTCAATTTAAAACAATGGTTTCATTTACACACTTCTTATTTTTCCCATTCCTCTTATTATTATGTCACCTTACTTTGGGAATAGCCAGTATTGCCATACTGTATGAAGTTTTAAGGTTATTGCACCTTTTTACATTAAATTACACCCTCTCTAAACCGGACAGATATTTAACAGTAAGTTACACTTTCAAAACAGATGACTGCTTAATGCCAAAAAACAACCCCTGCAGGAACTCCTTCAATCAGCTATCCTGCAATCAGCACTGCACAGTCACTCCCTAAAAGTATTATAAAACTTATTGTTGCAACTATGCGTTCGGTTGCTGATCCTCTTTTTTCAAAACATGTACGCTTTAAAGACGATGATTTGAAAAAAAGATAGTGAAATATAGTGATAGTGAATGGTTTGGTGCTGAATGCAGACACGCTAGAAAAGTGTACCTCCGTGCTTTACACAGTTACAACAGTAAGCCATCGCCTGAAAATACAATAGTATTATGCGAAAGCAAAATAGCATACAATAAATTAATTTCTCGTAAGCGTAATAATTTTAATAACGTGAACGTTTACGCCATTTTGAGCCGAAAGAGTTTTGGTCGCTCTTCCGGAAGAAGCCAAATGCTACTAACGAAATAAGCGTAGATGAGTTTACTTTAACTATTTTAAACAATGATGGGCTCTTCTACACAAACGGTAAATGAGGACGCAGAGTTGTTTTGCTCTAAGCATGATTTTGACAATCCTAATTGCAATTTTGATGAACTTTATTGTGATATTACTGTTAAAGAAATTTTAGCAGTTGTTAAGAAACGCAATTCAGATAAAGCAGCAGGGGTTGATATTCTACTGAATTCATACTTTATTGAATTCATTGATATTATAGCTTAACACTTGTGCGATTCATTCAATGCCATTTTGAATTCTGGATTTTATCCAGACTCATGGACCCAGGGCATAGTTATTCCATTATATAAAAAGAGTGATCGTGAAAACCCTTCCAAATACAGGAGTATTACATTGATTAGCTGCTGTGCTGAATATTTGCGGTGGTATTAAATATAGAGGATCTTACATGAGTGTTCATTACACATTGTTTTTATGAAACGAGTTTACTATAATGATATGACACGAGCTTTAGCGAGTGTCATATTCATAATAGTAAACGAGTTTTATGAAAACAACGTGTAATGAACACGAATACAATATTCTTTTTATCACATAAGCCTTAAAATGCCAAAGAATATGAAACAGGCTATATAGCTGACGGCTGTTTCGGCCATTCCTTACAAACAGCGCAGTAATACAACGGACGGCCCACATGGAGTGCTATAATTGGCTGACGCTTACATGAGCGCTACGATTGGCTATCGATTGCTAATTTGCATAAAATATGCACTAGTGCATTTCCGAGATTTACGGCACTCAGTTACGGCACTCCCAATGGGTAGACTATGTGATAAAACAGAGTTTCAGCATGGTGTGAGGAAAATAATATCGTCAGATGCACAGTTCGGCTTTAGATCGGGTCGGTCAAATGTAGACGTGGTGTTTACTCTTCACGCTATTGTACTGAAGACGATAGCGTCTAATAAACGTTTGTACTGCGCTTTCGTCGATTTAAAGAGGGCATTCGATAGTATAAATAGAAATTATTTGTGGTTCAAGTTGTATAAGTTGGGTCTTAACGGTAAAAATTTACGTGTTTTAAAGGATATGTACGATAAAGTCAAGACATGTATTAGAAAAGGAAATACTTATTCTGAGATCTACGATAATTATACTGGACTCATGCAAGGGGGAATATTCTCGCCCATAATGTTTGTCCTTTTTCTTGAGGTTTTAGAGTTAAATATTCAAGATCCAGATCTTATAGGAATAAGTATAGATGATATTATGCTTGCAATTTTACTTTTTGCCGATGACATTGTTGCCTTTGGTAGCTCGCCACATGACTTGCAATATAAATTAGATAAATTAAATGAATACTGCGAAACTTGGGGATTAGCAGTAAATTGCTCGAAAATTAGTAATGGTGTTTAGGAAAAGGGGTGGTTTAAATGAAAATGAAAATTGGTCGTACGGGGTGAGATTTTAGAAACAGTAAGTGACTTTAACTACATTGGGACGGTTTTCAACTGCACTGGGAGCTTTGTTTTAAATCAAGAGTTTATAGTAGGTAAAGGACTGAGATCATTGAATGCACTCATGGCCAATATTAACGGGTTGAACCTGAAATTTAGTGTTACATGTCAGTTATTTGATGCATTTGTTATTTTGAATTATAGCTGTGAAGTATGGGGTTATACTTAATCTAAACAAATAGAACGAGTACACCCAAAAAAATTTAAGAGGTTACTACACATCGACATACAATTTATATGGTGAAATGGGTCGATATCCCTTGTATATAAATCGTTACAATTATTAAATATTGGTTGAAACTAGTTTCAACACAAAGTGTAATATTATCTACTGTATACAATAATTTATTAGCCGATTATAGAAATGGTTAATCAAACTTGGGTGGGGATGGAATAAATGTGAGGTTGGGCGCCCAAAAAACGGTTTAATCCCCCCCCCCCCATTGACTTTTGTCACTGATCGTTCCAAGGCGGTACTTCCATCCCCCATATCGTATGTTTGTTTGTCTTTGTGTGCGTCTCCTGATGTTTTTATAATTATGTACATTTGCTGTTTCCCTGTGTTGCTATTCGTGCAGCCGTTTGTTCTGTATGTGGTGTTTCCTGCATTACTCATTTTTACCGGGTTTTCCACGGAAAACTCCGGTTATTGAAATGGTGATGTACGGCGGGCGGACGGGCGGGTGGACGGGCGGACGGCTGCCAGTTTTGTTCGGACGATAACTCCTATATGGCTCATGCCATTGGATTGAAACTTCACACATAGAAAGATCATGATAAGAGGAAGTGTCATGCACAAGGTCTATAACTCTGGCTTCACTAATATTGGAGTTATGCCCCTTTGAACTTAAAAATGTGTCAGTCCATATGTGCGTCCGTCCGGTCTTGTCCGGGCTGTAACTCAGAACTCCATGGATGGATTGTAAAATCACTTAGCATAAATGTTCCTCTAGACGGTGCGGCGTGTCGCATGAAAAAACTATGTCAATGGCTGAAAAGTCAAGGTCATACTTAGAGGTCAAAGGTCAAAATCATGTATATTTTTAACCGGATTAACAGATTTTGCTTGTCCGAAGCATATCTCATACACTACTTTGGCTAGGATCACCAAATATGGTGTGTGAGTACATCCTGGGATGGCAGAGTGTCGCATACTGTTTATAGGTTTGTTTGACCTTGACCTTGAACTTGGGCTTCATTTATAACAAAAAACTTGTCCGGAGCATAACTCCTATACGGAATCAGCTAGGATCACCAAATATGGTGTGTGAGTTCATCTTGGGATGGCGGAGTGTCGTATGCTATTTTTAGGTCAATGTGACCTTGAACTTTGACCTCATTTGCAAAAACACCTTGTCCGAAGCATATCTCCTACACTACTTCAACTAGGATCACCAAATGTGGTGTGTGAGTACATTTCGTGATGGCGGAGTGTCGCATACTCGTTATAGGTCAATGTGACCTTGACCTTGGGCTTTATTTACAAAAACACTTGTCTGGAGCATACCTCCTATACGGAATCAGCTAGGATCACCAAATATGGTGTGTGAGTTCATCTTGGGTTGGCGGAGTGTCACATACTATTTTCTGGTCAATATGACAATGACATTGAACTTTGACCTCATTTGCAAGAAAAGCTTGTCCGAAGCATATCTCCTACACTACTTCAGCTATGATCACCAAATGTGGTGTGTGAGTTCATTTTGGGATGGCAGAGTGTCGCATACTATTTATAGGTCAATGTGACCTTGACCTTGGGCTTTATTTATAAAAGAAATTTCGTCCGAAGCATACCTCCTATACCGAATCAGCTAGGATCGCCAAATATGGCATGTGAGTTCGTCTTAGGATGGCAGAGTGCTGCATACTAATTTTAGGTTAATGAGACCTTGACCTCATTTACAAAAAATGCCTGTCCGGAGCATATCTCCTACACTACTTCAGCTAAGATCACCAAATATGGTGTGTCTGAGTACATCTTAGGATGGCAGCGTGTCGCATACTATTTATAGGTCAATGTGACCTTGACCTTGGGCTTCATTTACAAAAAAAATGTCTTGAGCTTACCTCCTACACTGAATCAGCTAGGATCACCAAACGTGGTGTGTGAGTTCGTCTTGGGATCACATACTAGTTTTAGGTTAATGTGACCATGACCTTGACCTTTGACTTCATTTTTAAAAAAAAGGCTTGTCCGGAGCATATCTTCTACACTACTTCAGCTAGGATCACCAAATATGGTTTGTGTGTAGATCTTGGGATAACAGAGTGTCCAATACTATTTATAGGTCAGTGTGACCATGACCTTGACCTTTGACTTCATTTACAAAAAACCTTGTCATCCCTACACCGAATCAGATAGGATCACTAAATATGGTGTGAGTTCATCTTCGGATGGTGGAATGTTGCATACTTTTCGTAGGTCATGTGGCCATGACCTTGACCTTTGACCTCAGATATAAAAAAGATTGTCATTTAGGGTAACTTGAGTTCAAATTGTCTTACTATGCAATCTTTACTTTCATTTTGCAGTTGCATATTGCAGGCCTGCTTACAAAACGCATATTGTCAGTGCTTTGTTTTGGCGGCATTTGTCACGTACTGTGACACATTTCTTGTTCTTGGAGTTATGCCCCTTTGAACTTAGAAATCACCAGTTAATAAATAGTGAAGGAAACCCCGGTTTGATGTCGTGCCGACAATTTTTGTTGTACTTTGGTCACAAGTATTTAAGCATTACTAGTAAATAATGGTTCTGCTGATGTTTGGATGGATCCAATAATTGTAAACCCGAAATCATTTCACAAAATATTTAAACAAAGATTAGTGGATGGTTTTATACAAGGTTGAGATGAGAATATCAATAGTAGCGGTGCACTAGCAACATACAGACATTTTAAAAGCTGTTTCGGATTTGAAGCATATTTAGATACATTGCCATATAAACTTAGATTTTATCTTGCTAAGCTGCGTCTGTCTTCACATTCATTAAAATAGAAACAGGGAGATACGGCAAAATTAGAATACCAAGAAATGAAAGATTGTAGTTACTGTGAAACTCGTGATATTGAAGACGAGTTTCATTTTGTTCTTTATGAAGTTCATACACAGATCTGCGTAAGAAATATATAAACAAGTGTTATTATGCTAGATCATGTTTTGTAAAGTTTTACACTACAAGCTACTACAACGTCAAAACCGTCAGGAATTAGTTAAACTGACTCTATATATAAAGTATTCCTCTTGCATGAGAAACGCACTTGTTAACGCTTACATGTAAGTCATCTCAAATCTGAATAGACAGCACTTAATGCACAACGTAATTAAATCGATTGTAATTGTAATATACTGCCAAATCTGAAAGATCATTTGACCTATGTGACATATTCTATGTATATGTATTTATAACAGCAATGTACATGCTTGTACAAGTTGAATAAAGATATGTTCTGTTCCTAAAATAATGCTCATTTTCTGTTTCGTTTACACAGGTTTCATTGTACATAAACGTCATATCTCTCATTATGCACATAGCGTTACTGAGAACATAATGATAGTTTGCCAAAGATTAACTTGTCCCTATTTAGTTCCGTCTCACAATGCAACATCATGTTTGCAGATATTCTGTAATACACTAGTCATCAATTAAATTATGCTTGTTTTTCCTTGTTATAAACACCTAGTCAATTATTCACATTTGCCTTACAGTTGAACATATTTAAAAAAAAAAAGACTATTCCTCAACATAATTGCCTTTAGAACCCTTTTAACTGTTTGATTGTTACAATTATGTCAGAAAATGAAACATAGCTACAATATAGATCCTGCTTCTACAGCTTTGTATTATTGTACTTATTTACCAACATTGTGTCATTTGTTTCAGACCCACCTCGGCCTTTATGTTCTACTATATTATCAGTTTATTCATTTCAAAGCTCACAACAAAAACACTTAGGTTTGTCTTTTCAAACTATTCCTCCTTACCTTCAATGTCATAGTAGCAAAAGACTTGACAACAAACTATACAGTCAGTTTATTTCAGCTTACTTTGCATTTATAAATCTTATTTCAATGTTTACTAGCATTTCACTCTGCAATAATTACTTTGACATTTGTGAGTCATACACGATGTCAAAACTTTCGCAAATATGCCATTAGATGTGTCCAAAACTCCCTACTTCAAACAGACCGTCTGCATTTTGAAAATATTAACAAAAGACAGTTACATCCATATTAAATTCATAAGTTGACAATTTATAGCTCTATTACACACTCTTCCCAGCATTTCGTTTGCCCGCGCTCTCTGTTGCTGCCTCTGCAGCAACTTTTGTACTTGTAAAGTTTTTGATGCCGGGTTCTTCCCCGAAGTGTGGTCTAAAGGATATATTGTCCCACTACATAAGAAAAATGACCGGAATGATCCAAATAATTATCGTGGTATTACACTATCGAGTAATTTAGGGAAACTTTTTACTAGTATATTAACGGCAAGAGTCGAAAAGTGGTTTGAGGATAATAATTTGTTATCAGATTGCCAATTCGGATTCCGAAAAGGAAGGGGCACAGTTGACGCTATATTCATTTTACATGCATTGATTGAAAAAACACTTGGTAAGAATTTGCGCTTGCCTTGTGCATTTGTAGACTTTAAAAAGGCGTTTGATTCTGTTTATACTAACGCACTGTGGTTCAAGTTATTTAACATGTGGTTAGATGGCAAAATACTTAAAATATGTAAAGCCATGTATGCGGACGTCAAGTCTTGTATAAAACAATGTAACTCGTTTTCTGATTTTTTCAGCATTTCGGTAGGCTTACGGCAAGGTCAAAATAACTCGCCGGCATTGTTTGCCCTCTTCCTTGAAGATTTAGAACTACTTTTGCAAGATAATGTTAACTCTGGCATTGGTATTTTTGAATTATGTATAATGTTACTCTGTTTTGCTGATGATATGGTGATCGTAGGTAACGCGACAGAGGATCTTCAACTTAGTTTGAATAAATTACAGCAGTATTGCAAGATATGGGGACTTGAGGTTAATACAGCAAAAAATAAAGTTGTCGTTTTTCGTAAAAGAGGTATAACTCGTACTCACGAGCAATGGTATTATAATGATTCTATTTTAGAGGTTGTCGATGATTTTAACTATCTAGGCATTACGTTTAATTATACTGGCTCGTTTGTTTTGAATAACCAGTGTTTAGCTGATAAGGCTCTTAGAGCAATGAACATTTCATTTCATAATGTTAATAGATTTGAAGTTAAACCGAAAACAGCCATGCAGTTATTTGATGCATTTGTTGGATCTATCACGAATTATGCATGTCCTGTTTGGGGTTTTACAAAATCTAAAAATCTGGAAAGAATCCACCTTAAATTCTGCAAGATGATACTGGGCGTCAGGCAAAATTCATGCAACGATGCCGTCTATGGTGAGTTAGGTCGGTATCCATTATACATAAATAGGTTTGTTCAAATTATTAAATATTGGTTGAAATTAGTAAACTCAGATAATATCATATTGAAGTACGTGTATCAAGTATCACTTGAAGGGTATGGAAATGGTGAGAAAAATTGGGTAAGAAACGTAAAAACATTGTTAGATGATTACGGTTTTTCTTATGCTTGGATAGATCCACAGAATATTAATGGTAATCTCTTTATTTCATCATTTAAACAAAGAGTAATAGATTGCTTTCATCAGAAGTGGTATAATGATATACAGTCAAATGCTATTTTAAATACTCTTTACGTTAATATAAAAAATACTTTTTCAGAAGAAGACTACTTAAGTATAATTGGAAGCAAACGGTTAAGGAAATGCATTACAAGTATTCGAATTGCCTCTCATAATCTACGCATACAGACGGGCAGATATGGGAGGGAGCGAATACAAAGGAATGAAAGAATCTGTCAATTGTGTGAGACACGAGATATTGAGGACGAATTTCACTTTATTATTAAATGCAATACATTTAACGATATCAGACGAAAGTATATAAAAAGATACTATAGAGAAAGACCAAGTATGTACAAATTTATAGAACTTTTAACATCAAGGAATAGACAATTGCTGACCAGATTATCACTGTTTATTACAGAAGCAAATAGTAGACGTCAGGAGTTGTTATTATCTATTTCAAGAAATCAACCTGATGTGTGATTAATTAACACTATTTCAACTGAATGACTTAACAATTTGTTCATTCTCCGCAACTATGAACCCTTCAGTTTAGTGCTAAGTTGCATTGTAAAGGAATAGGCATTTATGAAGTGACTGTTGTTGATTGAAGTATGTGTGTGTGTGTGTTTTCTATTATTGTCATGTGATGCACATGTATTGAATATCTGTATATGTAACGAGATAATATATCTATAAGTTACTGAAAGAAATAAAATCTATCTATCTATCATAAATATTCATGAGATAAAGGGTTAACATACAGTTGAAATTGTCGGAAGCGGCCATCAAATAGAGGTCAAATTATGGGGTTTTAATGCATGTGGTAGCTAAATGCAGGTAAAAATAACACAGAAAGTTCCTATAGGGGCTTTCTGTATTACTTTTGCCCTGCATTAAACACTCATCTGCTTGTTAAGACTATTATGTTCAATAAATAAATGGCCGCTTAGGACATATTCTCTTTAATTTTTATTGTGTCACCGGCTGAGAGACAGTGGCCACTTAGGGACCACCTTTCCGTCGTCTGTCCGCCTGTCTGTCTGTCTGTCTGACAGACTCTGTCTGTATGTCTGTCTGTCTGATTTAAAGAATACATATAAACTATGTTTGACCACGGTGAAACAATGAATGGGGTCACTCCTTTGTGCCTTCTGTCCCTTACTATAGACACATATGCAAGTAGTATAGAGGCAGCCATGAATCCTTGGCTTAATTCCCTCCTTCTGACGCATTTTGACGCATTTTTGGAAGCGATTGTGCTAAAGAGAACAACTGCTTTATAGAGGCTAATGCTCTATTTTCACAATCGGTTCTAAACTTCACAATTCTAACATTTTCCTTTTCTCTATACTAAATGTCCCTTTTTCGGTAGATTTATTCGAAGAGGTTGGACCTAAAATAGTCTAGGAAATAATTAGTTAAGGAGCGACATGTTCAGGGTAATCAGCACTGTTTGCTCCACAGTTTTGTTTCACAAATATACATTTGCTCTACAAATAGTTTTGCTTCACAAATATTTTTCCAAAGCCCCCATTAGCAAATGAATTATTGCAGAAACAACCTTTGCAAACAGAGTAGACCCAGATCAGAAGGCTCTTTTAGGAGCCATCTGATCAGGGTCTGCTCTGTTTGCTTTGTCGGATGATACATTCTTTATCAGAGCCAACACCTTAATTGCGCATATGCCATTATAAATATTTAACCATATACTCCATGAATATTTATGTAAGAAATGATGACTTCATGAATATCAATTAGAATGATATTTATAATTGCTCATTAACACATCAATTTTTTGTCAAAGCAGAAACTTTAAAATCCGATCTTTATTATTTCATGAGCAAACAGAGCAGACCTTGATCAGACGTCTCTTATAGGAGCCGTCTGATTTGGGTCTACTCTGTTTGCAAAGGTGTAGAAATGCGTAGTTATGGAGGAAAGGGTTATGCTAATTGCTATTCGTACATCCATTATTTCATACAAGAATATTCATGGCGAAAGTTCTTACATGAGTTTTATGGGTTATGTAAAGATGATATTGATTTGCGTGACTATATAGTGATATATGGACCGAAATAACATTGGCATCACGTGTGGATAAAGTGTGGTTAATGGACATATTTGGATGTATATGTATTGAGGACAAATGCACTGGTAAATATCCTAGATAGACACCGTGTAGATGATATCGTAAACATATATGTATACGTGGTATGTTTGATGGCAATTTGTGCACTGCTGTGCACGCGTACATGTTGATGACTTTTTACTGTACCAGTCAATTGATACAAAAGGTAACGGTATAATGGAGGAAAGGAAATTGCTTGAATTAGAACCTGTCTGTTTAAGTGGCAATACGGAAGTGAAAGTCCCGTATGGTAGTGACATGTCTATTCAGAATAGATCTCCAGTATATACACAAACCACGTAAAGTGGTATCTCCCTACAGCCTGGTCAACCGCAGGTACCTCTGTTTCATTCCACTCCTGGACCCAATGTAGCTCCCAGTGCTTTGATAATATCTGGCGATATTGTGGATACAGCTCATCTGGACGAATGCAACCGTTTACTTAATACATTTCGTCGGTTACCAACCGAAATGTGTGTAAATCAGATCCTGACGGATTACTGCTCCGACGGAGGAGAGCTGGATCGTATAAGGTGTATGTTATTCGAAACATTGAAAGCAAACGACGATTTTCCGTTCGGTGTAAATTGCACGATTAAGCGCAGGATGAGAACGCGACATGGTGAGCGTTTATCGGTAAAGTTAGCCAGAGACGTACACATGATTCTATCTGTCATGGATGGATCCGACTACTCGGAAATTAAAGACATTGTAAGTTCAGGTTACAGTAAACCAAGGTCCAAGTCGGTGTCTGTACTCGATGCAGGCTGACATGCTTTCTGTAAAACAGCGCCAGATAGCTGTAGAGGAAGCTAGGTCAAGTGAGGTACGTGAACCCCAGAAATCAGTAACCGAAACTACTAGCAAAGTATCACAGTTTGCCTCTCAGATGAGGATCCAGTGTGATCTGTTAAGGGATACTATGCAGCCCCTAGGTAATAAAATCAATGACACAAAATTGAACTTAGTAAGTGTCTCTGATACAGTGATAAGACTGCAGACCTTGATCTGTGATTTGTGTAAGTTTGTAGGGTTTGACGTGTCGTCAACTGGAAATCCTTCATCTTGGGATGTTGCAACGACAGACCTGGGTGAAGGTGTGACCGGTGGTAGTGCGTGTGACAGTCGACCCGTAGAGCAAAACGTTTTGGATTCTTCGTGCTTTGAAAAAACTGTCCGTATTTGTGGACAAGCTGGACTCAGTTCCGGACAGTCTAGTAGTGTTTCATGTCCGGCAGCTAGTCATCACCCGCAGTCTGTTATAGATCGGGTTCCTGTGTGTGACCTGTCGGAATACGGTGGGTTCGATCCCCGGCCGCGACAGACCAAAAGTCGTTAAAAGTTGGTACTAGTAGCTCCCTTGTCTGCGCTCGACATTAAAAGGTGTAGTTCTAGGACTGGTCGGCCCGGTGTCAGGATAATGTGACTGGGTGGGATGCCCTTGCCATGTGCCCGCGGCAGGGGTATTTCAGTGAGGCAGCACTATAACTTGTCTCATGCGGGTGCCGTCTGCAAATAACTGAAATACTGTTGGTCGGACGTTAAACCCAACTCACTCACTCACTCCTGTGTGTGACCTGTCGGAATACGGTGATGTGTCCGAATCCCATGTCTCAACCGATACCCGGTCCGGTAACGTGGACCATTCAGAGACCAGTCCCCGTGACCTAGATATAGACAGTATGACCCAGTTTCCTCCTTTGGAGTCTACACTATCCCCTGTTGTAAGCGCAACCGGAGATTGTGTGGAACCTGTTCAGGCAACTCGCAGTATGGGTATAAGGTTATCGTAGGTGGTAATGTAGGACCGAGTAAACAGGTCAAGTCTGACAACCCGAGAGGTCATTCGAAAACGAAATCTGTCGATCAGTGTTCGTACAGGGACGGGCTACTTGGGGGTAATACTGCTAGGAACGAAAGTCGACAGTTTTCGTTTGAGAAAGGCACACGGAGTACCGGAGATGGCGATTCTCGCATGTACAGGAAGTCTGTGAATGATCGTGGAAATGACACTAAAGTAAGAGACACACGCTATTCGGGTCTTGTGCAAAGTGAAGGGGATGGGGTAGACCTATTCTCACATGTTAAGAAACGCAGAACAAAGCGGTTCTATGTTGGAGGGTTTCTGCCGAGCATATCTGAACATGAAATTAATACTTTTGTTTCAGAAAAGGGTCCTAAAGTGTCCAAAGTCACAGTTTTTCGGAACTGGAAGTATAATACTGCAACTATACGCCTGAATGTATTTGACGATCCAAATGTCTGCCTGTTAGAAGACCCTGGCATCTGGCCTCGTTTTGTAACATGTAGACCTTGGGTCACACACAACCAGTACAAGAGATCAAGGGGTAACCACGGAGACAATTATAGCCCGACATATCATCACGATCACGTGATGGATAGTGGCGACTATAACGGTCACCGTTACAACTGCGATGAATATATCGACTGCCAGGAGTCGTACAACAAGTTTTCGGCGTTATCGTCGGATGTAGACTAGTCTGCGTGCTATTGTAGCCTATTGTAATAAAACAGTTACGTTCATGTCATGTGATAAAATCAGTGATTGTGTTTGCAACTCTGCAACTGTAATGCAGGGAGAAACGTCCGTTGGAAGTTACGCTTACCTAGGCAAACAGTGTAGATCTAGATCTGATAACCTGTTTTACACAGCTAGATACCAGTATCAACATTATGGATCTGGATCGAGTGACCTGTTTTGTTTTACTTGTTATGTATATACACTGTGTGGATCCAGATCTGGATCCAAACAGTTCGTATGGGGAAGTTATACTGGTTTTAAAAATGTAATGACTGTAAACGTACATGTATGTCGGTCATTTAGGTTTGTTGAATATGTAGCTTCCTGTGACTGCACGTGTAATATATATTTACATGACCGGAAGTACATGGGTGCTTTTCTCTATGTATCAAATAGTATGCAATTATGAGTTTTAATATTATGACCTGGAATGCCACTGGTATTATGTCGAGCTCTTCGTATTTGTGCAATGCCTTAAATGATAATAATATCGATATATGTGGTGTTGCAGAACATTGGTTGTATGAGCAAAATCTTTATTTTTTAGACTCTATTGATAACATGTACTGCAGTCATGCGGTTTCTGACTTCAGTTTATCGTTACCCAGTAACAGAAAAGTTGGTAAGGGTGGAGTGTGTATGCTATGGAAACGCAAGTTAAATAGCATAATCACCCCACTCGACCTTTATGACGATAGAATCATTGGTATCCAGCTTCAGATTAACCCTGAACATCTTGTTTTTATTTTTCAAGTTTATATACCCTGTACTAACCACGGGATGCATATTTTCGAAAGCTATATTGATAAGGTAGAGAATTTATTGTATAGTTACAGCCAGAAAGGCCTTGTCATTATTATGGGCGACATAAATGAAGACGTTACGAGAAATTCCAAACGCAGTTCGTATCTTGTGGATATGCTTAGGAGGAACAATACCGTATCTTTAAATAACGTAGTATTAGGTAATACTAGCACTAACTTTAGCTATAATGGCAATATAGGCTCTGCTATAGATCATATACTTATACCTACGGAGAAGAACGATATGTTCGTTAACTGTAAAATACCTAGTGATGATGCGTTAAATGTGTCCAGTCACCGTCCGGTAATATGCACCGTAATTATTCCCATGTTCAGTTATGGGTCATTGAATGATAGTGTATCCACACGTGTAAACTGGTCAAAGGTTGCACAACAGCACATTGACAGTTACCAGACTTACTTGTCTAGTAACGAACAATGTGTCACTCAGTTGAGTGAAACTATACAATGCACGTCTCAAATTGACAGTCTGTATTCTTTTATCGTTTCTCTCGTTAATACTGCCAATGCGAATTGTTTTCCTATGTCGAAATTTAGGCGTTATTTAAAGCCTTATTGGGATGATGATTTGAAATGTGCATGCAGAATGTCAAAGATAAAACGTCGCTTGTGGGTATTGAGTGGAAAACCACGTGGTAATGATCATGTGACATATGTAGAAAACAAAAATGCTAAACGAAAGTTGAGAAAACTTCATCGTAAGAAGGTTATGCAGTATTTTTCTAATCTTCACGAAGAAATAGACAGGTATGCTGATATAGACTCGAAGTCATTTTGGACGTGTATTAAACGTCGACGTACTAAATCCCACACTGCCGTTGGCAACGAAATGCTTTTTAATGGTATCGTATACCGGGATCCTGCATCTGTTAATGAGAATTGGGCAAGATATTTTGAAAAACTGTATACTACTACAGAAAATGATGATTTTTATCACTCCTATAGATCGCAGATAACTAGGGAAATTGATAGTATTAATGACTATGTTTCTAATCAAACTTTTAATGATAGTGATGGTGTAGTTTCAGTAGAGGAAGTCGAACATGTATGCCATAAATCTAAGAGAAACAAAGCCTGTGGACCGGACGGGTGTTTTTATGAAAACTTCAATTTTGGGGGCGATATTATGTATCGACTCTGTGCGAAACTATTTACCGCTATGCTTCAATCTTCCTACTGCCCTGCAGTAGGGGACATTATTGTATTGCACAAGGGCGGGAATAAACCCAGGAATGATCCGAATGGCTATCGAGCAATCACTCTTTCGTCTGTTATTTTGAAACTTTACGAATCTGTTTTGTTGTCGCGTATGAAGAAATGTAGCTATGTAATTAACGAACTTCAGGGTGGGTTTAGAGAGGGTATGGGCTGTCTCATGACGTCATTTCTTTTTAGAGAATGCAGTATTTATGTAAGTGAAAATGATAGTAAATTATTCGCATGTTTTTTAGATGTTCGTCAAGCTTTTGACAGAGTGTGGCACGAGGCTCTCATGGTAAAATTGTATAATACAAATATCGACGTAATACTATATAAAGCAATATATAATTTATATCAGGATATGCGTAGTAGAGTGAGAAGTAATGGTTTTACATCTAGCTGGTTCCCGATCTTACAGGGCACCAGGCAGGGTGGAGTAATCAGTCCACAATTGTATCTTATTTTTATTAACGATCTGATGAATAAGTTGACGCGCAGTCATTATGGATTAACTGTATACGGTCTCAACTGTAGCTGTCCGTCTTCAGCAGACGATATGGTTTTATTATCTTTGTCGAAAGCTGGTCTACAGGAACTAATGAACATATGCTACGAATATGGGTGTACTTTTCGGTATACATACAATGCAAAGAAATCAGCAGTCATTGTCACGAACGAGAAATCCTCGAATAGAATGATAAATGAGCGGCTTTGGTATTTAGGCAAAGACAGAGTCGGTGAAGTTGATACGTATACGCACTTAGGCGTTTTGTTTGATAAAAATGAAGATTTATCGCAAACAGTTAAAGAATGCTCAAGTAAGATAAGAAAAACCTTTTTTAGCATAGTTAGCTGCGGCATATATGAAAATGGTATCCACCCTATCTCTGCGAAACATCTATATGAGACAATCGTCCTCCCAAAGGCATTATATGGGTGTGAACTGTGGTCGAACTTAAGCAAGGACGAATTGTTAACGCTTGAAATAGCCCATAAATTTTGTTTGAAATGGATCCAAGGTTTGCCGAAATGTAGCAGGACAGATATTGTTTTAACTTCTTTAGGTATGCTACCTATTGAGGCAGAGATTGATAAGAAGAAACTTGTATTCTTAGGGCAGTTATGCAGATTAGATAGCAACAGTATTGTTAAGAATTGTCTTAACAATAGGATTTGCTATTACTTTAACCAATGTAATCATACCAGAGGTTTTATACCTGATATACACAGAATTTGCGGCAAGTATGGTCTATCTGAAATCCTAGAGCATTACCTCCGTACGGGGGAGTTCCCGTCTAAGTCTGTTTGGAAGACATTGATAGATACTAACATAAAGATAAAACACATATCTTCTGTTCAGTCGAGGATCTCCTCGGATAGCATACTTCAAGATTATTCCTTTATTCAGTCTCTTGCAGTTATTCAACCATGCCAGTTTTGGCTTATAAGTAGATCTGACCGTAACTGCATACAACTTTCACGTGCAGCTGTTAGGTTCACCAACCTACTTTTTGCCAAACCTTATATTTCTCGGTGCAAACGTTGCAAAAGGTTAACAGACGAGCTTGCTGTTCATTTAGGACTATACTGCGAAAACACCTTAAGTGCAAGGATCAATTTATGGCATAGTATTTATCATCAGTTTGGTGAAGAGATATTCCAGGAATTAATCGCATGTCCCCCTCGCAGGCAACTGGTTCATCTTTTATCTGGCCTACGTCACTTCCCGTACTTTGGCATAGGTTATGCAGTATGCCTGCGAATAGTTGGTTTATTCTGTCATAATATTTTGAATTATATCAACAAAGGATATTAGCATGGTATGACCATAGTAAGTCGATCACCATATCAATGTATTATTAAAATATATCATGGTCAGATAGTACAATATTCAGCTATTGTTGTTGCTGGTGGGTTTTTTGGGGGTTTTTTTCACAGCAAGACATGGTAAATGCGTCGACATACCAACTATCTATCGATTTGTATATACATGTACATGTATGTATGTATTTATATATTCATACGTTGGACTCGGCTAGAAATGGTTAATGATTACATAGCTGAGACCTCGGGTATATAGGTTTCTATTATGTACGATTTGTTGCGTAGTTACAGTGTCAATGAGCTCTGTACAGCTCAGGCACGTCAATTATTTCTCTGTGTTTCGTTTCGACAGAGACATAATAAAAGGCATCCAAAATAGTCAATTTTCTCCACTTTAGTTTTCGGCTTTTTGCCACAATCTTCGCTGTTATCGTCGATGTTGTCGTCGTCGTGATCATGGTCATGTCTGTGAGCGACATGATGACGACTATCATCGATGTCGTCATCAAAATTGTGATCTGAATCATTTCTGACCGTGAATAGTTCTTGTTTATAATGCTGTGTGTTCAATGTTCAATGTTTGTTTGTCTAATTGTAACCGTTTGCCATTGTGTACATGTCTATTTATGTATGTATGTTGATATGCTCTCCTACATTGGAGGAAATAAAGATTATTATTATTATTATTATTATTATAACTATTAGCAATGCGGGCAATCGGATTGGTTTTGATAAGACCCTTGCTTTTCTAGATGTTCGTGACATAGTGATATGATAATAATAAAATCTACCTGGCAATATGTCATTTCATAACTGCAACTATTTCTATTATTGTTGCAATAAGTGGCAATTGGGGACTTCCCTTTCTACGAAAATAAATGCTTTGTAGTTTATACAGTAAAACTTCTCTATAACGACCACACAATTGTGTTAATTAGTTGGTATTTAGGGCAGGTGGCTGCTTAAAGCAAGGCGAATGTAAAACAGAACGCTCCTATAGGAGCGTTCTGTTTTACTTTCACATTGCTTTAAGCAGCCACCTGCGTTTAACACAAAATACTTGATGTAATTTAGTGGCCGTTATAGAGAGGTTTTACTCTAATGCTGAAAATACATCGACTCCGGGTACTAATGCGCTGACTTTGTGTCCTAGTTCATTCCCAAGTATCTGGTTGGGCCGGCTTCGGTTGCACCTAATTTCTAACCTAATTTCTAACCTGTCAGATGTTTGAAAATAAACGCAAACTGAAACAAAAAGTTTTCTGATATCGGAGCCTGTCTTAAATTCGCTAACATATACTGACTGGTAAATGTAAGACTAATTTTTCTCAACCATGTGTATTGGTTCCTGGTTTCTACCAGAATATGAGAAACTGGGAACCGAGCAACAATAGTGCTTGAAACCAAAATCTGAGAATGTGAAAAAAGGCGTGACATGTACTTACAAGTGCTAGAATAAGTGAAATACATAAGTTTACCAGTTGCTCAACATTTCGCCATTTTATGCGACCCCATAATACTATTTGAACCCAGATAAGACGCCGAGTTACATAGGGTCTGATCAGGGTCCAAACTGTGTGACACTCTTATTCTATTTTTGTAACGACATCGAAGAAAAAAACTCCTCGATAGAACGAACACTCAAATACGTACAATTATTAATCTTTAACACAGATGGCAGCTTAATGCAGGGTAAAGTCATGCAAAAAGCTCCTCTGGGAGCTTTCTACATGACTTTCACCCTGCATTAAGCAGCCACATGCCTACAAAGAATTCTTCATTACTAAAAGTTCGTAATGAAGAAAATATTCCAAAATAGGGAATTAATATAATACATAAATACTTGAAATGCTCTGATCTAATATTTCGACCACTAAGGGCCTTTTTCAAAAATGTGACGTGTATTTTGACATGATAATCTTTGAAAAAGGCCCTTAGTGGTCGAAATATTAGATCAGAACATTTCAAGTATTTATATAAAAGTTCGTAGTATCGTATTTTTACTTACTTTGAAACCTAAAGAAGACAATAATCTTAGCTGACGAAATGAAGTCAGCGACGAAGGGTTACTTTTTTTTTTACTAAACTGTACAGTAAAACCTCTCAATAACGACCACTAAATTACAATAAATTATTTTGTGTTAAAGGCAGGTGGATGCTTAAAGCAAGGTGAAAGTAAAACAGAACGCTCCTATAGGGGCGTTCTGCTTTACTTTCACCTTGCTTTAAGCAACCACCTGCCCACAATACCAACTAATTAACACAATTTATTGGTCGTTATAGAGAGGTTTTACTGTATATAGTGGAACCTGTCGTAAACAACATGTTACTGAATAGACACAGGGTTCTTAAAAAGCAGATCGTTGCTTAATACAGGACACAACGAATGCAGAACTTTCCTATAGGACCTTTTCGCATTATTTTTGACCTGCATTAAGCTACCATCTGTCTTACAGACCCTTAATTAGAACTAAGTTTGATTGTCGCTTAAAACAGGTTCTACTGTGAATGCATATTGCACTATGCATGTA
This sequence comes from Azorinus chamasolen, assembly GCA_963576725.1. NCBI lineage: Eukaryota > Metazoa > Mollusca > Bivalvia > Cardiida > Solecurtidae > Azorinus > Azorinus chamasolen. Next base: position 81,109,589 of record OY755247.1, read on the forward strand.
ATGCAAATTCACTATAACCTGATTAAGCGGCCAGCAAAAAAGTCTAGTTATGTAGGAGTTCCTATAGGAGCTTTCTGTAATACTGTTGCCCTGCATTAAGCATCCACATGCTTTTAAGATACATACATTCAATGGTACTACTGTAAGTGTTAGACAAAAATTGTCCAGCTGCTATAATGTTTTCCAGAGCCTTAAATAGATAAAGGTGCGTTTTCAAATGCATGTACTAAATTGGTCATTTCTTCATCAAACCCTATGTTGTGATCACTTTTAAGAATTGTCTTGAGGAGACGAGTCTAACGAACGGTCACACCTTAGGGTTTGGTTGAGTAATAAAAGAGTAATTCTTGAAAATGTTCTTGAAACTGTTTAAGGCCTGACATGTATTTGCAGACAGATTTGTATACAGATAAGACATCAATTAAATCATCGTCAAACATTAGTCAATGTTGTTGACATTTGGTCAATAGGTTCTCATAGGTTTAAACGAACCAAAAGAGAGCAAATACTGCAACATAAAGGAGAGTAAGTATTATACACCATTTTATCAGAAGGTTAAGTATTAACAGAGCGAAGTCGGTGAAACTTCGCATCGAAACCCTTACAAAATGTTTCATATCAACATAAAATGCATGTAATTCCCATCTATGTACGAGTAGCTAATAGTGTAGCAAACTAGACTGAGTATAAGTACTACAGTAAAACACCTCTATAACTGCCACTAAATTGTATGTTAAATAGTTGGTATTTAGGGCAGGTGGCTGCTTAAAGCAAGGTGACATTAAAGGAGTGTTCTGTTTTACTGTCACCTTGCTTTAAGCAGCCACCTGCACTTAACACAAAACATTTGATGTAATTTAGTGACCGTTATAGAGAGGTTTTACTGTACAGTAAACCTGCTTTTACCATTTCCCCAATATTTATGCATGAATTTGTCACTTCATGAATATCCAATAATTTCAATAATTAAACATTCAATATTCTTATTAGGTAAATTTTAAGGGATGTTTTTTGGCTAAGACAAAAACTGCAGGAAAAGGTTAATATCATTCTATAAGCAGACAGAATGTCGAACAGAATATTATTTTATAATAACAGACGGATCTGGGTCTACTCTGTTTGCAAAGGCGTGAACAAGAGTTTATAAGAGAGAAAGAGTTAAAGCGAGCGATTAGAAGTAGTCAAATTAACCCTGCATTAACCCATTCCCTCATATTGACGACTTTTGACGACTCTGTAAAAGTCACTTTTTCCTATAGGAGCAAATGCTCTATTTTATCACAATGGTTTCAAACTACAAAATTCTACTGTTTTCTTTTCTCTAGTTAATGCTCCTTTTCGGTAGATTTATTCAAAGAGGCTGTATCTAAAAATAGCCTATGAGGTAATGGGTTAAGCAACCATCAGTAAGACAGGTTCTACTGCAGTTCTTTACAAGTTTTTGTCATGTTTCTATCTATGCGACCGCTACATGTAAACACGGTTAATGTATTTAAGAAGTACTGCCTCGGAAACTTAAAATAATGTCTAATGTTTTTTTTTAAAGATCGAGCTGGTACGCCAACTATTAGTATCACCCCATTGTTTCAGTTTGTCAAGAGTTCAATGAACTTGGTGTTTCGCCACCAATCTGATTAGGTCGCTAGTGATTGACACCAGGCTTGGAGTAGTGCAAAAATAATTGTAATATAATGAAATACATGTACTTGTATAATTATGCCTTTAACGCTTTACTCCATGAATATTCATATTAGCAATAATGACATCATGAATATTGATTACATTAATTTTTTCAATAACAAATTAATACAGGAATGTTTGGCCATGACAGAAACTGTAGAATCATATCTATATTATATCATAAGCAAATAACACAGATATAGGAGCCGTCTGATCTGAGTCTACTCTGTTTGCAGATGCGCAGAAAGGTGTGTTTATGGAGTAAAGGGTTAAGTATTATCATGGAATGCGTAACACGGGAGGTTTTGCATTAATTGCATTTTAGCTTAGTAATGCACTGCATTACACTGAATTACATTTATAGGATAATAGAGAATATTTGACAACCAATATGATGTCGATTTTTCATTCAACGTTTTCAGCATCTATCATAAATAATTAAGATACATTTTCGGTCAAGCGCTATTATTTTTGGGTCTTTTATTAAACTTTTACTTGGTGAATATTCATGGAAGAAATAATGTCATCGTGAATATTTATAAGCTGAAGTTTTATAATGGTTCATGAATACAGGATTTTTTTCACCATGGCGGAAACTGTATAATTATTTATACAATTCCGCCAGCAAACAGAGCTCATCTTAATCAGATGACCCCAACAGGAGCCGTTTCATATGAGCTGTTTTGTTTACAAAGGCGCTGTACGGCGTTTACATAAGTAGAACATGTCCTTACAATGGACTGTTGTAGTTCTTTATCTTTATACCTTTATCTTTCTGTATTTGTCCTTTGGTAAACCTGTGGCAAAATTTCTAAACTGATGTTGATATCTCAAAAAACATGACTGCCAGGGGCGGGGCTACTTTTCCGACAGTCTTTCAACGACTTCAGCACTTTGATTGCTTTTTGTTATACTCGTAGACAGTTCTTCATGGAATGGCTTTTTTAGAATATTGATTAGCAGTCTGCACGCTGGATTTACACATAGTTTGGCCATGTGTAGAGGCATTGTAATGAGGCTGTACGCCAGCCCACGGTATTAACTAATGAAAACACAGTTTACTACTAAATACTAGCAAATTCGCAGGTGCTTATGCAAATTACAATGTAACACAGTTCCTGATTAGTGAAAAATCTAGGTCAGGAATGAAACTAGACAGCTGCCGCTGAAAAAAATACTAGGTCTGGGTATGGAGGTAAAATAAGGACTTAAACACTTTTCAAACAATATTTTGGAACTGAAAGCTATGTAAAATCATACTACCAACGAAACACGGGTCATCTTTTAGCAAAGTCCGCTCATGTATCGCTGCACTGCGCATCGAAACAGGACGGTTCGAAAGGTTGGCTCAAGAATTTTGTAGAGACTGAGTTGAAAGCGAATTCCGTGTAATAATGAAATGTGGTATAATTATGTAACGATATAATAAATGAATTGTTTACCATGACTTCTGAAGTTGAGACTCTTTTAACTCTAAGAATGATATAGATAAGTTTGTACATGTACTTATATTTTCAAATGAATGTTTATTACAAACTATTGCCAAATCCTGCCATCCTTTGTAAACAGACGCATAGGTCTGCTATATAAACTGTGATAGATGATTACATTACATTTGTATCTAATCATCAGACGCACAGATCTGCTATATAAACTGTGATAGATGATTGCATTACATGTGTATCTAATCATCAGACGCACAGATCTGCTTTATAAACTGTGATAGATGATTGCATTACATGTGTATCTAATCATCAGACGCACAGATCTGCTATATAAACTGTGATGATTGCATTACATTTGTATCTAATCATGATGAATTTGTCCGATTTTAGTGTAAATGTTGTTGACGTTCTTTTATTATCTAGCCATGGGTTTATTCTTAAAATATAGTCTCTATTAATCCATTACCTCATAGGCTATTTTTAGACCCAAACTCTTTGAATAAATCTACCGAAAAGAAGCATTAACTAGAGAAAGGAAAATTTTAGAATTTTGTAGTTTGAAACCATTGTGATAAATAGGGCGTTTGCTCCTATAGGAGCAAATGCTTTATTTATCACAATGGTTTCACAAAGTGACTTTTACAGAGTCGCCAAAAGTCGTCAATATGAGGGAATGGGTTAATGAGTTTATCCAAAATCTGATTTGGTGAGATACATGTTTAGGGACATATCAAAAGGGGATGCGTTTTGCAGATTTCCACTTGTCAGATTTAAATTAATATTTTAAAGCATTTTTGTGTTATTTGAAATACTGTACATATAATATGTTTATACATATATATGCAGAGTGTTTGTAGCTAAAGGATTAATAGAGATTGTATATACAGTAAAACCCCACTAATGCGACCACCTAACAGAGGTAAAATTCTGGGTAGTAGAGGAAGGTGGTTGCTTAATGCAGGTCAAAAGTAATGCAGAAAGCTCCTAGAGGAGCTTTCTGCATTACTTTTGTCCTGCATTAAGCAACCACCTGCTTATAAAGACACCCATATTTATTCATTAAGTGGTCGTATTAGAGGGGTTCTACTGTATTTATTTATCTGTGATAATGCAGCAAGGGGAATATAGTATATATGCTTCCTGAAAACACTGTGATAGTCTCTTATAATTCATAATTGAGTGACATGATTCACTGACATTTATGTAGTTGTAAAATATGTGTGTATTTGCTGAAACTATGATGACACTTTAATAAAGATATTAATGATAACAAATGAACCCGTATAAAACATTTATTTGCCTAAGGAAAATGACTTTTTATTATCTTTATTAAGATTATGTGATACCGAATTTCAGGTATCCAAGAACGAAGTAATTAGCATCTCTGTTTTGCCTGACAGCAACCTTTTATGATACTGTACCAATATAGCTCGGAGCATACAGTTTCATTTTATAATTAAGTACTTTCTGAAAATGGAACCGCACAATATAAGACGACTTAATGACATCAGTTTTCATTATATATGAAAATAATGGGGATGATGTAGATACGAATAGTGTACTAATTAAACATTATCCAGCTGTGTAAAACATAATGGCAGCTCACATTTTGAATCTGCAAAACAAAATATTAACCAAATGTCAAGCTTTTTAAAAAGAAACTATTGACCGTGTGCCAGACTACTTGGATCCTGGTGAAAAGCCGAGCTACTCTGCGTCTCATCTGGATCTATAATGTCCGCAAACGCGACTAAAATCAGGATTAGCGGGATAAAGGGTAACATACACATGAGTTAAAATTAGAAATAACTTTTTCCCTGTTCTATATTCATTCCAAGTTCAATACCTACTGACTATTCGTGGACTAAATAGTTATAATGTAATATGAAAGGTGGAAACATTGTAGCCATTTAGAAACCAAAGAAACAGATCTATAAAATTAGATGAGCAAACAGAGCAGACCCTGATCAGACGGCTCCTCTAGGAGCCGTTTGATCTTGATCTACCGTTTGCAAATGCGTTAAAATAACCAGGGTCTGCTCTGTTTGCTTATGACATTTTAACAGGTCAAAGCTTTTTAGTTGAGTCTGAGTTCGTTCTCAAGCTTTTGATTGGTCAGATTTGAGTTCCCAAGCTTTTGATTGGTCAGATTTGAGCCATTGGCTCAAATCTGACCAATCAAAAACTTGAGAACGAACTCAGACTCAATTAAAAGTTTATAAGCATGGACCCAGACTCTACAGTTTCTACCAATACCAAAACAGTCATGTGTACGCATGTCATTATAAATACTCAGCCAATGAGTATTCATAATATCATTATTTCTGGTACATGCATATTCAACGGGGATAGAGGTTAGACGCACGTTATTGTGCTGCTAGAAAGGTCATACGGAAGGACCTCACTGTGCCATCTACTTCATTGATTTGACTTTCAATTATATTCTGATACTAGCACAGATCAACAAATAAAGGTGCGTACTCAAATACTAAAATCGTCATTTCTCCACCAAACCCTATGTTGTGATCACTCTTTAGAATCGTTTCTTTGAGACGATTCTTGATAGTGGACTAAACATAGGATTTGATGGAGATATAAAAGGGTTATTCTTGAAGATATTTTGATTTACACATCTTTTCTCGCTTCTCAGCCGTGCTAGATAAGCTGAGTTACTAAAAATAACCGTACTAGAAATCCTTATCTGGAACACCCCGTGACTAGTGTATTCATACGCGCGATTGGGTAAAATCAATACAAGGGAAGGAATTCTTACAGAATTATACCAACATTTCTATAGCCTTATGAATTGAAATTAATATAAGTAATTAGCACGAATATGAAATTCTATTAATCATATAAACACTTTAAAAGCCTATTTAATTAACCGAAGACGTTGTTTTGTAGTCACTCATTCATTTATATTTTACACCAAAACGTAACGTTTATGGTTGTCATAACAAATGACGTCATTTTGGTGTCACGCCTAAAGTTATGCTGCAGTCTGTTGCTATTAGATATGGAAGTCGTATTACGCAATGTAAAGTAGTACTTCACAAAATTCGTTAATTTACTTGGTTTTAGGGCGTATTTCAGCGAGAAAAATAATCAAGCATGGGTTTTGTTAAAGCCGGGGGTTTCTATACCCTCGGTTGGTCTGTTCCTATCGGCCCCCGTCTTTAACAAAACCCATGCTTGATTCTATTAATCTTGACTTCTGCTAACCCCACTGAAATAAGTCATATCCCAATCTTTTCAGACAATGGTTTATGGAAGATGAACGATTCTTTTGAACTACTTTCCTGTCAATTATTGTCGTAAGCAGACTTTCTATCATTTTCCATTGATAATTCCTCATTGTTTATCTTTTACAAACACAATCATAGCGTCAAACGCCATCAATTTGGTAAGACGCTGAGCTACTTGGCATCCTATTTGGATCTAAACTATGCGCATAGGTAATCACTGATTGGACATTGACAGTGAACGAGCTAAATGCTTTTGTCGGTGAGTTCTGCCATGATTAACCCAGTCAACTGAGATTATAGCAATCATAACCATGCTTGGATTATCTGCGTTTTTGTTATTTTTCATCATAACGTTTCAATGACTTCAAAGTTCTTACTTTAAACACAAATTGAAGCCTATCAAATTCATAGCTATATTCTGGGCTTACTCTTTCACGGATTGGTAAAGCAATCTCCACATTATTAATTGTGTCTCCTGTCAAATCTGCATACAAACGTTAGGCATTATCAGGATATAATCTGTACATTGACTTGTGCTTTGACCTGAGTATTTTTGCTATTATGATACACTGCTTTGTTCCTATACACAGTTAACAATTTCCCTGATTCATGTTACTAGTATGTCAAAGTTCAACACCTACTGAATATTCATGGACAAAATAGTTATAATGAAATATGCAAACCGGGTCATTGTAGCCATTTTAGAAACTAAAGAAACAATTCCATTTGCAAACAGAGCACACCCTGGTCAGATGGAGTCGTCTGAGCTAGATCTACTCTGTTTACAAAGGCGTGAAAATGCGTTTACATGAAGGAAAGGCGAATCAATCGGTTTAAATAAGCCATAAATGATGAGATAAAGAGGAAAATAATTGAAGGAAAGGCAGTAAATAAATATATCATGTTAGAAATATTAATAATGATAGTCACGATCTGTCGGGTGCTTGTAAGCTTAGAGCTGGGTGTAAGCCATATCACATTAATACGTTGATACATCAAAAAGAGTTATAATTATGAGTCTGAAAGGGAGGCGGTAACTTAATGCTGGACAAACGTAATGCAGAAAGCTCCCATAGGAGTTTTCTGCGTTACCTTTGCCCTGCATAAATAACCACTTGCTTTTTAAGGATCCTATGTTCAATAAATTAATATCCGCTTAAGACAGGGTCTCTAGTATTAATAGGTTTTGTTTGAACTTATGCCGGGCGCCAATTGATACCCCGAAGCATTTCATGATATTGTGTGAGCTCTATCATTTGTACCATTACACGATATAGATAAATTAACCCTCCTTTTCCGCTCTAAATACGCCTTTCTAAGCCTCTGTAAAAATCACATATTGAAACCATTGTGATAAATAGAGCATTTGCTCCTATATGAGGAAATGCTGTATTTATCACAATGGTTTCAAACTACAAAATTCTAAAATTTTCTTTTTCTCTACTTAATGCTCCTTTTCGGTAGATTGATTCAAAGTGATTGGATCTAAAAATAGCCCAGGCGGTAATGGTTTAAAAACATCAAAATACATGTACGAAGAATTCTACTGAATTATATCAATCAAATAGTGGCTATACTTGAACTAAAATGATAAACGGTAAGGCGGTACAGTCTCGTCAATGCGACCACATGATTTATTAACATACATGAGTCTTTGAAAATAGGGTTAAGTTGTTGCTTAATACAAGACAGACACTTTTATCCTATATTATGCTACCATCCGTTTTAAAATCTCCAGAATTAAGACTGCATTTCGGTGGTTGTATTAGTGGGGAATTACTGTAATATAAAATTCGAATAGTCAGATTAATTAGTCGGAGAAATTATGCATTTTATTAGATACCCAACCAACTCCTTTATAATGGTGCTTTACAGTAACTATCAAATAGACGAAGACATTATACACAAGACGGTTAAAACCTCTTTAATAACCCTTTACTCCATAAATACGCCTTTCTACGCCTTTGCAAACAGAGTAGACAAAGGTCCTGTAGGAACCGTCTGATCAAGGTCTGCTCTGTTTGTTTATGGAATTTGATAAATCTGTTTCTTTAGTGTTTTTAATGACTACACTTTTCCACCTTTCATATTTCATTATAACTATTTTGTACATTGATGTTTAGTAGGTATTGACATTTGTAATGGATATAGAACAGGAAAATGGTCAATATTGTTGATAATGTTTGAAAACAGCTACTGTCTGTTTCACATATGTGTTGTTATCCTACCGACATATTTAAATGCTTAACCCTTTACCTAATAGAAGCGGCTTTTAGCGTGTTTGATTTATTCCTCCGCTGAAGAAAATAGTTCAAATTCATACAGTCATGAACATATTGCATAATAAATATTTTCTATATCCTAGTAGGTGGTAGCTTAAAGCAGGCTGAAAGTAAAGCAGAATGCGCCTTAAGGCGCATTCTGCTTTACTTTCAACCTGCTTTAAGTGGTCATATGTCTTCAAAACTAGAAACAGGCTATTGGGTAAAGGGTTAAGTTACATTATTCCCTTATACTAATTCAATTCGGTGACATTGGTGAGAACATTATGATTAATGTAATGTACATTAATTAATACTCTTAAACGAGGTTGTTCTAGCAGTAGTCCCCAGAGACCTTCCTACCTTGTTCTGGGGCTTAATTGTCACAGGGGATGTCTTTGTTTATTTGACGGAGGTTATCCCTTCTGCCATGAACTAAAAGGAAAGCAGTTCGGTGGTTTTGATCCCATGCGCTGCTTTGCAACGAATGAGATTAGCCGAACTCATCTTCCTGAAATCACCAGTCAACATCATTTCATCTCATCATTCATTGGCGCTATATGACATATTTAGTGTCGTAGTGCCGTAAACCCCAACTCACTCACTCACTACCAGTAGTCAGTATATATACATGTACTAATTCAACGGTTTACCGGCGCTTTTACGAATTCCAGTATTGTTTTTCATGCAGTATTCATATAAAACATGATGTCATGATGAAGAGTATTTAGCCGTATATTTATAACGGTATATAAACCTAACAGTGTGTGTTTGCTTTCACAGAAACTATAGAATTAGATTTATATAATGACATTCTCTTAAAATTAGTTTACATAAATTCCGGTTATGGTATTCTCCTAAAAGTGTTTTACATACATTCCTGTAATGTCCTTCTCTTAATCCTTTCCTTCGTATAAACGTGTTTTAACAGAGTAGACCAAGATCAGACAGCTCCCATAGGATCTGTCTGGTCAGGCTCTGTTCTGTTTGCTAGTTGCATTAGAAATATCTGTTTCTTTAGTTTCTAAAATGGCTACAATTGTCAACCTTCCATATTCCATTATAACTATTTTGTCCATGAACACTCAGTAGGTATTGAAATTTGAAATAAGCATAGAACATGGAAAGGGTTAACTATGTTGTACCTGTGATTACCTCTGCACACAGTTTGGGCCTGGATGAGACGCCGAGTTCTAATCAGGACCCAAAATGTTTGACACCCTGGTTGCATTTTGGTAGACAAACTGATTATAACAGTGGGTGAAGAATTGTGTGGAAGTAATTTGCTCAGAGACTAATTTCTTATGGATGTTTATTATAATTATACCTGTCAGTTTCTGCAGTAAAAATACGATTGTATTCGATCAGGCAATACAACCTCTCAGATACATTTTCCGTATTGCACGAGCGTGCAATACAAGATCCGTAGTTGTAAATCAATGCGCCATTCATGAATGGACAACGTTTTCTGTTTCTGAATAAAAGCAGTTAAAACATTGATGTTCTTTTGTGTTCGTCTAAAACAGGTATATAATAAATGGAATATTACTCCGCGGCTCGTGATAATACTACGACCAAACAACAACTCATGTGATACAACCCTTCATATTTTCCACTTCGTGTAATATTCCCTATTTATTGATTTCTTCTGCTATCCAATGATTTCGAAACTTATTTTTGAGTAGAGTTACTAAGAACTTTGACTTTTGTCACTGACCGTTCCAATGCGGTATTTCCATCTTCCCCCTATTGTATGTTTGTTTTGTCTTTGTGCGTCTCTTAATGTTTTTATAGTTATGTACATTTGATGTTTCCTTGTTTGCTGTTCGGGCGGCTGTTTGTTCTGTATGTGGTGTTTCCTGCATGGCTCATTTTTGTACTTTCATTGATGCCGTCTTGAAATTCAAATTGTTCTCATCTGGATCCAAACTGTTTGTAGAATTAATCACTCATCCACCGGCAGCAGGCAACTAGGTTAATTGTTCCAATTTACAGCTGTTCGTAACACTATAAACACTATGATTCGGCCCTCACAGTTTTCACTTCATTGGAGGGGTCATCAGACCTCTCCACAGTGTTGGAATTGGATGTCGGCATATTCTGGGATGGTTTACAATTTATCTCGAGGAGTTTTTAATGGGGACAGTAAAAAGAGAATCACTGTCTTTCGTTGTGGCTATAAGCATGCGCGAGTTCTGGTTATATAAAAAAAGTACGCAGTCATACCTATCACTAATCAATAATCAGTTTGGATATTAAAGTATTTATAGAAAACGTGGTTGAATTTGAAACTTAACATAATTTGAATCGAGAATGCCGATATAGTAATTGAAATATAAACATGATTATCTTATCGCCAGACGCTCTGTCAACAAAATGCAATGATTATTTTATTTCGGACAAAATTCTAGTTACGGACGTCTCAGTTCTATGTACCAGGTTTGCTTTTGTTTGATCCGGCATGGGTTCGGATCCACCTGTAACAAAAAAATATTTTTTTCTTCTAACACCCCCGCCTATTTTATATAATTATATTGGTTAATTTTCTGTTATTCCATAAAAATATGCATATTTACAGTAAAATAAAATAGTTCTATGGTTATATAATCATTAATAGTTATGCCTTAGAAACGGCTTCTAACCCAGAGACATGTGTGTATATGTCTCGGGCTAACCTAATAAACCTTCTACTACCGGAAGTAACCTAATAGGAGGATCTGGCTCACTTTGAGGTGCTTGATAGATATCTAAACCCATGTTTTGACAGGCATTTATAGTTGCTTAGATATTCATGAGGCAGCAATATGAATAAAATGTATTGTTGTTGATATGTGATTTGTCAATATGTGCCTAAGTTTATTTATTTATGATACACTTGTTTAGCTTCATGTCAGTTATGTTCATTTATAAATCTTTTAGTGTGTATTGATTTGTAACTAGAGAGGGTCAAAGATTGGTAAATAAAATCTATTCTGTATTCTATTCTAATAAAGCTAAGTTTATCCGCATACGTCACAACAAAAGATGACTGAATAAATTCCAACACACAGAATATATTTTTTTCCAAGAACTACTTGCGACGACCCAGAACTGAACGCATACAAGGCCGACGCCGTATGTCAGACAAATCCTTTTCCGTAACTTTATATTATTTAAAGCATTTTATCTCCTCGGCAGTGGCGCTTGATAGAGATTGTCTTCGTTCTACTTATAGCGCATACGAGATTGTCTTCGTTCTACTTATAGCGCATACGCTATTTGAATGTACAATAGTTATTTACAGAAACCCATTTACGATCCGGTGCAAAACCATTGTCAAACGGCGCCTGTATATAGCACCTGTTTGATAAGAAACTAATGCAGACCTCTAATAGGCTTCTTTTTAAAGGAAGCCAGCTTGTATCAAATACTGCATTAGCATTTCGGCTTACTTCCTGTCCCACATGGTATGGGACCAGGCATCTGGGTCTAATACATTTCGAGGGCTTGGTGCAAAACTATTCTAACTCCTTCACAAAGTGAAGGAGTTAGAATAGTTTTGCACCAAGCCCTCGATTTGCAAAGACGTGAAAATGCATTTCTATTAGATTAATTGAATAAACTGTTTTCGAATGATACCTCGATGGTATTTTGACTATTCCAAGTACACTAAAGAATCTCTCTGCAAAGTAGATCGTAGAACATATTTGGTCTTCATCCAATGTTAGCGGTTCTCTGCGGTCACTATGTCCGGTGTATGGTGACTCACGGTGATTAACCTGTAGCCTGCTGCAGATGGATCCGTGATTACCTTTACAAATAGTTGGATCCAGGAGTGACGCTGAGTAACTCTGCGTCTTATTAGAATCCAAATTGATAAAAATGAATGAACCTTGTGTTATAAACAGATGTTCAGATAAGATGCATACATCTAAACTATGAAAGTGGAGTTGGTTGGTGAAGATTTGTGGAAACAAAATGTTCCTCAGCAGGCGAAATATTAATGAAGGAACGGAGTAACGGATAGCCATGTATTTAATTTCTACAAGGCCTTTGTACATCACATATAGCTTTGCAACATTCACTAAGAAATGCAATTAAGAATACGTCAGTTTATGATTCGATTTGTTAATGATAGAAATAACGACGTAAATAAAAACAAACTAACGACCTTCAACTAAAGATGGTTTGATACATTGAATGCAAGATTCGGATGAACAAGCATTCGCAAACAGTGTAGACTCAGATCAAAGGGCTCCTACAGGAGCCCTCTGATCAGCATCTGTACTATTTGTCATTCAATATCATCTCGTAAAGTCATTCCCTTTTGTACTTAATGAACTCCATCATAAAACGATAATGGCCCAATCAGCGTTGTTGTAGGGGTATAGAATACCATATACATGTAAAAATTGTTTTGGCAGCCTTTGTTGCAAACATGTATGATATAATTATAAACCCATGAGTCCATGAATATTCATGTCAGAAATGAAAAAAATGTTTTAACCCTTTTTGGAGCTATATCACTGTTTAACCCTTCGCTTGCTATTAACGTCAATATACCTACCTGTAAATAGTGAAGACCCAGATGAGACAGCTCAAGCAGGAGCTTTCTCATTAGGGTCTGCACTATTTACAAGTTGATTGTGCAACCAGTGCACTCCACAGCAGGGATTGCACAGCGAAATACAGTAACGATATATGTAATTATACAACAGGGCATGGGTAAAGAAGGAGAAATGTATTTTTGCCAAGGACATTTGTGACTCGTGTCCCGGACTGTAAGGGTTAACCTAATACTAGCAATACTACACGGGTACTGGAAATGTATGCCATGTCAGAAAGACACTGTAGAATCAAATCCATATGTACACGGGTAGAATCAAATCTCTCCAACTCTTTCACTGCCCAATATTGTCGTCTGCAAATTTTGCCATCTGCTACCATTTCGTTTCTTTAATTTTCTCCCATTTTTTTAAAAAATAAAAACATTAAAACTGTAACAAGCTGATTGAATCCTGATGAAACGCCGAGTTACTCGATTGCCGAATTTCCCGGCGTCTCATCGGGATTCGAACTGTGTGCATGATCACCAAAGACATTGGCAGCAAAAAGCTAAGGCGAACACTTTTGAAAAAGACATACAATGTATGTGCATTTTAAAGGCATGTGGTTGCTTAATGCAGTACGAAAGTAACACAGAAAGTTATATGAATAAAGCTACCATTAAGACCCAGAATTAGATCCCTTTTTAGTGATCGCATTAGAGGTTTGTTGCTGTAATTATTTAAGCAAGCAGAGCACACCTTGGTCTGTCTGATGTGGGTTTTAACCGGTTTAACCCCCCAGTGACTTTTGTCACTGACCGTTCCAAGGCGGTGCTTCCATCTTCCCCCTATTGTGTGTTTGTTTTGTCTTTGTGCGTCTCTTGTTGTTTTTATAGTTATGTACATTTGCTGTTTCCTTGTGTTGCTGTTCGGGCGACTGTTTGTTCTGTATGTGGTGTTTCCTGCATGACTCATTTTTGTACTTACTCTGTTAGTAAAGGTGTAAAAAGTGTTTGTACCGATTAACTGTTTACCTACTCAGTAGTCATATAAAACATAATGACACCATGAATATTCATTAGCAGGCTGAATCTTTATAATGTAAAAATTCCAAAGGAAGTTTTTGCTTTAGCAAAAAACATTAGAATCAAATATATAACATGTCATAAGCCAACAGAGCAGACCCCGATCAGACGGCTCCTATAGGATCTGGGTCTACTCTATTTGCAAACGCGTAGGAAGACGCATCTATGGAGTAGAAGTTTAATATGGTATAATTTTTCTTTTTACATCCTTCAATAAATGATTACTTGATTTCATGAAAGCCGTGAATGTCAACTGCCAGATCTAAAGCATTTGAACACGACATATTGCATTGTACATGTTAGACCACAAAGTAATCTAATTGGACGAGATTGTGTTTTATTTCAAATACAAATGATAAAAGTTTAATTTGATATAATTATAATCGGAGTAATTACGGACTTTTCTGAACTGATGAACTTTTTTTTAGTGCGCATGCGTAAACAAGATGGTCACGAAATTTTTTAAGGAAAGATAAAGTGCTAGACAATTTGATATTTGGTGGTATAAACGAGCTAAACTGGATCATTATTGACAGTGATAAGTGTGGAATGTATCAATGCCAAACACGGGTGGAAATAAGAACAGTCGGAAGCGGAATAAGTCCAAATTATCGCCGGACATAGTGCAACAAGAGACAAAGCGGTTGCAAACAATGGCTCATGATGGCGGGAATAGTGGAAATCAAAACGGACAGTTCAGTCATATGCAAACAGGTCAGAACTTTATGATGTCCACTCCAATGTATTATAATAATGCTAACAGCAACAGTCATTTCATGCAGATGAACTCAGCATCACCGGTATTCTCACAAAATGATACATCAGCAATGCCAATGACGACTACTAACCAGCAGGACATGTTTTCAGTCATTTTACAACGCCTCGAATCAATGGACAAAAAACTGACCCAGTTAGACACAATACAACAATCGGTCACAAATCTAACGGGACGTATGGATATGGTTGAGCAAACGGTCAAGGGATTTGATACAAGATTTCGAGATATTGAAAACAGTCGCCAGTTCGATAGCAGTACTTTGGAAGAAATCGGCAAAAAGCAACAGCAAATCGAGTCGTCACTGTCTAAACTGCGTAATCTTGAAAAAGAACAACGTACGAAAGATCAAGATATTCAAAGGGAGATAACAGATCTGAAATGCAGAAGTATGAGAGACAATCTGCTGTTTTTCAACATTCCGGAAGAAAAAGATGAGAACTGCGAGAACAAGATCATAGAGCTGATGGAATCTAAGCTGGAAATTGACAATGCAAAGGACAACATAAAGCTTCAGAGGGTGCATCGAATCGGAGCATATAAATCGACGAAAGTTCGACCAATTGTCGCAAAATTCAGCAATTTCCCGGAAAGAGAGAAAGTGAGAAAATCAGCAAAACTACTCCGTGATACATCGTATGGAATCGGGGAGCAGTTTCCACCGGAAATTGTTCGAACGCGCAAGAGACTGGTTCCGATAATGAAGGAAGCTCGTTCGAAGGGTAAAGAAGCCTATCTCAGTGTGGACAAATTGTACATAGACGGATATCTGTACAAAGAAAGTGAGTAGGATACTGTCGAGAGTGTTCTTAAGGTGTGTTCATGGAATGTAGAAGGGTTAACATTAGCGAAACGGTCATCAGACGATTTTGTTAAACATATCAGTGGTTTCGATGTCGTGTGTCTTACAGAAACGTGGACGGGGAAAGCATCAGATATTGAACTTAAGGGGTATAGTAAGCCCATTCATTCGTATAGGCGATTTAAACATAGGAGGGCTAAACGGTGCAGTGGTGGAATTATTGTATACATAAAAGACAATATTCGAACAGGGATACAGTTGTGTAAAAATGATACTGATTGTATAGTGTGGATAAAGTTAGATAAGCTATTTTTTAATTTAGAGGAAGATTATTATCTAGCAGTGACTTATATTCCACCAGAGAACTCGCCATTTCATGATATTTACGACAATGACTTATTTCAGCAATTACAGACTGATGTTATTTTCTTCTCAGATAAGGGCAAGATATTTCTAACAGGGGATTTTAACAGTAGAATAGGCCATAAATCGGACTATATTATGCATGATTATGACATTCACAACGATGACAACCAATTCATTGATACACCGTTACCCCGGTGTTCACGGGACTTCACATCAAATAGATTTGGTGACTACCTTTTAGATTTATGTAAAGCTACTGGTATACGGGTTGTGAATGGTAGACTGCATGATGATAAGTCAGTGGGAAAATTCACGTGCATGACCCATAATGGGGAAAGTGTAGTTGACTATTTGTTATCACAGGTTTCTAATTTGGATAAAATTTGCTATTTTGAGGTTAACCCATTTAATGAATTTTCAAACCATGCACCACTTTCATTTTCACTTAAAATAAATACACAACCACGGAATTGTCGTGAATATAAAAGAACATTTTATAAATGGAAGCCGCAACATACTGAGGCATTTGTGAGTGATGTACAGAGTGGTATAGTACAGTTACAACGCTCTATGCATGAAGGTATTGAAAACAGTTGTGACGTTGACAAGCTAGTAAATGTGTTAACACAATATTTAACAAGTAAGGGGGATAAATATTTTAAAACTAGTGTAACTGTAAAGACCGTAGAATTCATATCAAAGGACGAAAATAAACAAAAGTGGTATAACGATGAATGTAAAAATAAATGTGAGGCATATAAAAGGGCCATATTTGAGTATAATATATGTAAAAACAACGTAACGAGGCAAACATTACTAGACAAGAAAAAAGACTATAAGTATTGCTGTAGGAAATTTAAAAATGAATATAATAAACAATTATGTAGGAAAATGAACGATATGAAAAACACTAACCCAAGAAAGTTTTGGAAAATGTTTAAGAAAAGATCTGGTAATCAATCCGGTGAGTGTATAGAATTAAAGGATTTCTTTAATCATTTTAAAAATTTAGCACAAACTGATGATCTGTTAGAAAATGAAGACTGCACGGACTTTATCAATCAGTTCGATAGTATCGAAAACCTAAGCACATTCAGTGAACTTGACTCACAGATCTATACGGCAGAAATACTAACAGCAACTAAGTCATTACCAGTAAATAAAGCGTCATCGTTAGATAACATTATATATGAATATTTTAAATCTAGTATTGATACAATAAGTGAACCGATCAGACTCTTATTCAATTATATTTTAGACAAAAGAAAGTTTCCACCTAGCTGGTCAAACGGAGTTGTTATACCGTTATTCAAAAACGGTGACCCGAGCGACCCGAACAATTACAGAGGTATTACACTGATAAGCTGTTTTGCGAAGTTATTTACGGTAGTTATAAATAACAGGCTTAAACGGTGGGTAGAGGCAAATGATATAATGACCGATGCTCAGTTTGGATTCCGTTCTAACTATAGTACGGTGGACGCTATATTTGTATTGAACTCTATAATTGAAAGGCAGTTGAAGGATAAATCACCTTTAATGTGCTGTTTTATAGATTTTAAAAAAGCATATGACTTAATAGATAGGAATTGCTTATGGTTCAAAATGATTAGATCTGGTATTGATGGGAAAGTATTATCCGTTATTCGTTCAATGTATGAAAATGTTAAACTGTGTGTTCGCCATATGAATTCATTATCCGACTTTTTCAATAGCAACCTTGGTTTATTACAAGGGGAGATAACCTCACCGATACTTTTTTCTCTGTTCCTGAACGATATTGAAATGCACTTACAGCAGAACCTAGATGCAGGTATTTCTATTGATCAGTTATCTATATACTTGCTCTTATTTGCAGATGACGCAGTTTTGTTCTCATATAATAAAGAGGATCTACAGTGTTCGCTGAATAATTTAGAAACGTATTGTAAAAGATGGAACTTGAATGTTAATGTGAATAAAACCAAAATTGTTGTTTTTAAAAAGGGGGGTAAATTGAGTGAGCACTGTAGATGGTATTATGCGGGTAACGAAATAGAAATTGTTAGCACATTCAATTATTTAGGTGTTGTATTTTCAAGCGGAGGCTCCTTTGCTCATGCAACAAGGACGTTGGCAGGAAAAGGCCTACGTGCTATGAATGCTTTGTTTAGTATTACTAGAAACATGGAAGTTCCTGTTAATATAATGTTTAATTTGTTTGATTCATATGTTTTATCTGTTCTTAATTATTCATGTGAAATATGGGGATTTTTAAAAGCAGAAAACATTGAACGTATTCACAGGAAGTTTTGCAAGTGGATCTTACATGTAAAAATGTCTACTAATACTTTGTCTCTATACGCAGAACTTGGTCGATTTCCACTGTATATTAATCGCTATACGAGAATTATTAAATACTGGTTGAAAATGTATGGATGTAAGCAGAATAACTGTATAATAAGAACCATTGTAGATAAACAAAGAATGGAAATTTCAAATGATAACAGGGTTACAAATTGGTCATCGAAAGTGAGAAATATTTTACAAAACTGTGGATTTGCAGAAGTTTGGCTATATCCAGAATCAATTAATATAAACGCTTTTATACCAGTATTTAGTAAACGACTCAGGGATATATACCAAACAGAATGGCACACTGGAGTTGAAGCATGTACTTCTTTATTACTTTACAGACATATCCATACAAATATTAGTCGGGCGTATTATCTACACATTGTTGAAAATCCAAAATATAGATACGTTATAGCAAGGATACGATTGAATTCTCATAATTTAAATATTGAAGTTGGCCGCCATAGAAATGTGGTAAGGAACCAAAGATTATGTACATTATGTCATTTAAATGATATAGAAGATGAATATCACTTTATACTGAAATGCCCTATGTATAACCATTTGAGAAAGATATATATTCCAAGGTTCTATTCAGATTACCCGAGCATGTTTAAATTAGTAAGTTTGTTAAATTCAGACAGTAAAACAGTCTTAAACAGACTGGCACTATATTGCATCAAAAGCTTCAAACTAAGAAACGATACTCTTAGTCTATTATAGGATTATGATATGTTTGTTACCAATTGAGGTATTTGGCTAATGTAGAACACTCTCGTGAGACAGGGTGTACTATAATATATATATATGTATGTTAAATTGGCACTGTATAATTATATTAGCGTGACTGTCATGTGTATGTTTCGATGTTATGATGATGAGCTTGTATGCTTAAGTCAAAATAAAACATCTGTTCTGTTCTGTTCTGTTCTGTCTGATGACGTTCGGCTCATCCTGTTTTTATGTGAGTATTTACAAATCACCTGGTAGTTGTTTGTATATGCTTAACCCTTTCCCTGTCCTATGTTTATTCCAGATGTCAATACCTACAGGATAGTCAAGGACAGAATAGTTATAATGAAATATAGAAGGTGGAACAGTGTAGCCATTTAGAAAGTAAAGAACAGATATATCACATTCCATTGGCAAACAGAGCAGGTCCTGATCAGACGGCTCCTATAGGAGCCGTCTGATCTGGGTCTACTCTGTTTGCAAATGCGTGAACATTTATTATATGAGAGAAAGGGTTGCGACTATTAACCCTGAGTCCGCTGTAAAACTAACGTTCACTTAACCCGGTGCCTGTATAATATGCATGTAAGAAATAATAACACCGTGGAAATTTACTAGATGATTTTTTTATAATGTAAACTTTTCAAGGGACATATTTGCTTTGACAAAATCAGTAGAGTAAGATCTACCAAACTTTCATAAGCAAGCAGAGCTGACCCTGATCCGACGGCTCCTACGAGAGTTGTGTGATCTGATTCTACTCGTTTGCCAAGGCGTGTGTATATGTTTAGATGAAGGAAATGGTTGAACTTCGATCTGTTACAATTTTCTCTTCACTTCCGATTCGCTCAAGCTATTGTGGAACGAAAGACCTAGTTTAAAACAGCTTCGATGCCGAGTTACTCGACTCTCGTCTGGGTCCCTGATGTTTGCGAATGCATGCTAGGTCCGCTCAGCAGGCGACGGAGTCTTTGAAGTGTTATGTGTGTACATGTACATGTTAACGACTGTACATGGGAAAATGAGGGGCATGCGTGCTTGCGTGTGTGTAATGTTTGATTCCTTCAACCTTTTAAAAAAACCTACAGTGCTCCCTCGCTACAACGACACCCTTTGGGATACGAAGATTGTATGTGTTGTTCAGAGGGAGTTGTTATAGGGAGGGAAAATCAAACATAATTAGCTTGTTTGCAGATCCCCAGATAAGGTGTATTTCGAGTATTAAAACCGTTATGCCTCAATCAAACCCTATGTTGTGACCACTCTTTAGAATCGTCACAAAGTAAGAGATCACTGTACTGACCAAGTGTCAGACAGCATGGTCGTGGTGAGACGACCACTTACTCGGCCTCTGATCTGGATTGAAACTGTTTGCAAATTCTAGTCAGGTCGCGTCTAGCAGGTGATTGGTTAACCCGTTACTCCATGAATATTCATGTAAGAAATAATGACGTCCTGAATATTAATTAGATAAATTTGTTATAATAGCACATGTCATTTTCTATCTTTTAACTTCTCAAGGCTACTGACAATCTTCGAGAAGACGCAACTCAGATTACAAAAATGTTCGTTTACGTTTGCAACAATAACATGTAACAAGAGTAATATGATACATGCTTGCTTGGTTTCCATCTTTACCAGATTTACAGAAAACATGACCCACTGGTTAAAATAACTCAAAGAACTATTTAAGACTGTAAGCCCTTAAAAAGCAACGAAAGGAATTGAATACCTTTCTTACTTGACATTTAACCATAATAAATTCAGGCTACAATCGTTTTCAAACACTGGAAAATGTAATTCTAGACTGCTGCCATTTGTTTGCTGTTAAATATGTGGGAGTTCATACACGCCATAATAAGTGAGGTCTGGGTGTGAGATAACTTTTAAATTGTTGAATATTCATGTCAGAACTAATGACAACCTGAATATGTATTACATGAGCTTTTCCAATGTCATACGAACACATGAAGTTGTGTCCATGCAAGAAAATGTAACATCAGGTATATATTATTCCATAGGCAAACAGAAAAGACCCCGATCAGACGGCTCCTGCAGTAGCAGGATATTCTTCTCTTTTCTGACTTCTCTGTTATCGGTCTTCTCTGTATACTCAATTTGCAAAGTCCTGAAAATGCCTTTATGTCAGGGAAAGGATTACCATGTAGTGAGAAACGGGCGAATTTGTGATTTTGTTTTACCTGATATGCAGTTAAAATCCCTCTAAACCTGAATTCTAGTAGAGAAGACTGTACAAATGTAGATACTTTTACGCAGGTGGCTGCTTAATGCAGGGTAGAAAGTCATGTAAAAAGTTTCTAGAGGAGCTTTCTGTATGACTGTCACCCTGCATTAAGCTGCGACCTACCTTCAATACCGATATTTATACTAAGTTGAACGTCCGATTTAGAGAGGTTTTACTATACATTCCCTTCTACATGTTTGCTTATGAAACAATATAAATATTATTCTACATTTTCTGTCATAATAAAAACTGAAAGTGTCAATGTGCAGTTATAAAATTAATCTAATAAATGTCACTATTTCTTACATGAATATTTATGGAGTAAGAGTTAAATTATCTTTGTCTAAATGTCACTCTCGTTGTGTTCAACATAAACTTCATATAAAAATACAGTTATATATCTTACGGTTTTTGTTTTGGATTTTGGTGGGTTTTTTTTAAAAGAAGTGAACAATTTGTGTGTTCAATCAAATTCTGTTAAACACAAATGTGTTCAAAGGTCAAATGTTAAAGGTCAAATGTTCAGACAATAGAAGTTGTCTTCTGCCGTCATCAACAAAATGTCTGATTACGGGTCTGTAAGGCATGTGGTAAATTAATGCAGAAAAGTCAGAATTACTTTTGCCCTTCATTAAGCAACCATCTGATTGTTATAGCTCATGTGTTCAATAAAACCCAGAACCAGAATATCCAGAACAGGGGGGGGGGGGGTCCTGAAGGAGATCTATGATCAGGGTCTGCATCGTTTGTTATACCAATCAATGGGGTTTAGATTTCAATTCGGAGGAGGTTACCTTATACAATCTGGGAGTTACAGAGTTAAATGCATATGTATGATAGAACCCTTTACTCCACAAATACCCCTTTATACGCCCTTGCTAACTGAGTAGGCCCAGATCAGACGGCTCCTTTATGAGCCGTCTGATCAGTGTCTGCTCTGTTTGCTTATGAAATAATACAGATATGTTTCTACAGTTTCTAAAACCGCCAAACATTCTTGATTGCATGTGGTATTTCAAAACTTAATCTAATTAATATGCATAATGTCATTATTTCTCACATGAATATCCATGGAGTAAAGGGGTAAAGGATTAAGACGTACCTTGCTATCGATCGATGTCAAAGACAACGTATAGTTTGGCAATATATTAGATATATTGTTAATGTCCGACACTCCCATTTCCAAAGCAGGAAAACTCGCCCAGCCACCTGGCCAAATTCTTCCAGTTAAAGGGAGAAAATTCATTAGATGTATCTCCTTCATTTCTTGTAAGTTTGTAATATCTATTACTAGAAGTAACATAAAAAGCACCACATAAATGGTTCTACTGTTCTTCATTATTGCGGGTTCCCTTGTTATGAATTCGTATTATTCAATTCGCATTTTACATCACAAAGTCAAATAATCGCAACTGTTACAATACTGGGTATCAATTATTATATTTACAGCTATTGCCAACAGTTACAAACATAAAGTACACTCATTTGCGTACGTATCTTTTACACTGCTTAATACCCATAACAATACTTTATATCTGTGTACTTCCAAACACTGTCCTTGCTTAGGCAAAGCTAATGCATATAACACTGTCCTTGCTTAGGCAAAGCTAATGCATATATAGTCACCATCGACTGATACATGTAGTATAAATATCGGTCTTGTAGACCGGTGACAGCTTAATGCAGGGTGAAAGTCATACAGAAAGCTCATATAGGAATTAAGCAGCCAATGGTCTCCAATAACGATATATATATACTCCTCTGATACAGCAAACAGTGCAGACCCTATTACCAAGAAGCATTTAGTATTTAAATTATTTTGAAATAGGACCAGTAGTTTCTGAGAAGGAGTTTTTCAAAGTTGTTTCTCCTGGTTGCCATAGCAACCGGAATTCTGCACGACCGACCTATATTTCTAGGCACGTTTTTGTGGAAGTTAATCAAAGTACTGACAGTACTGAAGGTTTCGGACATAATATATATTATATTGATTGTTCGCTGTGGGTTTTCCTGAAAATCATGTCAGTAGTTTGGAAGACATTTAAAGAATTGTTTTATGAACATATCACACACAGGGCGATTCCAATAGCTCAACTTGCCACTTTGTGCAAATAGATCCAAAATTGATAGTTTCATGTAGTATAGAGCCATCACTCCGTTATTTGAAAGTAAGGGTCATACTTCTGCTACTTTCTGGTGGATCATAACAGTAATTAACATGCATCATTCACTTATCCATACATACACGTCCACCAATTTTAGACATATTCCTTATGATTCTAAATACCCTACAAATAATTGCCAGATATACTGCGGGGTGATATTAACAATATGAAAAATTATAAAGTAACAAATATATTTCAACTTAGCATGGCAGGATACAAAAGGGAAAATAAAATTAACTATAAAATTGTTTCCAAGACACTGATGCATCCCTCCCCCTAACAATAGTTTTGACTATGTGTTATACAGTGAAGAAAATTTCAGAGTTCCATAACTCTGGTAAAATGGTCAGAGCAATAATGACATTCTTTCAGAAAATCTTCACATCAAGGTTGACAGCTTATCATGGGTGAAAATTTGAAGTAAAACCTCCCATTGGTATATGGGTTGTTAGACACATAATATTGTTTCACTTTATATTGTATAGTGAAGACGAGTTCAGGGTTCCATATCGGGTACAATTGGTCTGAGCAAAAATAAGCCTTTCTGTGCTTTTGCAAACAGAAAAGACCCTGGAGTTCATAAAATAGTTTATCCATGCCAATACTTTGTCTTTTTCTGTGATTGCATTGTATTTTCTTACTTTTTCCTGAGGAGACAGCGAGTGTGAGTCTGTTCAGGGCCAATTTGTGAGTCTGTGCTGCAAACAATACAGACCCCTATCAGTTACCACAACTGGTCAGGGTCTTCGCTATTTGCAACATCATACATGTAACAAGTATATCAATAAATGATATAATTAAAAATAAATTATAGTCATACATGTAAATTACAGTTAGTGCTGTAGTTAACACTACAGACCCTGATCAGTAGCCGGCGTCATAGAAATAAATGATATGAATGAGAAATAAATAAGCCTGACACGTAAATCAATAAATGATGAAATGTATATAAATTAAAAGATAAGAAAGTGGTTTGTCTCATTTTGTTTGCCTTTCTCCTTTTTTTCCTTTTAATGATTTTTTAATAACATAAAGGATACAAAAACCCTTGTTTCCTTTTAATAGTGATTTTTAATACTACCATCCAAGCTACTAAAGCAATAGAGGTTGGCAAAGTGGGACACACTGTTTGGATTCAGATCTAATACCAAGTATCTGTCTGACCAAAATCTAAATTGTTTACAACTTGTGACAATTTTGCCTTAGGTCAAAATGCCTAAAACTGATCTTATAGAAATTCAAATGATGACAAACCTGAAGCAGACAATATTACAGATCTCTACAGCTTGCTTAATCCTTACAATGCTGAGTGATGTTTCGTCTGCAACAATTGCCGTCTGCTTCAATTCTTCAATAAACTTTCTTTCATTTTATGCAAAACTATGGTCAAGATAACAAACAGTTTGGATCCTGATGAGACGCAGAATTATGTGGCCTCTCATCTGGATCCAAACTGTTTGCATAGGTAATCACAGTTTCGCCGCTAGCGTGCAAAGAGTTAAGCGTATGACCTCGAGATATTTTAGCATGATGTAACAGTTGCCCTGCACTACTGACCACCAGTGCCGTAACCTTTATACTGTAGTTTCTGATGTGAAGAACAGAAGAAGTCTATTTAACCCTTAATTTCCCTCATATAAACTTGTTTTCATGCATCTGCAAACAGATTAGACCCAGATAAGACAGCTCCTATAGGATCAGGGTCTGCTCTGTTTGCTAATGGATCCACCTTCCATATTTCATTATAAATATTTTGTAAGATTCCGGAACCGGATTGTAATCCAAGCACTGCATATGCGCGTATTCTCTTAGGGGGATTCCCGCTAGGTAGAGCTCGTGCAATAGGGTTTTCCGTGAAAGTTTGAGTCGCAATCCATTTTATAAGGATTTCGGCAAAGCCGAAACCCTAAAAAGTGTTAACGAGGAAAAACGAACACATCTCTCGTCTTGATATTCTGTGTTCTACTCATAGTGTTACTTTCCAAGCACTGTGTATGCGTAGACAAAGCTAATGAATATATTTTAATTATAGCCACCATCGATTGATACACGTAGCTATATCATACTATTTGAACCACATCATCGTCACGTGAGTTATTATACCCCCGCAAACTTGTTTGAGGGGGTATACTGGAATCACCCTGTCCGGCGGTCGGTTGGTCGGTCGGTCGGTCGGTTGGTCGGGCGGTCCGTCCATCCACATTTGAATACTGGTAGTTGGTGTCGCGCACTCCTCTTTCAGTTTTAAAATTACGGAACTTATATTTGGTATACATAATAACCACGAATAGTAGATGAGCAAGAGGTAATTTTCACGTGTTTACTACTGTCCATTGCAGAATCATCTCCCCCTGAACTTTTGAAAAAAAAATTGTCATTTTAGCATGAAGCAAGTGTAATTTGTGTCGCGAACTCATCCTTCAATCTGAAAGTTCTTCAGTTTATATTTGGTATACATAATAACCATAAATGGTAAATGTGCAAGACGCAATTTTCACGTGTTTAGCACTTGGCATTGCAGAACTATCTCCTTCTGAACTTCGAGAATTTTTTGTCATTTTGGCATGAAACATGGGAAGTTGGTGTCTCAAACTCCTCCTTCAGTTTTAAAGTTATTCAATGTGTATTTCGTGTACATAATAACCAGGAATGGTAGATGTGCAAGACACAATTTTCACGTGTTTTAAGCTGTCCATTGCATAATTATCTCCCCCCCCCCCCTGGACTTTGAATATGTTTTAATGAAACATGGGGAGTTGGTGTCATGAAATCCTCCTTCAGTTTTAAAGTTATTGAATTTATATTTGGTATACATACTAACCACAATAGCAAGATGGAATTTTTATGTGTTTATGGCTGGCCATTGCAGAATCATCTCCCCCAGAACTTTTAATATTTTTGTCAGTTTGGCATGAAACATGGGGAGTTGGTGTCACAACCTCCTCCTTCAATTTAAAACTTATTGAATTGATACTTGCCTAACATACTAAACATAAATAGTGTATGTGCAAGACACAATTGTCCTGTGTTTAGTGGTAGCCATTACAGAATTATCTCCATGGTCCTTTTCATTGGTAGTTGGTGTCAGAACTTGCATTTGCAATCAAGACTGTCTTGCGGGGGAATTCATCACCCTCAGTGATAGTACTAGTCGCATTTACATAACCCCTCAAAATCGAATGTTCAGTCTTGGAGACAGGTGACTGCTAAATGCAGAGTGAAAGTCATGTAAAAAGCTCCTCTAGGGATTTTCAACCTTCATTAAGCTGTCACCTGCTTAAAAGTATCTAAAAGTTCTGTACTAAATTTTCTAGTTTAAGGGGGTTGCCTTAGAGTTTGCCCTTTACATATAGCATTCATCGATATATAGTGTTAAGGAATTCGTTTGATTACCTACCAAGACACATTTAGTATGTAACTTAGACCAGTAGTTTTTCCTGGTGGTTGCCATATCAAGTTTTAGGAGCTTTCTGCATGACTTTCACCTTGCATTAAGCTACCACATGTCTACAACATCTATATTAATACTAAATTAACCCTTTCGCTGCCAATGCCAGATCTGTGATTATCTATGCAAACAGTTTGGATCCAGATGAGACGCCGAGTAACTCGGCGTCTCATCAGGATCCAAACTGTTTGTTACTGTTACTATGTTTTTGAAATAAAAATGAATAAAATAAAAAGGTGAAAATTTGTAAGCAGACGACAAAGTTAGCAGACGACAGAGTTTGGCAGCGAAAGGGTTAACGTCCAGTGTAGAGGGGCTTTACTGTACATTGATTGATACAGACGGGTTGGACCCATCGACGCGTGAGTTATTACATGTAAAGTAAAACCCTCTAAAAAAGGGCGTTCAATTTAGTATAAATATCGGTCTTGTAGACAGGTGGCAACTTAATGCAGAGTGAAATCCAGGCAGAAAGCTCCTCTAGGAGATTTCTTCATGACTGTGACCCTGCCTAAAAGTATCCAAATTCTTCTCTTCTAGAATTCTGGTTTAAATAGGTGCTACTGTAGCAACATATATATTATTGAATGTTTCAGCTACACACACTTAGTGTTTGGCAACAATGACATCTATGCTGGGTAACGAGAGAACATCAAACTTTAATAACGTTTAAACGTATTGCAAATAGGTTAATGCTCTTTATGCTCTTTATATCCTCACTATTGATTAAGGTGTCAATACAGTAAAACCCCTCTAAACCGGACGTTCAAATTAATATGTATATACAGTATTAAAGCATTCGGTGGATTATCAACTAAGACACATTTATGTAAATTATTTTGAAATTGGACCATTAGTTTATGAGGAGGTTTTCAACGTTGTTTCTCCAGGTTGCCATGGCAACAACGATTCTGCATGGACGACCTATATTCGAAGGAATCTGATAGAGCACAACTCAAGCATCATTCATGTATGGTTTCATTGAAGTTAGTCCAGTAGTTTATGTAACGATAGCTTAAGTTTTTTACATTCAACTCGAACATAGCTCTGTTCCAATATATCGTCTTGGCAATTCTCCGCCAGGGGAGCTAAATAAAATGACCGTCCTTCACTCTAGTGATGGACTATAAATTGAATCAGATAACTTACTCCGAGTCATCTCGGCCCTGAGTCAAACCGTCCTATGTCAATTTGGCCTTCCTTTTTGACGTTTCCATCCCTCCGTTTGTCTGTCTTTCATTATTTTTCTCTAAAATACATATAGGATTCATATTCAGACATTATGTATGTATTTGAATCGACCCAAGTCACCTATTCATATTTTACAATTATGCAGTTTTCTCATCTAATTCAAGCTTTTGCGACACCTATTGCATTAAATTGAACAAGCAACTAGTGAACACTCACAAACAATGCCATTTTAGCAAATTCTTAATTTTTTCATATGCCAGACTTTGAAGATAGAATGAGAACTACTTTTCTTAGATTGTGAGAAATTGTTATTATAATCACTATTTTTATTATTATACCACATGTATATAACGCTCTTTAAACACAGGACGTGTGTGTTCAAAAGCGCATAGTTATCGAGGGCTAAGGTGAGCATACTGAACAGCCGGCTGTAAACAACTCACGGTAGAATGTGCCTTAACCCTTTCCCTCATACAAACGTGTTTTCACGCATCTGCAAACAGAGTAGACCCAGATCAGACGGCTCCTAGAGGAGCCGTCTGATCAGGGTCTGCTCTGTTTGCTAATAAAATTTGATAGATCTGTTCCCTTGCTTTCTAAAACGTCTACAATGTTCCACCTTCCATATTTCTTTATAACTATTTTGTTAATGAATATTCAGTAGGTATCGAAATTTGGCTTAAATACAGAACAGGGAAAGGGTTAAACGGGCGTCAAACAGAGGTCTAATAATGGGTCTGTAAGGCATGTGGTACTTCATGTAGGAAACATGGAATGCAGAACGCTCCTATAGGAGCTTTCGGCGTTTCCTTTGACGTGCGTTAAGCAACCACCTGCTTTTAAGACTCCTATGTTCAATAAATGAATGGTCACCTAGGACAGGTTCTATTGTATGCACATAGGACAAGCGGTGGCCGCATATTTCAGAAGTCTTAGCTCTCTGCGGTTTAACATCTTTAATATAAACCCTTTACTCCGTGACTATTCATGTAAGATATAACAGCATCATGAATATGTAATATTGGCATATGAACATAGGTATGTTAACCCTTTCCTCCATAGGCTATTTTAGATCCAACCCCTTTGGATGCATCTACCGAAAAGGAGCATTAATTAGAAAAAAGGAAAGTTTTAGAATTTTGTAATTTGAAAGCATTGTGATAAATAGAGCATTTGCTCCTATAGCAGCAAATGCTCTATTTATCACATTGGTTTCAACAGATGACTTTTACAGAGGCTTAGAAAGGCGTATTTGTGGAGGAAATGGTTAAAACCATAGCAGAAACTGTTAATTCAGATCAATAGTATATCATAAGCAAATAGAGCAGACCCTGATCTGGCGGTTCCTGTAGGAGCTGTCTGATCTTGATCTTATCTGTTTGCAAAGGCGTTAAAAGGCGTATTTATGGAGTAAAGCGATTACACAACAATTATAAGCAAATGTTAAATTACCTTTTATTAAAACAATCAAGAGCTGCACTTCCTTTAGTTCTTTTAAAAACCCAATTGGCGTACCAGATAGCTTTGAATTATTCGGCATCTAACATGAATCAAAGTCGTTTTTCAAAACCTGGTACGATTTTTTTGTTTTATTAAAGGGAAACTCCCGTAGGGTTTCAATTAACATTAAGTGTCCATCATTCAGTATTCACATGCAACACATCGATAAAGAATATGGCTTATGGAGCGTCTTGTATTTTGTTGATCAATTTGAACGACCAATAACTTTAAAGCCAATAAAGGTAAATTGATGAAAATGGCTATTCAAAGTGAATATATCGCGAAAATTGCATAACAATATGTTATCGACTTGTCCATATCTATTTAACAGTACTGTAGAATGTGGAAAACCAATGTACTACGAGCATTAATTTTGCAATCGAAATATAAACAATTTTAATTAAGCTGCACCATGTTCCGATCAGGTTTTCAATATAACAGAGTTAAATTAAGCATTAACCCTTCGCTTGCTATTCACGTCAATATACCTACCTGTAAATAGTGAAGACCCAGATGAGACAGCTCCTGCAGGAGCTGTCTCATCAGGGTCTGCAATATTTACAAGTTGATTGTGCAAACAGTGCACTCCACAGCAGTGATTGCACAGCGAAATACTTGTACACAGTGAAGATATATGTAATTATACAACAGGGCATGGGTAAAGAAGGAGAAATGTATTTTAAAATTCAGCAAGAGAAGGGTTAACATGCTTAATGCGACCTGACAATCTTTTATAGACAGTTCGAAATCCTAATGTGAGTAATTGGGCGTCTCGTGAGAGTCCAAAAACAATTGACAGTCCCTGAAGTAAGTAAACTTTGCAATAAATTAATGTTTTAGGAGACATCAAAGGAATAAAGACTAACCTATGCAGTCTATAAATACTTAAGTATTCTCAATTAATTTAACCCTTTACCTGATAGAAGCGGCTTTTAGCGTGTTTGATTTATTCCTCCGCTGAAGAAAATAGTTCAAATTCATACAGTCATGAACATATTGCATAATAAATATTTTCTATATCCTAGTAGGTGGTTGCTTAAAGCAGGCTGAAAGTAAAGCAGAATGCGCCTAAAGGCGCATTCTGCTTTACTTTCAACCTGCTTTAAGTGGTCATATGTCTTCAAAACTAGAAACAGGCTATTGGGTAAAGGGTTAACTTATGATAACAACGATCTACGTGCTTAACATTAATCGTTCTCATGCTGAAAACAAAATGACTGCTGAACCTCTGACGTGCTGAACTTTTCACTGATTTGTTTAATCCTTTGAGAATCTGTTGCGCTTGGCTAATGACGAGACACCGAGATACTCGGGGTCTCATCTGGATGCAAGCTGTTTGCAAATGCGAGTCAAGGCGCGCTTAGCATGGCAAGGGTTACCTTTACATACATATAGACATGACATATGAGATTATGAGTGTCATGTTACTTAGCTATACAGCGGAACTTGTCTTAAGCGGCCGTGTATTTATTGAATATAGAATCCTTAAAAAGCAGGTGGTTGCTTGATGCAGGACAAAAAAAATGCAGAAAGATCATACGGGAGCTTTCTGCGTCACGTTTGACCAGCAGTAAGCTACCACCTGCCCTACAGACAATTAATTAGACCTTTTTTGGGTGGCCGCTTAAGACAGGTTCTACTGTACATAACGTTATGCAATAATGGTTTGTCGATTAATTGGGAAACCCTTTCAAGAACAAATAGTTGATGATAATACAGCGCCCTAATGTAAAACAACGATAAAACACCCGAAACGATATTAACCGTTCTCTTGCTGAATTTTAAAAATACATTTCTCCTTCTCTACCCATGTCATATTGTATATTTACATATATCTTCACTGTGTACACGTATTTCGCTGTGCAATCACTGCTGTGGAGTGCACTGGTTGCACAATTAACTTGTAAATAGTGCAGACTCTGATGAGACAGCTCCTGCAGGAGCAGTCTCATCTGAGTCTTCACTATTTACAGGTAGGTATATTGACGTGAATAGCAAGCGAAGGTTTAATAATTCAATGCAGATTCTAAATAAATAGCTGTAGTATACGTATGAGAACTGTCTATGGTTTCATGTTAGATACATATTTAGTCTTTAATTGACCATACCGACGTTATACATACATAGCCTTGCCTGTATTAAGCCTTTTGCCTCATGAATATTCATATAAGAAATAATAACATCATGCATATGTACAAGACGCCACAACTTACATGAGTAAAACAAGACATTACGTCACAACTCGCCTTATCGAAAAGTACTATATTGGGTATGCTGGGCCTAAAGCACTGCGACACTGAATTGGATAGCACTGCGACACTGAATTGGATAGCAATGCGACACTCAACAGGTCACGTAGAAACAAAGGATGGTGAATACAAAGGAGCTCAACATAGACAGTGTCACAGTAAATGAAGATAGGGTGCGCACACCCATACACCTCAGAGGCGTAGCTCGCGATACGCACTACGCACGTGCGTAGTTCAATCTGAAAACATTATGAAACAATCGACGGCTAAGTGTGTGTATGTGGGGGTAGATTTTGATAAACTCTATAAACGGTCTGTCTTGTCATGTAAGCCTTAACACATTCCCACCTGCTATTGATTGTCGCCGTTTGACGCCTCTGTAAAATTCACCTTTTGAAACCATTGTCATAAATAGAGCATGTCCACATATATGAGCAAAAGCAGTTTACCACAATGGTTTCAAACAACACACTTCTACATTATTTTCCCAGGAGAGTTTGCCCTTGACACCTATAGCCACATTTGGATTCAGGTACGCTTAGCACACACACATAATACACTCATTCACAGGTTCAAAAGATATAACCTTGGAAAGGTCGGTGTTAAAAGTACCACTGGGGCTTTAAATACTGGTTAAGGAACGCGTCCAAACTCACACCTATCCCATCTTCATCCGATCAGACGAACACTGTAAACAAATTTATCCTCCGACCGACCGCTCTACAACAGAAGTTATAAATTAACAAAAACACAGCAGTGTAAAAAGAAATATACAGAAACAATAATTATTCGTTAAACACACGACCCGGAACAATACCAGATAATGCCAGCATGTGCATTTAATGAACCAAAACGTGCAACCCTGAAGCCGGTCATTAATCCTGATCTTTCCGAAGTCAAAGCAACTGTAGGAAAGCCATTTAGGGGGGTGGGGGACCTCGTACAAAATTACATAAAATTCAGGGTACGAAACACACACATGACTTTAGTGTTCAGTAGGATGCAAGGTGTCAATGTGTCTATCATTCGGTCAACAGTTTGCCAAATACTTAACCCTTTATGCCATGAATATTCATGTAAGCAATACTGTATGTAAGAATAATTATGAATTTGCTTTATGTCTATAATGATAAATGAAGAAGAAATGTTTTGCCCCAAGTAAAAGCTGTAGAATCAGATATTTATAATCCAATAAGCAAACAGAACACAACAGGAGTCGTCTGATCTAGGTCTACCCTGTTTGCAAAGGCGTTAAATGTGTATAATGGTGTAATGGGTTAATCCTTTACTTCATGAATTATTCATATACAGTAAAACCACTCAACTACGATCACCAACAATCTCTGGGTGACAGATGCCAGTGGTACACAATTGTAAAGAATCGCCCTCTAGAAACACGACAATTCTACTGATGACCGTAATTGCAAACCTAAAAATAATATGATGACACTTAACCCATTACCTCATAGGCCAATTTTAGACACAACCTCTTTGAATAAATCTACCGAAAAGGAGCATCAACAAGAGAAAAGGAAAATTTTAGAATTTTGAAGTTTGAAACATTGTGATATATAGAGCATTTGCTCCTATAGGAGCAAATGCTCTATTTATCACAATAGTTTCACAAAGTGACATCTACAGAGTCGTCAAAAGTCGTCAATATGAGGGAATGGGTTAACGACGACAAATTGTATCAATATGACAAAACACTTCCTCGTTTTGGATGAAAGGTCTGTCAATTCAAGCGCATGTGAAACTTTCTGAAAACGTTTTGATCATGTCATTCACGTGGCCGCTTTAACTCTATAATTTGCACCTTTTATCTTTTTTTGGTAATGATTTTCAAACAACTGAGTTCACTTTTCCAGCCTAAAATATATAAGAATTCGTCGGATCACTTTCGAACTGATAAGAGTGAGATTTCAAGGGGCACTATCTTTTTAACCGTTTAACTCCTTATCAATCGCAGGCCCATCGCAGGACAGAGGCGGATCAGCAATTCTGGTTCAAACAGTAATTAAGTGGTACTTTGCTGTATTGAAATATGCGATTAGACATATTGGTCCGCCTATGATACATTAACCCTTCGCTTGCTATTCGCGTCAATATACCTACCTGTAAATAGTGAAGACCCAGATGAGACAGCTCCTGCAGGAGCTGTCTCATCAGGGTCTGCACTATTTACAAGTTGATTGTGCAACCAGTGCACTCCACAGCAGTGACTGCACATCGAAATACTTGTACACAGTGAAGATATATGTAATTATACAACAGGGTATGGGTAAAGAAGGAGAAATGTATTTTAGAATTCAGCAAGAGAAGGGTAAATACACACGCAAAAATAATTCGGACGTGGCAATGGTACGAGTAGTAATGGATGGCTCTTCAGACCACTTTTCAAAAAATGATTTCCCTATATATTCTATATAAAACAGCCATCTTGGATCTCAGAGGAGGGAGATTTTGGGAGGAGGATGATATATGTAATTATACAACAGGGTATGGGTAAAGAAGGAGAAATGTATTTTAAAATTCAGCAAGAGAAGGGTAAATACACACGCAAAAATAATTCGGACGTGGCAATGGTACGAGTAGTAATGGATGGCTCTTCAGACCACTTTTCAAAAAATGATTTCCCTATATATTCTATATAAAACGGCCATCTTGGATCTCAGAGGAGGGAGATTTTGGGAGGAGGGAATTTTCGACCTTATAGAGTCCCTATATTCTCCATTTAAAATGGTGTTGGAGGAGGTAAATTTTGGGAGGATGGAATTTAGTTCTATACCCTCTTATAGAAAACCAGTTTGGCTATCTTTGGAGGAGAGATTTTTCTCAGGGCTTACACTATTGATTATATATAGAGAAAGTGTTAAATACTTTTGAATAGAGGTAACACCAAGAGCACGTTTAAAGCAGGCACCCGTTTAGTATACATTGCTGACTTGTACACCCTATCTAGTAATATTAGCGGATTTTGAAGGTCAGATCCTCATACTAGACGGAGAGATTCCTACTTTTCCGTGCTCGTAGAGTTCCATGATGACTGAAAGCGCTCCCTAATACTACGTCGTGCATCATCTCACCGTAGCAATAAGTCGGTCTAACGACACATGCATACTTTCTGTAGCCTCTATATGTTTCTAAAAGCAAAACAATGCCCAGGACTAATGGCAAGTTGTACGGGTATATGAGAAATAACACTAAGAAATATACATCATTCATTATTTTATTTCTATCTACAACGCTACTACTATATTATAACCATATTTGCATCAGTAACCATATAGATATGACACATAATTGTCCCTAAGAATTCTCTTATCAAATTCTAAACGATAGTCTTTGTATTGTTTCACAGTGAGCAATTTAGCATTGTCTCTGTCTCTTGTAATTTTATGAGAGTCTAACACTGTCAATTTTCCTCCAGGCTCCTTGGTCACAAACTGTTTAATACTATCAAAGTTCACCATCATTGAGTTCTTGTAGTTCAGTGTTATTCCCCGTACTTTACAATTGGTCCTGTTTCCATTCTCATCGGGTTTAGTGAGATGATAAGCGTAATTCTTAGGCCCTCCTGTTACAAAACTTTCTATGGTATTATCAGGTACCTCGTCCGTCAGATCGCCGAGAAAACCGCCCAGTTCAGGCTTCCATTCTTCATATTTGGTAGTAAAGATCACCGAATCTGTATCAGCATATAATGCCCTAGGTCCTAACTTCTCCAAGTAAGAATACAATTTTAAGCGGGCTTGAGCTGTGGTGTAAGCGGCTATAATCACATTGGTTTTTGCCTGGGTATCAACAAAATTATCTTTATACCGCCAACGCATCTCCACCATTTCGTCAGACACGAAATTCACGGTAGTAACTTCTTCTCTGTCCGAAGTGAGTTTGTCGAAATAAATGGAAGGGTCGTCGATATGGTCCACTTGCGTCATGTTTGATCTATGTCCGAACTTTCCCCATAAGTTTTGCCAAACCTCTCAAACCTTGGTTTTTCGTGATATTCCTGTACTCCAGACGAATACCTTCTTTTTCGTAGTAGTGGTGAATGTAGGCCTGTTTGTCCTGTTCGGTCTTGCACCACTTAGGCCATCCGCTTGCTTCCTGTTTGGGTTTTAAAAAAGTGTTAACATATTCTGTGAATAGCCCTCCCGTCTTAGTGTCTGGGTCATATAGGGAGATGTCCTTGAAGTGCCATACCTCGTATATTTTTCGATGGTGTATCCCTTTTCTAAAGCCTTCTTCACCTCATCAGTTACCCATGTTCCTGTTATTGAGCGTTCTTCATCTGTATGAAAGCATGACGTTTCTTGTCGTGTTTCTGCACAGGTTCGACCAAGATGAAACTTGTTGTGTACTTTGCAAGGCAACACAGGTTGAAAAAAGCCTCTTGGGTACTACTTTACATTTCACTAGTCCTTCGTATTCGCTGATATCACTTAAATTTTCTGTGATTAGTTCAGGGTGTCCTACTGGTACCTTTCCAGTTTTGTTGACAAAAGGGTAGAGTGATGTCACATCATAGTAGTTGATGGTTTCGCGGTTAGATGCTTCTTTTTACAAAGTGAAGGCTTCTGTACGCCCTCCGAAGAATGCATCACGTGGTTCAATGGGTGTTACTATGTCCAACTGGTCAATGAATGTTTTCATGTCAGGGTCAAATTCTACACTTGAGTCAAACTCTGACTCCTAAATGCATTTGTAGGTGTATCCAAGGTCTTTCAAATATTTACGTTTTTCGAGGGTCTTGTCGTAAAGATCTCCCATGGTTATTTGACGTACAGGGTTGATGGTAGACTGAGCATACTTTTGAGGTTTCCATGTCAAAAAATCTCCATGAAATTCCAATACGAATCTTTCTCCATCTTCTGTCTCATAATATCCGTCTACAAGGTAAGGTCCTATCACCTTTTCGCCGCCGTTTCTCGCATGTTGAATGACACGACCTTCCGTATGTGAAATGTATTTAATCCACTGAAGGGCTTTGACTGACTGTTTCTGTTCTGGTTTGTAACCATGGTGAGGTATGATAGCTATTGTCTCTGGTTGTAGGAAGTTTGTTCTGAATACCAAATTACAAGCCGAAGCTATTGTAATACATCGATCAAAAGGATCAATGCCTGTGATTGTCATGAAACTGCAACGTCG
This sequence comes from Azorinus chamasolen, assembly GCA_963576725.1. Classification (NCBI taxonomy): domain Eukaryota; kingdom Metazoa; phylum Mollusca; class Bivalvia; order Cardiida; family Solecurtidae; genus Azorinus; species Azorinus chamasolen. Next base: position 81,146,792 of record OY755247.1, read on the forward strand.
TTCCAAAACTGCAACGTCGTAAAATATCTACGTCTGATTTGCAATAGGTTAGTAACTCAGTCTCGGCATCAAATTGGTCGTTCTTGTGATCATTATACCATGACATAAACTCCTCTCTGTCCAATGGTTTCATGGCATCTGGGTTATAGTATTTGATATCAGGTAAAATATTCAATTTCGTATATTGGTTTGTCTTCGTGTTGAACAGATGAGGATAATATCCCTTTTTCAGTTCACTGAATCCAAACATCGATGGTAATTTCGCCAGTGCCATTGGTAAAGTTAATAGAGTCTATCATCTTCACCTTGCATGAAGGCACACATGATGTTTGCGCCATTGGGTACAATGTTAGGTACTGTCGCATTCTTGTAGAGATATTGTAGTATTGGGTAAGAGTCATATCCTTGAAAGTTGTGACAAAGTACTGTAGATCCATAGTTTTCTTCTGAAAACAACCAGGTGCAAAAGTCTTCCAAAGTGTTTTCACCGCGGAAAATGTACTCTCGCTGTCCGCACTGCTCACAATCCTCTTCGATATCCATGTCCATACACTCTGTGCACACCTTTTGAACGACGCATAGGTTTGGTTGATGTTCAAAGGCGCCGCAGTTTGATTTATGACAGTTCTGACATTTACAATGGTTATCAGGTAGGTATCCCATGTCACATTCCAAAACATCGTCTTGTGTGCACTCAAACAACGAGCACGGAAAAGTAGGAATCACTCCGTCTAGTATGAGGATCTGACCTTCAATATCCGCTGATATTACTAGATAGGGTGTACAAATCAGCAATGTATACCAAACGGGTGCCTGCTTTAAACGTGCTCTTGGTGTTACCTCTATTCAAAAGTATTTAACACTTTCTCTATATATAATCAATGGTGTAAGCCCTGAGAGAAATCTCTCCTCCAAAGATAGCCAAACTGGTTTTCTATAAGAGGGTATAGAACTAAATTCCCTCCTCCCAAAATTTACCTCCTCCAACACCATTTTAAATGGAGAATATAGGGACTCTATAAGGTCGAAAATTCCCTCCTCCCAAAATCTCCCTCCTCTGAGATCCAAGATGGCCGTTTTATATAGAATATATAGGGAAAATCATTTTTGAAAAGTGGTCTGAAGAGCCATCCATTACTACTGGTACGATAGCTACATCCTATTTGCGGTACTTAAGACTGGCTTCGGCCAGTCTAAAAATTGGTTCATTTCAGGTGTATGGAAAATTTGTATAGGAACGTCACTTGAGGTATAATAGATAATAGTGTTCTGCATTGAACGTATCGGTAAGCACGACCAATGCAACAAGGCTAACATTTGCAAACAGCTTGGATCCAGATCAGAAGCCAATTAACTACGTGATCCAAGCTGTTTGACACTTGGTCAATAATTCAACAAAAGCGTAATGGAATCGAAATGAATGTACATATACTCAGAATAGTTGCATACATTATATATATTTTCTAACGGGGAAAGGGTTAACCTATCGTGCTACAGGATCGAGTTATCCGATCGAACTACACCATTGTTTTTGTTTTCTTAAATGAAGTCAATAATATAAATAATGACCGCAGAAAAAAGACAAATATCTTAAGCCATATCTTCAAACAATAAATCACAGCAATGTCTATATTACATAAGTAATACAGAAAGTTGCCATGCGTTCTGTTTTACCATTACATTAAGCAAACATACTTGCTTTTAATCCTTTACTACATACACCTTCTACGTCTTTGCATACCAGACGACTCCGGTAGGCTCGTGGTGGCTTATTAAATGGTAATTATCTGGTTCTACTGTTTCTGCCATTGTCAAATATTCCTGTATTCAAATGTTATCATGACCTTCCATGATTTCGCCATTTCTTACATGAATATACATGGAGTACTAAGACTTATATACGATCGATAAGTAGTCACTCAAAACAGATTGGATTGCTGTGTTGATTTACAACAGGTACAGCTAAGATAAATCAAATTATTTTCAAGAGTCTCAACCAAACCGTATAATTATTATGACCACTATGTAGAATCGTCTCGAGGAGTATTCAAAGTATAGGATGGAGAAAATATGTTTTTAGTGACTGTGTGCGCTCATGTATGTTGTTTTGTATAATATTAAAGGATCACCTTGTAATTTACTTCAGGAATACAGTAAAACTTCGATTATCCGAACACTAAAATACGTATTATTTTCGATCTTTAAGACAGGTGGCAGCTTAATGCATGGTGAAAGTTATGCAGAAAGCTCCTCTAGGAGCTTTCTGCATGATTTTCACTATGCATTAAGCAGCCACCTGCCTAAAAGGGTCTAAATTCTTCTATACCGACAATTCGAAGAATCGAGGTTTTACTGTATAGCAAACCGTAATTTGCAGAAGCAGTAACTGTTATTATATATTTAGTATGTCGCTATAATTTGCTTCGCGTACATTAATTAGTATTAGTATTCCCTGGATAGAACGAAAGTATTAGTGCCATAGGATATATGTAATTAGAGATAAGATACATAAGTAGGCGCCATATACTAGTGGTGTCCCATAATTACATAGCCTTTGTTTTTACTTCAAATTATTGAATCTTTTCCACCATAAATACACCTTTCTACGCATTTCAAACGGAGTAGAATCGGATCAAACGGATCCTATAGGAGTCATCTGTTCAGGATCTGCTCTCTTTGCATATGATATAATACAGTTGAACTTCGATAACTCGAACGTGAACGGACCATACAAATTAGTTCGAGATAACAGAATTTCGAGTCATCCGAATTCTAATATGAACAATTGCTCAATGCCACAGCTTAATACAGGTCCAAAGAAATGCTGAAAGCTCACATAGGAGCTTTCAGCATTACTTTAGACCTGTATTAAGCTGTGACATGTGTTTCCAGATATCTGTAGCGATACATTTTAGAGCAATTATGTAAGTACCGAATTTTTTGTTCGAGTTATCCCGTAGTTCGAGTTATCTGAGTTCGAGATATCGAAGGTCAACTGTATAGATATGATTATGCAAGTTTCTTGAACGGCCAAAACGTTCCGTTTTCATGTGCTATTGTAACAATTAATATAACTCACGACGGCACTATTTCTTTCAAGAATATTCATGGCGTAAAGGGTTCACAGAGAAACTTGTAAACGTATTCATAAACGAATTGCTTATCCGTCATTTTATATTCTGGAATAGTTTTGTTAAGACACAAGTTACAGTACTAACAGTTTGTACACGTAACCTTTTGTCACCTATCCATTATTGGCAACTCCGATGCGAATTATTGAAATATCGCTCTAAATAATTTGCATAAATACTTAGTAGCGGTTTTGACTTTTGGTTGTGTATATTACCCCGGGGTCAGATAGGGTTACCGTGCACCCCGTCTGACTTTTTTATGGGTACCAAGGTGTTTGGCTCATTTTATCTATTTTCAGGGGGTTCTCATTAATATTCATGAACATGCTAATGAACTTATTAACATAACAGCATGACATTCTAAATAAAAAGCCAGTGTATTTAATTTATATTTGGTAAGAAGTTGATACTGTTAGCTACCAGCTCTTGGAGGCCTTGAGATACATGTATACTTTTATCTTCCCTACGTCTACTATGGATACTCAAAATCTCAATAAAAACGCCATAGAGACACGAGTTCGTTTTATATAATACTCTCCTTGAGGATGTTTAATATAAAGAATATATTTGGATGTATTTGGAGCATCACAGGTGATTCAGATCTAGTTTTCATCATCTTCTAGTCTTTTTTCCTTCATTTTTTGTTTATCTCATTAATATTCATGATTTTGCATATGAGGTAATTAACAGAACATATTCGTAATTAAGAACCAATGTCTAACCTTTACTTTAAATAATGGTACTTCCATCTTCCCCATATTGTGTGTTTGTTTTGTCTTTGTGCGTCTCTTGGTGTTTTTGTGGTTGTGTGCATTTGCTGTTTCCTTGTGTTGCTGTTCGGCCGGCTGTTTGTTCTGTATGGGGTGTTTCCTGCATGACTCATGTTTGTACTTTTAGTTTCGCACCAGTTTCAAACTCTTAGTGCCCCAAATAGCATGGATATACTACATTATAGCCTTTACCCACCGCCGTTGTTCAGACCGCTGGTTGCCATGGAAGCGGTATAAATACCCACAGCAGGAATGAGTTTTTTCATGGGTACATTTTTATTTCCATTTAGCAGACCCTTCCACACACCCAGGGACCCATGAAAAGAAGTCAGACGGGGGAGCACGGTAACTCTTTCTGAAAAAAATACTGAAACAAGATGTTTGACACAACATGATAAAAACCGCGTAAGTTATCAACATAGGAATCTAAAAGCAGATGGTTGTTTAATGCAGGTTAAACGTAATGCAGAAAGTTCCGACAGTTCGCATTAGTGAGACTGTATTGCAATTACAATTTAAGTTTCATGAATGTTTACAAAATCATAATAGAAACTATTAATGAAAAGGTAGTAGAGTCAAGCAGGCAAAGCCAAATAAAAGACGCAACCACCACCTAAACATCGACAGACAGCATGTCACACGCACACACCCAAACACACGCACACACGAGATGAACACAGAAAACATCAGCAAATACAGACGCACCGGAGACAAACATTCCCAACATGAACAAAACACAAGCACAAAGACACAAGACAAACAAAAGTAAGGGTGACTTTTACAAAACGTGCTTTGTTGTTGGTTTGAAATTACTGCTGAGGTTTTGCTTATTATTATCTTAATTTACATCAGGAAAATAGTAATTTGCAGTCGTTGTTAATATGTGTTCAATTTGCGCCTTTAATTAATTTTCCTTCCTGTACTTTATTTAGTATTATACAAAATATTTATCACGTATAAGGCTAACTAACAATCACATACACACGAAGATAACAACTTCCAACATGGTAATTGGGAACTCACAGTCATTTAACCCTTCGCTTGCTGAATTTTAAAATACATTTCTCCTTCTTTACCCATGCCCTGTTGTATAATTACATATATCTTCACTGTGTACAAGCATTTTGCTGTGCAAACACTGCTGTGGAGTGCACTGGTTGCACAATCAACTTGTAAATAGTGCAGACCCTGATGAGACAGCACCTGCGGGAGCTGTCTCATCTGGGTCTTCACTATTTACAGGTAGGTATATTGACGTGAATAGCAAGCGAAAGGTTAATGCTTAATTTAACTCTGTTATATTGAAAACCTGATCGGAACATGGTGCAGCTTAATTATAATTGTTTATATTTCGATTGCAAAATTAATGCTTGTACGAGTACATTTGCTGTGCAAACACTGCTGTGGAGTGCACTGGTTGCACAATCAACTTGTAAATAGTGCAGACCCTGATGAGACAGCTCCTGCAGGAGCTGTCTCATCTGGGTCTTCTTCACTATTTACAGTTAGGTATATTGACGTGAATAGTAAGCGAAGGGTTGGTATAATCAAACAAGCAGTTCATTTTATAGACTAATCAATCATGTTATTTGAGAAAGAATGGCATTATATAGATTTCCATTCTTTAATAGTTTTTGTAAGTGTTAGATGTAATAACAGTAATAATAATAAAGTCACATATGTTGTCCAGAAAAAAGGCAAACTGTTAATTTCCTATAAATGTACTCCAAGTATAGTCCAGCAAAATTCGGCTGACGTTGAACCTTTATGCAAGAATAAATTAAAGTGAGATGACGCAGTATAAATCAATAATCGCCAGTACATCGTACACTATTTGGGAAGGCTCGATAAGCACTTTCAATGTGGCGAAGATACACTTTCTTTAATTTCTTTAACACTTTTCATCGGCACATTGAAAACACAATACATCTTTCCAATTTTGAACAACTTTTATTTTTCAACACTTTTTAACTTTTCCATACTTTCAATGTTTTTCCTCAAACATAGCTCCGTCACTTTACTTCTCCGTTAAACGTAAAACTAACAACCTCTGGTCCAATCTTTTAAGACTATTTATAGGCAGAATTACCGCCAATTATAGATCTAACAAAGGAAACAATAAAAGCGAGAACGAAGCATGAAACGCATTCAATGAATGAGCACGTGTCAAAAGTTATGTAAGTATAATCCCGCCAAAATATGAAAGGAGCATACTTAAATAACACACTTTTGCCGCCAAAATGTAACGGAGAAATAAATATGTGTTAGATAAAGGAGTTCAAAGACAGATGTACTAAATTTCAACCAATCAGATTTAAACACATTTATATAAGTACTCTGATGCTAACCGTGCTTGCACGTGTTAGACATGGAGTAATTATATACTAATCTTTGAGGCCCTGAAAGGAGTTATAAATAACTTCTTAAAATATAGACAGAACTAAAGGGCATTTATGTAACTAATAGTGTAAAAGTAATTTAAATATTATTATGCAGTAAAATATTCTGCCACAACTGTCTTTAAACCTTACAATAAACATGATCATGACAAGAAATCGTGAAGTTTCACGACACTCCCCGCAAACAAAGGGGTAAAATATAATAATTGTTCATGGTATCTGGTAAATCGATATGTAAATAGTACAATATATATCAATTTACCTCACATACGAATATCCTTTACTTTAACGGTTCTCTACCCAATTATCATGGTACATACAGTCTTGAACAGAAACTACATCACCATTCCGGTACACAAATTCACGTTCAAATCTAAGGGTAACGTACTGAGTTACACGTGAGATATTTGGATCAACTGGAGCCATTTGACTGTCATCATCACTGATTATAATCACATTATCATTGGCATGATAACATAAACCACTAACATCAGATGCACCTTCTACATTATCACTAAAAGTACAAAAATGAGTCATGCAGGAAATACCACATACAGAACAAACACTCGCCCGAACAGCAACACAAGGAAACAGCAAATGTACATGGGTAGAAAAAACAACAAGAGACGCACAAAGACAAAACAAACATACAATAGGAGGAAGATGGAAGTACCGCCTTGGAACGGTCAGTGACAAAAGTCACCGGGGGTTTAAACCGGTTTATGGGCGCCCAACCTCACCCTTATTCCATCCCCATCCTAAAAGACAAACAGTGTAAATAAACGTATCCCCTCTCCGACTAATCTACAACAACCGCGACAGCAAATACAGTGGTAAAGTGCATGTATAACAAAAAAACATTTAATTGAACATACTGTATCCACCTAACGCTAGTGTACTCAATGATTGAGCTGCAAACAGAGTAACTGTAGAAAAGTAATAAAGGGTACGACAAAATGAAATAGTACAGATATCCGACGTTCTCCTTCCATTTCTGGATTTAAGAGGTCGCCTTCATAGAGTACTAAACCTTTCTTGTCGGCGTACATGCAAAGAGGCCAGCGTGATTGCCAACTGTAAAAGGGTTCACAACCAAACATGCAGTATGTTGTAATAATACAGGATCATATCCCTTTTTAATGAATTGTTTTATATATTTGATGAACAAAGTGAGAAAATGGGTATGTCCAATAATTCTACGAAGTTTGTAAATCACATCACCATAAAATTCAGGATGTGAAATACCGTGTCGCAAAAGTACCTTGAGATTACATTTGTACTTGCCAATAAGCGAGAGATTTCGATAGTAAAATTTAGAGAAAGTTTTTCTTAGTTTATGGTATCTATATCCTTGTTTAAGCAGTTTTTCAGTTAAAATGAGATTTCGACTGTTAAAATCGTCAATAGATGAACAAGCTCTAGCAAAACGAATAAGTTGAGATATATAAACCCCGTAAGATGGAGCACGGGGAACATCCCCGTCAAGATGAGGAAAATTTACAATATTAAAATCAAAATCATCTCTTTTGTCATATATTTTAGAAGAAATCATTCCATTATTAATTTTAAGGTCTAGGTCAAGAAACGCTGCATAACTGTCGGACGGGTTAGCTTTATTCAATTTGAGTTCTTTAGGATAAATTGTAGGAATCAGAGCATTAAAGAAAGGGTTATCTAAGTTAAAAATATCATCCAAATATCGACAAGTATCATTGAAGGCTTTAATAACATCTTCTTGTGATTGAGGATTCAAACTCAACATGAAATCTCTCTCATAGCAGTACAAAAACAAATCTGCGACAAGTGGTGCACAATTCGTACCCATGGGAATACCAATTACCTGACGGTATATAGCATTCCCATAACGTACAAATATGTTATCCAAAAGAAAGGTTAGTGCTTCGCAAACTTCTGAGCAAGTCCAATTGGTGTAATATTTCATTTGCTCGTCAGTAAAGAAAGCTTTTTCAGCATTACATGCCAAGAACGATGTTTTTTCTCGGGCAAATACTTTCTGGATCAAGCTAGTAAGCTTATCCTTAATTAAAATATGAGGAAGAGTTGTGTACAGAGTAGAAAAATCGTAAGTGCTTACAGTGGATGCAAGATACCTTTTGTTCTTAAGTTTGTTTAAGACTTCTGAAGAGTTCTTAATAGACCAGAAGAGATTTATTCCAGAATTTTCATAAGTCTTATCACAGTAAAATTTTACATGTTCCTTTACCTACGTTAAACAAGAAGTCAAAAGTATAGACAATTTAGTAGTTGTACATGAACTAGAATTTGCAATGAAACGCGCTTTATATGGTTTTTTATGTAGTTTTGGTAACCAATACATAGTAGGAAGTTTATGTTGTGTAATTTTAATATCGGTTCCAAATTGTTCACACTTTTTGACATGGTCTGAAATGATGGTCTTTTCGTCAGTGGTAACTGAAATGTATGACTTGGTATTAGTAATTTCCTGCTTCACATTATCTACTTCAAATTCACTGTAAGAGTCTCCAGCAAACACGCTGACATCTACATCACTGTCATGAAGGTCGTCTATTTCAGCAGCCACGTCGTTAACACCACCATGCAATGACACACTTGAAACATGAGAAACACAAACATCACCATCACTGACGGCAATATCATTCACTTCACATTCACTTGAACTATCGGTAGACTCACTATTAATATCACACTGAATGATATCACTGATATCAGCTGCCACACTGCTTATATCACTATAAATCTCGTTAAGGGCATGTGCTGAACTTCCTCTGCTGCTGCTACTACTTGTGTTGGTGTCTTTCTTACTGTCATGGCTAGTACTAATGTCGCTTTTGTTATGCGAATGAATGTCATCAAGCAAGTCCAAAATTGTGTCATCTTCGCTGATGTCCTCATAATAAGAAGGCTCTTTTTCAGAGTTACCTCTTGTTGCAAGTAAAGCCCGTTGCCTAGCTTCGATGTTTGAGTAGCCATGAACCTTCTGTAAATGTGTACTAAGATAACTCCTTCGTATGAATGTCACTTTACACGTTTCCACAACACAATTCCATAATTCCACTTCTATATGTTTCTCTTCTAAGTGTCTTTTCAAGTTACGTTTGTATTTATAACTTTTGTTACATATGTCACAATTGTGGTTAACCGTAGTTGCTCAATATATTGCACGTCTTGATGCTCTAAAACCGACTGCTAAAGTGACAGTACACACATGTGGCTTTCACTAATCCGTGATGCACGAGAAAATTGTTTATCAACTACCATAGTACTTTGCTCCGTTATCGATAACTGTGTCGCGTGTAGCACAGTATCATTACACAGTTTATATACATGTACTTCAACCCTTTGCTCCGTTTTACGTGTTGATGTAGAAGTTAAAACTGAAATAAGACAAAATGCTGTACTTTTTAAACTTCACATTTCACACATTGTAGACGGAATATTTGAAAAAGATTACATTATAGCTTCTATTCTTTGTTTTGCAATTTCTGCGGATAGTCTGATTGGCCTTTTTTACATTGGTTGGCCGCACTACTGTTTTGCTCCGTTGGCCTTTCACATGTCACCTTATAAGTGTCGTTACACTCAATTGGATACAGCAACTTTAATGGTCTACCTAACACTTTCTGTGATGGTAACAGGATTTTTGCTGATCTGATTTCTTGTCTTTACTGTAAATCAGTTCTTGTACTTTCCCAATTTTCCAGCTACCTCTAGGAGTATTGTCTTTTATTAAAACTATGTCTCCTATGTTAGGTATATTGTGTGATACAATCCTCCCCCCTTTTAAGAATGTCTGTGTTCTTTCACGCAAACTGACTAAATACTCTTCTCTCCAAATTCTCCAGAATTCATCAAGAAGTTTTTGACCTTTTTTCCACATGTTTAACAATTTTTCACTGGAACTGTCATATGGACTATAATCTTTATCACCACACTCATCACTTGCTTCTGGTAATCCTGTAGTAGGGTTGGGTGTTAGGAAATGACCTGGTGTAAGAGTTATGTTTGAGTTCACGTCATCTGTAATGTATACCAGCGGTCGTGAATTTAAAACAGCTTCTATTTCTTTGATCAAAGTTTGCATTTGAATTATGGTAAGCAGTTTTCTTCCAAGTGACTTTCTCAATGACCTTTTTACTAACCCAACAAGTCTTTCATAGAAACCACCCATCCAGGGTGCTAATTCTACAATGAAGTGCCAATTTATTCTTGAATATGAGATGTAGGATTGAACTTCGTCACTGTTTGTTACATTTCTCCATACTTCATCAAATGTTTTATTTGCAAGTTTGAATTGAGTAGCATTGTCACTGATGATTTCAATAGGAACACCACGTTGAGAAATAAAACGTTTGAAAGCAAGAATAAACTCCTCAGTTGTCATGTCTTGCACTACTTCCAAGTGAATAGCTCGGGTCACCATGCACGAAAATAAACACACCCATACCTTTTTGGATCCTTCAAACGTTTTCACATACAATGGTCCGAGATAATCAAGACCTGTTCTGGAAAATGCAGCTGATTCTTGTACTCTGGATGTTGGTAATGGAGCGATTTGAGGCATTCTGTATGGACCACCTTCATGACGTCGACATACCAAGCATATTCAACTTCCAACATGGTAATTGGGAACTCACAGTCATTTAACCCTTCGCTTGCTGAATTTTAAAATACATTTCTCCTTCTTTACCCATGCCCTGTTGTATAATTACATATATCTTCACTGTGTACAAGCATTTTGCTGTGCAAACACTGCTGTGGAGTGCACTGGTTGCACAATCAACTTGTAAATAGTGCAGACCCTGATGAGACAGCTCCTGCGGGAGCTGTCTCATCTGGGTCTTCACTATTTACAGGTAGGTATATTGACGTGAATAGCAAGCGAAGGGTTAATGCTTAATTTAACTCTGTTATATTGAAAACCTGATCGGAACATGGTGCAGCTTAATTATAATTGTTTATATTTCGATTGCAAAATTAATGCTTGTACGAGTACATTTGCTGTGCAAACACTGCTGTGGAGTGCACTGGTTGCACAATCAACTTGTAAATAGTGCAGACCCTGATGAGACAGCTCCTGCAGGAGCTGTCTCATCTGGGTCTTCTTCACTATTTACAGTTAGGTATATTGACGTGAATAGTAAGCGAAGGGTTGGTATAATCAAACAAGCAGTTCATTTTATAGACTAATCAATCATGTTATTTGAGAAAGAATGGCATTATATAGATTTCCATTCTTTAATAGTTTTTGTAAGTGTTAGATGTAATAACAGTAATAATAATAAAAGTACAAAAAAGAGTCATGCAGGAAATACCACATACAGAACAAACACTCGCCCGAACAGCAACACAAGGAAACAGCAAATGTACATGGGTAGAAAAAACAACAAGAGACGCACAAAGACAAAACAAACATTCAATAGGAGGAAGATGGAAGTACCGCCTTGGAACGGTCAGTGACATAAGTCACCGGGGGTTTAAACCGGTTTATGGGCGCCCAACCTCACCCTTATTCCATCCCCATCCTAAAAGACAAACAGTGTAAATAAACGTATCCCCTCTCCGACTAATCTACAACAACCGCGACAGCAAATACAGTGGTAAAGTGCATGTATAACAAAAAAACATTTAATTGAACATACTGTATCCACCTATCGCTAGTGTACTCAATGATTGAGCTGCAAACAGAGTAACTGTAGAAAAGTAATAAAGGGTACGACAAAAATGAAATAGTACAGATATCCGACGTTCTCCTTCCATTTCTGGATTTAAGAGGTCGCCTTCATAGAGTACTAAACCTTTCTTGTCGGCGTACATGCAAAGAGGCCAGCGTGATTGCCAACTGTAAAAGGGTTCACAACCAAACATGCAGTATGTTGTAATAATACAGGATCATATCCCTTTTTAATGAATTGTTTTATATATTTGATGAACAAAGTGAGAAAATGGGTATGTCCAATAATTCTACGAAGTTTGTAAATCACATCACCATAAAATTCAGGATGTGAAATACCGTGTCGCAAAAGTACCTTGAGATTACATTTGTACTTGCCAATAAGCGAGAGATTTCGATAGTAAAATTTAGAGAAAGTTTTTCTTAGTTTATGGTATCTATATCCTTGTTTAAGCAGTTTTTCAGTTAAAATGAGATTTCGACTGTTAAAATCGTCAATAGATGAACAAGCTCTAGCAAAACGAATAAGTTGAGATATATAAACCCCGTAAGATGGAGCACGGGGAACATCCCCGTCAAGATGAGGAAAATTTACAATATTAAAATCAAAATCATCTCTTTTGTCATATATTTTAGAAGAAATCATTCCATTATTAATTTTAAGGTCTAGGTCAAGAAACGCTGCATAATTGTCGGACGGGTTAGCTTTATTCAATTTGAGTTCTTTAGGATAAATTGTAGGAATCAGAGCATTAAAGAAAGGGTTATCTAAGTTAAAAATATCATCCAAATATCGACAAGTATCATTGAAGGCTTTTATAACATCTTCTTGTGATTGAGGATTCAAACTCAACATGAAATCTCTCTCATAGCAGTACAAAAACAAATCTGCGACAAGTGGTGCACAATTCGTACCCATGGGAATACCAATTACCTGACGGTATATAGCATTCCCATAACGTACAAATATGTTGTCCAAAAGAAAGGTTAGTGCTTCGCAAACTTCTGAGCAAGTCCAATTGGTGTAATACTTCATTTGCTCGTCAGTAAAGAAAGCTTTTTCAGCATTACATGCCAAGAATGATGTTTTTTCTCGGGCAAATACTTTCTGGATCAAGTTAGTAAGCTTATCCTTAATTAAAACATGAGGAAGAGTTGTGTACAGAGTAGAAAAATCGTACGTGCTTACAGTGGATGCAAGATACCTTTTGTTCTTAAGTTTGTTTAAGACTTCTGAAGAGTTCTTAATAGACCAGAAGAGATTTATTCCAGAATTTTCATAAGTCTTATCACAGTAAAATCTTAAATGTTCCTTTACCTTCGTTAAGCAAGAAGTCAAAAGTATAGACAATTTAGTAGTTGTACATGAACTAGAATTTGCAATGAAACGCGCTTTATATGGTTTTTTATGTAGTTTTGGTAACCAATACATAGTAGGAAGTTTATGTTGTGTAATTTTAATATCGGTTCCAAATTGTTCACACTTTTTGACATGGTCTGAAATGATGGTCTTTTCGTCAGTGGTAACTGAAATGTATGACTTGGTATTAGTAATTTCCTGCTTCAAGACATCGATATAATGTAATCGTCAAATAATAATCACATTATTTGATGCCTTATCAGCAGGAACAAAAACGTATTTTGAATGGAAATCCTGTAAACCCTTTTTAAGATGTCTAAATGAAGTTCTAGGTTTAGGTGGAAGAAGGTGTTTATTAGAGCTGTAAAAGGAAATGCGTTTATCAATTATATCAAAAATTAGTTTTTTCCAACAAGAAAGGGCAGTAGACGCAACATGTTCTCTTCGACACCATTTAATACTAAAATTTTGTAAACCCTCCGCAATCTGAACTCGACAAGAGTTAAAATCTATCAAGGATGGTATTCTATATTTGGGACCTTTATTCAAAAGAGATCGTAGACGTTTATCTTTAATTATCTCAAAATTACCAGTAATCACATGACAAGCCGGAGAATAGCAAAATTTTGAGGTGGCGCAATCTCAATTATCAGGAATATTATCATTAATATTAAGGTCGGCCACAATTTTATTGTAGTTGAAAATTGTATTTCTGATGGGTTTGTTATATTTGTAGCAGATGATAGGTGGTTCTGTATTTTTAAAGTATTTAGGAATAGTGTCAATTACATTTTTGTCTCTAAAAATACTTTGTAGGTCAATAAAATCAATACCTTTATTAATAAAAGGAATTTTCAAGAAGAATCTTTGGTGTTCAGATAATTTGTCGATGTGCGGTCTGAGAACATGTAGAGTAAAGCTTTGTATCAAACTAGCAGTTCCTATGAGAGGATCTGATCGAAAAATAATTTTATCGGCTTGCTCGTCAATTTCTTTTAATGAACATATAGATAAGGAGGAAAGTCTAGAAAGCATGGCATGTTTACCCGAAATTAGGCGTAAAGTATGTAGATCAAGAAGAGTCAATTTCAAACGAGATTTTCGTTTAATATTACCATTCTTGCGAATGCCATGCGATCGAGATTTGCGTTTTCTAATAGAAAAAATTGAAAAAATATCTATATCTGGTTCTTTTGAAATATTTCCAGTCTGGTAAATATTATCATTCAGTCCTAAAGGAAAAGGTGTTTGCAATTTTTTGATCCAATTTAATTCAGATATAAATCTAGCTTTCGATTTAAAGCTACTAGTCGCCTCCTTATCGTATGTTATATGCTCAACAATTTGTACTAAAACATCTTTAAAAGAATGGCCAGATTTCCGAAAGTGTTGGTATAAAAAATTGTTTAGTTTACGATTTCGACACTGATATGCATGCTCACGAAATCGAGTTTTCAAAGCACGTCCTGTTTGTCCTACGTACTGTATACCGCAACTAGGCGCGTTTCAAGTTAAAACATAAATAACGTTAGTAGTAGTACAATCAACGTCTGAGTTTATCTTGACATTAAATGTTCTACCATTAACTGTAGATTTTATAGTGGAATTACAAGAAATGTTACTACAACATATGCACCTCTTAGCAAAGCACTTTTGGATAATTGGATACACTCTGTGTCGTCTGCATAAGGACCGTTTACGAATAGAAGAAACATTTTGGATAACAGATTTTAAAGGTGAAAGTACAACTCTTGGTCCATTGAAAAAACATTTATTAATAGAAAGAGATGGTATGTGAAAAGATGAAGCCGACTGAAGATTAAGTTGTTTTAAACGAACAAAAGGTTGAAGGGAAGAGAAATTAGAAATATTTCTGGGTACTTGTACAGACGACACAGATTGCATATTTAAAGCTTTTAGTTCTATTCGAGGTATTTTAACTTTATTCATATTGGAAAGTGATAGAGGGGCACCTGTATTGTGTTCAACAACACGTCAATTACATAAGTGTAGCTACCAAGTGCATCAAATTGTTGGTGAACACAACACCTACCACGAGGTGCATGACATACTTATGATGATGTAAGAGGCGAATGAGAGTTGTGTATGTTACTTGCATATCCTGCAAGAGAATGATAACAACATCGATTACGTGTACGGGGAGACTTTTTACGGCCACCACACGGCACAAGCAACACTGTTGTGATAATAAAAGTACAAAAAAGAGTCATGCAGGAAATACCACATACAGAACAAACACTCGCCCGAACAGCAACACAAGGAAACAGCAAATGTACATGGGTAGAAAAAACAACAAGAGACGCACAAAGACAAAACAAACATTCAATAGGAGGAAGATGGAAGTACCGCCTTGGAACGGTCAGTGACAAAAGTCACCGGGGGTTTAAACCGGTTTATGGGCGCCCAACCTCACCCTTATTCCATCCCCATCCTAAAAGACAAACAGTGTAAATAAACGTATCCCCTCTCCGACTAATCTACAACAACCGCGACAGCAAATACAGTGGTAAAGTGCATGTATAACAAAAAAACATTTAATTGAACATACTGTATCCACCTATCGCTAGTGTACTCAATGATTGAGCTGCAAACAGAGTAACTGTAGAAAAGTAATAAAGGGTACGACAAAAATGAAATAGTACAGATATCCGACGTTCTCCTTCCATTTCTGGATTTAAGAGGTCGCCTTCATAGAGTACTAAACCTTTCTTGTCGGCGTACATGCAAAGAGGCCAGCGTGATTGCCAACTGTAAAAGGGTTCACAACCAAACATGCAGTATGTTGTAATAATACAGGATCATATCCCTTTTTAATGAATTGTTTTATATATTTGATGAACAAAGTGAGAAAATGGGTATGTCCAATAATTCTACGAAGTTTGTAAATCACATCACCATAAAATTCAGGATGTGAAATACCGTGTCGCAAAAGTACCTTGAGATTACATTTGTACATATGTTGTCCAGAAAAAAAGCAAACTGTCAATTTCCTATAAATGTACTCCAAGTATAGTCCAGCAAAATTCGGCTGACGTTGAACCTTTAAGCAAGAATAAATTAAAGTGAGATGACGCAGTATAAATCAATAATCGCAAGTACATCGTACACTATTTGGGAAGGCTCGATAAGCCCGTGAATAATGTTACAGTCGAATGAATCGAGGGATCAATATAGGATCAGACACTAACCAAATACCCGAACTTTAAATAATAAAATACCATTCCTGCTTCTCATGGGACGATCTGCACATTTCTGTTGCCCATAAACACCTTTCGTGAACAGCTGCATTTGTATTAATAGCTAGTATATTTTAGTATGAATTTAAATCCATTTAGTGATTGCCATACTTTCTAATCGACGAGCCGCATTTCTGGTATTTTTCAGACTCTAATTCTCATAAATTTCATAAAACCGACTCTATCTTTCGAAGACAAATATTCCAGTGTGTATGTGCAACAAAGCTCCGCCCTACTAGAATAATGAATGAGCTGCTGTTTTAGTATGACGTTATCGAACGAGTGTACACGAGTGTTCACGCGTGTGAAACGTGGGGAGGAAGATTATTACAACGAACTGAGAGGCAGAATTATAGTAATTGGACTGTCATGGGCTAAAATGTACAAAACAACTTACGAAACATCCAACCTGTTGAAGCAGGATTATTGAACGTTTATTACTCTCAACACTCTACCCATAATGAATATTTATTTTCTATATACGGTGCATGTCTAAGGTTTTCATTATTTGGTAGCAAGCAGTAAAGATTTAAATCTATAAATGTCTATGTGCACACCGAGTAGACCTTATCAGAAAGTATAGGAACGGTCTGATCTGGGTCTTCTCGACTTGCAAAGTCGTCAAAAGGTTTCACTATAAGGTAAGGGGTTAGTTAACTTATGAACAACAGAATAGTATGTTTTCTTTAAAATCTAAATAGCCATTGCAATAAAAGACGGATTAATTGCTGTCGGCCACTATTATTTCGACTACATGTATAGGGAATTGTTTTACACACAGATCGGAAATATATGATTATTATATTATGTGACACAGTCAAAGAAGGCAATATTTACAAGGAAAATGTGCGAAACCAGTTTTATTGTGTAGGATTTTCAGAACATAAACACGTGAGAATATAAACAAGGAGACGTTTGTTTGATTGACTGTTTTTTTTCTCTGGGGATTTCGCATAGAAAGGGATGTGCCTTTATCGCGTGACTATATACAATTGTGTCATTGTTAAGTGGGCGGGGCTCATAAACTAACGCCTGTTGAAAAGTAGGGTAATCACTAAATCGGCTAGAGCTTATAAACTGCAGTCTTCGCAATTAAGTCGGCCTAGAACGCTCGCTTCGCTCGCGTTATCTGCCTTCTTATTTTCGAAGACTGCAGTTTAAAAGCTCTAACCTTAATACTAAGTAGCCTAAATTATCTCATCTGTATATGATGTGAGCACATTATAAACCTTATTGCTAGTCGCTAAAATATCTCTTCTGGTGTAGCTGAGAGGATAAAGCGAACTGATTCTTAAGTTAGGACCCCGTCTTCGAATCCCATGCAAGTTAAACATATTTGTATTTATTTATATTTATGCCTAAAATGCGCAGTAGACACGGTATTTTCGTTGTTTTCATACCATGTGTCACAACCTGCTACATGGCAAAATAAATCATTTCCAACGTGACTGAAAATGTGCTACAGAGTCGGGGTCGTTTCTGAACCAGACGGCGGACGGGAAAAGAGAGATATCGGAACACTGATGTGGAACACTGATGAAGACCGTGGAATGTGGGCCTATATGTCACTTGATGGTTTTGACTAGGTAGTCGTTCGAAACAGTATCACGGAGTCTTACACTGTCAGGAAACAGCTTCCAACTCCAAAGAAACAAACGGAAATCAAACGAAAAATGTTTAAAAACAACTTTAGAGGAACGCATGGGGTTAGGAGAGCTGATTGTATGGGAAATAATTATAAATCCTCTCCGCTACCATCTGTACGAAAGCTTTAATAGACCCTTTATATGAATAATATATGTGTAAAAAATCTCTTAGTTATAAGATATGAAAATGTTTTAAAACAATAAAGTTAAAAGTTAGTCATAACATTACATGTAAATTTTGACTGTCTTATATTAAGCCCTGGAATATAAACAATTCATAATTCTAGAAATAAATGAAAAATACTTAGATTGTTTTCGTAAAAGAGGCCACATTTCTGTATCATAACCCACTGATTTCAAAGGGAAACATTTCGTAAATAATATTCAGCAAAATAGTCATTAAGTATATAAAATACTTACTCAAGTAGTATGTAAAAGTTACTTTATTCTCATTAATATACAATGAGTTCTTTTCCAGTAATTTACATTAATTATAACTTATAACAAAATGTTTTGTTTAATATAAACTATCTGCCTTTTACAAGTATATATCTAAGTGCATATTTATAATTCATAAAAACTTTTTTACATAAATATTAAATATTTTGTATGAGCTTTCAGAATAGTTGAGGCCTGCAACAAGTTGTCGCATGTCTTTATATAGATATGTGCTGTGAATTTTAGAACAATTCTAAATTACACATTTTGGAAAGGACCGAATTCTTAACTCGAATCATAACGAAGTCGACTTTGACAAATTATATCGATATATATGTACCACTGAATGTATTTACACAGATAATATCAAAGGGAGATACAATAACAGATACCGTATAAACAGTACAATCTGTCTTAAGCGGCCATTCATTCTTTAAACATAGGAGTCATAACAAGCAGGTGGTTGCTTGGTGCAGGGCAACAGTAATGCAGAAAGCTCCTATAATGGCTTTTTGCATTACTTTTGACCTGCATTAAGCTGGCACCTGCCTTACAGACCTCCTTTTTGATGGCCGCTTAAGACAAGTTCCACTGTATATCACAGTATTAGTAACTGTAAAATCAGTACTGGCATTTATGATATATAGAGTACAACCCCTTCAAAGCAACCACTCAATGGAAAAACATGGACGTCTTCAACAGCAGGTGTCTGATTAATGCAAGGCAAACGTAACTGGCCTGCTTTAAGCGACCACCTATCTCTATGACCAAGAATTAAAAGCCTCTTTTGGTTATTTCATTATAAGGGTTTCACTGTGTATGGACAGAAATAAACTATTTTAACTCAAAACATAATAATTGCTATTAATGGAAAAGTAGTAAAGTCAAGCAGGCAAAGCCACATGCAAGACGCAACCACCACCAAAACACCGATAGACAGCATGACACACACACACACAACCACACACCCAAACGCACACGCACACACACATACGAAATGAACACAGAAAACACCAAAAGACACACAAGAAACAGGGACAAACGTTCCACAACATGAACAAACCACAAGCACAAAGACGCAAGGCAAACAAAAGGAAGGGTGACAAAGAGAGTACCGCCTTGGCACGGTCAGCAGCAAAAACACCACTGGGGGTTTAAACCGGTTTACGGACGTCCTAACCTCACACTTCTCTCAAAGTCACCCTAGCTTTACAAATATTGTAAATAAAGGTATCCCCGCTGGACTTACCCACAACATAGACGACGGTGAACACAGGACAACATGTAAAACATAGCATAATAACTGTTTAATTCGGTATACCACTCTAACTTGAATGTTTCATTTTAGGTACTAGGTACCTTCCTAATGCTCCTGAAGGAGCTTTCGGCATGATTTTTATCCTCCATTAAGCAGTCACCTGTGTTAAAGACCAACAGTAATACGGTTAAGTGGGTTTAGCATGTGTATATGCAACAAAGTAGCACACACTCATTAAATTCGAGAAGGCATGTTTTATTTCTGGTTTGAAATTACTGATGAGCTTTTGCTTATCATTTGGCGACATGATATATAGGCGTATTTCACATAGACGGTCATTAAGGTGAAACTACATGAAAATGATTTTTGCAGCAATACGAGAGCATTGCACTTATAAGTAGATACTTGTTTAGAATATCAACCCATTAAATTGTAATTATCTAATACATATTTCTCTTCGCGATACATTTTACAATCATAATAGGCATGCATTTGTTAGTTTGGGTTTTTTGTTGTTTTTATTTTGCTTTCATTTATTTTTTGTATATCAAAGTTATATACTGTTACGAGAGAGGTGATAGGTGATACAGTGTCACTGCCATGGCAACACTTGTCATTTCAATTATAGATTTTCCAGGACACCAGGATGCTCTCCAAATGACAACGATTTGTTTTCAGTGTAGTTCAATGATTCATCCGGATCACCAACGGCATTATCCCGCTGTGACAAAATAACGCATACTCAAATTTGGATGTGCTGCTATTCTGACTACTACCGATTCGAAAGGCCGTTTGAGATACTATTGACAGAGTGTCGAACAGATTGATAAAGTCCTAATAAGACACCCAGTAATTTGGCGTCTCACCTGGATCCAAGTTTGTAAATGCAAATGCGACTTAGGTCATGGATAGCTGGATAAGAGTAAGAATCTATACGCTTCCATTTTCCTTCCTTTATCATATTTATTTTAAATGACATTCTTTTGTATTAATGCACTTTGCTTGTTTATTGTATACATTGTTCTAATTGAAAATATCTTGGGAGAGGACCTTAAAAAATGTAACCAACTGCAAAGTTTGTTAAAAACGTTGAAGAAACCATTGACCTGGAACAGTTTACAAAAGAGCTTGCGACATATATTATTGTACGTTCTTACATACGATGTTTACAACTTCCTTGATGAAAATTGATCAGATCCTCTTATAGGAACGGCTAGTTTGATACAAGGATTATTTTTGAAAATTCCTTTTATAAATAAAGGTATTGATTTTATTGACCTCCAAAGTATATTTAGAGACAGAAATGTAATTGGCACTATTCCTAAATACATTAAAATACAGAACCACCTATTATCTGCTACAAATGTAACAAACTCATCAGAAATACAATTTACAACTATAATAAAATTGTTGCCAACCTTAATATTAATGATAATATTCCTGATAATTGAGATTGCGCCTCCTCAAAATGTTGCTATTCTCCGGCTGGTCATGTGATTACTGCTAATTTCGAGATAATTAAAGATAAACGCCTACGATCTCTTCTGAATAAATGTCCCAAATATAGAATACCATCCGTGGTATGTTTTAGCTCTTGTCGGTGTCAGATTGCTGCGGATTTACATGTTTTAGGAATAAATTGTGTCGAAGAGAACACATTGAGTCTAATGCTCTTTCAAATTTGAAAATTTGGATTTAATTGACAAACGCATTTCATTTTATAGCTCTAATGAACATCTTCTTCCACCTAAACCTGGAATTTCTTTTAAACATCTTAAAAATGGTTTACAGGATTTCCATTCAAAATACGTTTTTGTTCCTGCTGATAAGGCATCGAATAATGTGATTATTGTTTGACGATTGCATTATATCCTTGTCTTGAAGCAGGAAAATATTAATACCAAGTCATACATTTCAGTTACCACTGACGAAAAGACCATCGTTTCAGACAATGTCAAAAAAGTGTGAACATTACACAACATAAACATACGCCGACATAGTACTCTATGAAGGCGACCTCATAAATCCAGAAACGGAAGGAGAACGTCGGATATCTGTACTATTTCGTTTTTGTCGTACCCTTTATTACTTTTCTACAGTTACTCTGTTTGCAGCTCAATCATTGAGTACACTAGCGATAGGTGGATACAGTTTGTTCACTTAAATGTTTTCGTTATACATGCACTTTACCACTGTATTTACCATGGCGGTTGTTGTAGATTAGTCGGAGAGGGGATACGTTTATTTACACTGTTTGCCTTTTAGGGTGGGGATGGAATAAGTGTGAGGTTGGGCGCCCATAAACCAGTTTAACCCCCCCCCCCAGTGACTTTTGTCACTGACCATTCCAAGGCGGTACTTCCATCTTCCCCCTATTATATGTTTGTTTTGTCTTTGTGCGTCTCTTGGTGTTTTTATAATTATGTATATTTGCTGTTTCCTTGTGTTGCTGTTCGGGCGGCTGTTTGTTCTGTATGTGGCGTTTCCTGCATGACTCATATTTGTACTTTTCCTACAATGTTTTGGTTACCAAAACTACAAAAAAAAACATATAAAGCGCGTTTCATTGCAAATTCTAGCTCTTGTACAACTACTAAATTTTCTATACTTTTGACCTCTTGTATAACCAAGGTGACTGAACACGTAACATTCTATTGTAAAAAGACGTATGAAACTTCTGGAATAAACCTCTTCTGGCCTATTAAAAGCTAAGAAGTCTTAAACAAACTTCCTGTATCCACTGTACGCACATACATTTTTTATACTTTGTACACAATCCTTCCTCATGATTTAATTAAAGATAAACTTACTAACTTAATCCAGAAAGTGTTTGCCCGAGAAAAAATATCATTTCTGGCATGTAATGCTGATAAAGCTTTCTTTACTGACGAGCAAATGAAATATTACACCCATTGGACT
The DNA here is from genome assembly GCA_963576725.1 of Azorinus chamasolen. Lineage (NCBI taxonomy): Eukaryota > Metazoa > Mollusca > Bivalvia > Cardiida > Solecurtidae > Azorinus > Azorinus chamasolen. Next base: position 81,169,644 of record OY755247.1, read on the forward strand.
TGCTCAGACGTTTGCGAAACGCTAACCTTTCTTCTGGATAACATATTTGTACTTTATGGGAATGCTATATACCGTCAGGTGATTGGTATTCGTATGGGTACGAATTGTGCACCACTGATCGCCGACCTGTTTTTGTACTGCTATAAGAGAGATTTCATGTTACGATTGAATACACAATCACAAGAAGATGTTATAAAAGCCTTCAATGAAACTTCTCGATATTTGAATGACATCATTAACTTAGATAACCTGTCTTTGATGCTCTGATTCCTGCAATTTACCCAAAAGAACTCAAATTGAATAAAGCTAATCCTTCCGACACTTATGTAGCTTTTCTTCATCTAGACTTTAAACATTTACAATGGAATGATTTCTTCTAAACATATGACAAAAGAGATGATTTTGATTTTATTATTATAAATTTCCCTCATCTTGACGGAGATATTCCCCGTGCCACATTTTATATATTTCAACTTATTCGTTTTGCTAGAGCTTGTCCATCTGTTGACGATTTTAACAGTCGAAATCTCATTTTAACTGAAAAGCTGCTTAAGCAAGAATATAGGTACCATAAACTAAGAACTTATTGGCAAGTACAAATGTAATCTCAAGGCGCTCCTGCAACACGGTATTTCACATCCTGAATTTTATGGTGATGTGATTTACAAACTTCGTAAGATTATTGGACATAGCCATTATCTCACTTTGTTCATCAAATATGTTAACATTTCATACAAAAGGGATATGATCCTATGGTACTACAACATACTGCATGTCTGGTTGTCAACTCTTTTACAGTTGGCAATCACGCTGTCCTCTTTGCATGTACGTCGACAAGAAAGGTTTAGTACTCTGTGAAAGCGATCTCTTAAATCGGGAAACGGAAGGAGGACGTCGGATATCTACTATTTCGTTTTTGTTGTACCCTTTATTACTTTTCTACAGTTACTCTGTTTGCAGCTCAATTATTGGGCACACTAGCAATAGGTGGATACAGTTCGTTTCGCTTTAATGTTTTCATTTTACTTGCTCTTTATCACTGTTACCATCGCGGTTGTTGTAGATTAGTCGGAGAGGTGATACGTTTATTTACACTGTTTGTCTTTTCGGGTGGGGTTGGAATAAGTGTGAGGTTGGGCGCCCCTAAACCGGTTTAAACCCCCAGTGACTTTTGTCACTGATCGTTCCTAGGCGGTACTTCCATCTTCCCCCTATTGTATGTTTGTTCTGTCTTTGTTTGTCTCTTTATGTTTTTGATAGTTATGTACATTTGCTGTGTTTTCTTGTGTTGCTGTTCGGGCGGTTGTTTGTTCTGTAGGTGGTATTTCCGCCATGACTCATATTTGTACTTGATGCAGACGACAAAACCTTTGGAGAACGCAGTTTTGTAGCAGCGAAAGAGTCACAATGAGTAAAGGTGTATTAAATTCTTATCTGCTCGTTACAGACTCGCTAAAATTATAGAAAATATTGACCGAGTATCAAACAGATTGGGTCCAGATATGATTCTGATTTAACCGGTGTCTCATCTGGATTCAATCTCTTTGGGAAAAAAGACAATTAGGTGGCGCTTAGCATGAGAAGGGTTGGGCCTTCATTAGTTGTAAGTAACATGGTCTGTATCATGTATGTATAGAATGTATCAAATAAACAGTAAACATTTAGCCCATTTGTTCTGATATTTTTTAAAGAAACCTTTTCGGATCTTGTTTTGGAAAACATCCAATGTTCATGGTGACCGAGCACAGCAAACAAAATAGTTGTTTGTATAAGCTATTGATATGGGTCTACACTGTGCTTTTAAAGGGACACTGGGCATAAATGGGCAAGAACAAACACTTAGGGGATACCTTTGGGTAAAACGTTAAGTTAGGCTTATCGATATACTCGCCACGTTTGCCAAACAAAATAGCTTCAGAATTGGAATATGTGTGACTTGAAACTATCTTAGTTAAACAGCACATGAAAAAGATGGGATTTGTTATATCGAAAAAGAGAATTAATCATTTTTCATTGTCCGTTGATTTCCGTGTAGTCGACGATGTTTTCCGTCTATTAAAAGTCGACGTTTTTCTAAGGATTCGGCAGTATTCAGATACTGTTAATATTTTCTGAATGTATATAAACTGTTAGAAAATTGGCTGCAAGCGTTATTTTTATGATATCAATATGTTTGATGTTGATTGATATATATGGAAAATGGACAGACTATAACTTTAAAGTGATTTCTCTACCTGCAAGAAACCTTAAAATGCCTTAAAAAGACAAACCATTTGTTTGAATGCTTAAAAGAAGTCTATAGTAAGAAACCCGGTCGAATAAACGTCGAAGAAGACAAAGTGGCACACGTTTGATATCGATGACCCCGATGTTATATGTCGATGTATTAGAATGTATTCGGGCTACGTTTTCGTAACTGTTCGAATTAGGCCGACAATATTTTTACAACAAAAAATATAAATATCAGCGAAAAACGTGTATTTTGTTTCACAGGGAGATTGTTCGATATCAGTTCACAAGGACAATATTTATAAGAATAATTGAATATTGTCAACACCACGTGCCAATATGCGTTTATTGTAGAGACTATCACGTCAAGTTTACAGAGGTAGACAGTTCAAATTGAGTTTCTGTATTAGAGACACTTATATTTTATCATTTTCCCATATGTGTACGCCTATTTACCCGTATATGTACGATTTTGCAATAAGAGTAGACCCATATCAGAAAGCCCCATTAGGAACCGTTTGATCAATATTTGATCTCTTTGGAAACTCGTTTAAATGCTGTGTCTACGGAGTGAAGGGTTAACATAGACATTATGTTGACCTATTTCCTCATATTGACGTCTTTTGATACCACCGTAAAAGCCATTTTTAAACCATATGTATTTATCACAATTGCCTAAAAATGCACTATTCTAAAATGTTCCTCTTTTTTATTAAATGCTCTTTTTCTGTAAATTTATTTAAAGAGGTTCAGTCTAACAATAGTCTATGAGGGAATGTGTTAAACGCCTATTTCTGTAGTTAATTTATAGGACCCGTGAGGATCTGTCTTCTGTTTGCTTATGGTGTTACAAAGATTTCTGTCTGCAGTTTCTATTTTAGTACAAAGTACCCTAATTCATAATACCAATATAAAACAATCTACTAATTAATATTCATAGTAATTATTTGCTTCATGAATTTTCATGAGGTGAAGGACTAGTTGCTTTTTTACAGTGACTTTACTGTATAATCAGGTCAATTAATATGTATGCAAGTCACGTTGTATTAAACACCTATGCATGTCTTATACAGTGAAACCCCTCTAAACCGGACGCTAAATTTAGCGTAAATATCTGTCTTGTAGACAGGTGGCAGCTTAATGCAGGGTGAAAGTCATGCAGAAAGCTCCTCTAGGAGCTTTCTGCATGACTTTCACCCTGCATTAAGCAGCCACCTGCCTAAAAGTATCCAAATTCTTCTCTACTAGAATTCCGGTTTAGAGGGGTTTTACTGTATAATGATGTTTCGGTCAGGTTTAAACATGAAACAGCACAATATTACCCTTACACGCTGTGAAACAATAATGTTTGCCCAAATGTGAATATGTGGAAAGTTGAGCCACCTCCAATTTGTTCAAGCTAAAAGACCTACTGACCGAGTGTCAAACAACTTGGATCCTGATGAGACACCGAGTTATTATGTGTCTCATCTGAATCCAAGTTGTTTGCAAACGACATCGAGGAAAGCGGAATGGAATTATCGAATGGACCAGGTTTCAAATGGGGTACTGCGATACTACATAGGTCATATAGGACCAATTGTTTCGAAGTGTAATGTTCTTCAAAAGATTACCAAAACCACCCCATGTGTCAAACAGTTCAGAACCTAATGAACAACCGCGTGATTTGGGGTTTCATTTGACTCTAAACAGTCTGTTAGTGTGGAGTCGACCGTAGTGGATAATTAATTAACCCTTACACCTTGCTACGCCTTTGCAAACAGAATAGGCACTGTAGGAGCCGTCTGATCAGAGTCTGCTGTTTGCTTAGGAAGATACTTAGGAGATAATTTTATGTTTCTTCAGTTCTTAGGAAATAATATAGATATGATTCTACAGTTTTGGCATGGCCAAAATGTTCATGTGTCATTGTAAACATTAATCTAATCAATATTGATGATATCATATTTCGTACATGACTATTCATTGAGTAAATGGTTAATCCTCTGTCTCCTCTATTTACATTCGTTTTTTACGTAAACAGGTTTATCAGGTACATTGCATACATATACAATAAAACCTCTGTCAATCGAACAACTGAATAAATGGTTGGTTAACCCATTACCTCATAGGCTATTTTTATATCCAACGTCTTTGAATAGATCTACCGAAATGGAGCATTAACTAGAGAAAAGGAAAAAAATAGAATTTTGTAGTATGAATCCATTGTGATATATAGAGCATTTGTTCCTATAGGAGTAAATGCTCTATTTTTCACAATGGTTTCAAAAAGTGACTTAAACAGAGTCGTCAAAAGTCGTCAATATGAGGGAATACGTTAACGCTTTCAAAGACTTTGCATCAAAATGTAGACGATATCCGCCCAACATCAGCATTTAGTATATAAAGAAAATGAGAAACTATAGGAGCATTATGTACCATTGTTATTCTACATCAAGTAACTACCTGCTGTTACAGTTTCCTATGTTAATAAAGCACGTGGTCACTTAAGTGAAAGACTCCGTTATATTTAATTCCACAGTTTTCACGCAATAACTATGGTTTTGCAATAACACTTTAACTGATAAAAACATATTTTCACGCATTTGCAAACAGAATAGGACCAGATCAGACGGCTCCTCAAAGGTCTGCTCTGTTTGTTCAAGTAAAGCAAATATACATACATACGTCCTCAGCTTCTGTCGTTTCCTAACTATCCTGTGTGCATACACCATTCAGCCGATATATACTCATAGTGTCATTAATTCTTACATGAATATTCATGAGGTAAAGAGTCAAAACAATTACCATCTCTTTAAGACATCTATGTTTATTCATTATGTGGTTGCTATAGACAGATTGTCTTGTATTTGAATAACGCTGATTTGTTTTCAAAATACTTAAAGTTGTGTTTGAGGTTTTCAATCTAAATAACCACAACTCAGTCTTGTGCATCTATCCCTGAGACACATTGGGTTACCTTTTGGGTTACTTGTTTGGAATTGTAGAACCCGTTTCAAGCAACTACTCGATGAATTAACATAGGTCTCCTTAAAATAAGGGGATAGTTTAATGCAATTAAATATAGGAGCCGTCTGATTAGGGTCTGCACTATTTGCTAATGGAATTTGATAGATCTGTTTCTTTAGTTTCTACAATGGTTACAATGTTCCAACTGCCATATGTCATTATAACTATTTTGTACTGAAATTTGGAACAAACATACAACAACGAAATCATTAAAAGAAAACACAAAGAGAACGTATGGGACGATCGATAATTTTATTTATAAAAAGAAGTACATGTATAAAATGTATATGAATACATTTAATCCTTTCGGTGTCAAATAACTTTATTACAACCATTTAGATTATTGTCTACTTCAGTTTCAAAGTGGCATTTTCTTCAAGTTCTTTACAAACAAACTCTTTGGATCCTGAGCAGACGCAGAGTTACTCATCGTCTCCTTTGTATTCAAACTGTTTGCAAAGGCTATCACGTATTGGCCTATAGTGGCGAAAGAGCTAGCAGAAAAATATAAAAAAAAAAACTCGAGAAAGATATAGATTATGAATTAAGAGAAATCAAATTAACATCGAAAACAAAATCCGTGTCCAATATATTGGCCTTTAATTATTTGCGTCCCTTTCATCAATTTCCGTTTCTTGTCATGTGATGCAACTCGTCGGCGGAGAATCTACTTGGACCTCAGCAACTGTATAAAACATAAACAATAGCTGCTGTTTACTGTACCAGCATATCTGCATCCAGGCTCCGTGGTTATAAAACATTTTGCTTGAGTCTGGGATCATTCTCAAGCTTCTGAATTGTAAGAATTTGAGCTTGCTCGGAATCTGACCTATCAACTGCACGCACTTGAGAATGAACTAAGACTCAAGATCGAGGTTATAAAAACTTCTGAGTCTGCATCTAAGATCATTTTCAAGTATCTGATTGGTTTGATTTTTACCTTGCTCCAAATCTGACCAATCATAGGTTTGAGAATGACCTGATATTCAAGCTCACAGTTCTACAGTCTCGGGACAAGATACTTGAGAATGAGAATAATCTCCAACTCAGAGTCTTATAATCTCGGAGCATCGACAAGATTACTGACAGAAATAAACCTAACGCTTAAACAGTTAAAACTGATATGTAATTTAACTCGTTCGCTATCAATGTCACATCTGTGATCACCTATGCCGAATAATCTTTGCAAACAGTTGGGTCCAGATGACCCTTCTTTTCTGCAGGATTTTGGTCTTATCCAATGTTGTTTATATATAGAGATATTTATTTAATTATTCATGTAAGAATATAATGAAATCATGAATATTCATTAGAGGAATTGTTATAAACACACGGACATGGCCATGAGAGACACTGTAAAAGCAAACAGAGCAGAACCCGATCAGATGGCTCCTAAAGTAACCACTTGGTCTGGGTCTTCTCTATGTGCAACGGCGTATAAAGCCGTTAAATTTAGATCTAATCGTGACAGTTCGACTCTCCAAGACGATATTCGACTATAAATACAGTGTACGTATATGCAATAATAGGGAAACATCAGCTTCGAAATCTGAATTAAAACTACACTTTCTATTGACGTTACTTTGGTCTGTATGCTTATGATGTTGTGACTCAACATGATGAATTTCTAGTTAACACTTTGTGGAAAACTAGTATAATTATACACACAGAGTACACCTAGGTCAGATGGCTCCTAGTGGAGTCGTCTGGTCAGGACTTGCACCATTTGTTGTTAAACGTCCTCGCGAAAATTAAACCATTTCATACTAATAAAAAACTTAAATTAAAACCTAAAGTATACTGATATATTCTACCAATGAACAATGATGGGTCATTCCATTTTTTAAATCCAGTCACATTACTGCTTTATAACGCTTTCTTAACCTCTAAGACCGCTAATTACACTAAATTGAGCGTCCATTTTAGAAGGATTTACTGTACACATTGCACGCTCTCACAACGTGTTTTGCTTCATACGTAACCTGCATTCGATGACTGATGTACATTTGTAAACAGTTTGCATAGGTATTCACGCAACATTGGCAGCGAAAGAGGTAAAACGAACATACTTGTTCCAACTGTTTCAAGAGGGAGCGGACTTCTGCTGTTTTTTCGTCGGCAGCTGCTGCCTCCACATCATCCAGATCCTCTTCAACTTTCGTCTCTTCGTCCGCGACCTCGCCAAACACATTGATACATCCTTCCATCAATGATTCCCCATGTACCAACAACTGGGATTCGGGAGTTCCTGGAAGTGTTTGATAATTTCGAATCACAGACCTAAAATGGCATACTTGTTCCACTTAAATTATTCATATGTGCCCTACTACAATTTGGAATCACGAGATTTCATTGTCCAAAGTGGTATAAGGAAATATATTGGCTATGTAGCAAATAATCATCCTGTACAAACTGATATAAACGAGTGTTGGAAAAAAAATTTTTATTTTATCACATATCTTATTTCGACTTAACCCTTTACTCCATAAATATTAGTGTAAGAAAAAATGACATCATGGTTTTCAATTAGATTCATTGTTATAATAGCACAAGATGGCGGGGACTTTTGTCCATGGCAGACACTGTAAAATCGTATCTATACTATTTCATAAACAAACTAAGCAGACCCTGATAGGACCTACATGTATGATTACACACTAACGCGTGGTGTTTCTACATGACGTCACAACTTCCATTAAACATGTGTAATATAGGGAAATATGACATGGCTGTATTAACTCGACTAGAAGGGAGGTTATGTGATAAAAGTTTTTATTATGACTGAAACTGTAGAATCATGTCTATATTATTTCATAAGCAAACAGAGTAGAACCTCATAAGAAAATGCCTAGACAAGCTGTCTGGTTGAGAGAGAACAATCGTTTGTTATTGCTTGTATGACAAGATACCAGACGTTTAGAAACCAACAGTAAATATGATCAAATACGAGTCCCTTCGTGGTTAGCTCTTTAAGAATTTAACTCTTTTGGCGCCAAGTTTTTAATTGTCGTCTGCAATTCAATTTTGTTAAATCATTTGGTACAATAAGGAAATGAAATAAATAAATGCAAATTTAAAAGGAATAAAGCACAGATATAGAAATAGAGATTGAGACAACAAGTGAAGTCCCTGATCAGAGGCCGCCTTGAAATGGCGGCGTCTGATCAGGGACTGCACTATTTGTCGTGGTGCATAAAGGCGACATTGGCGGTGAAAGGGTTAATACTTCAAAACAGCTTAACCCTTTCCCTGTTGAATGTTAAAGTTAGACATAATGGCACCATGATTATTTAATAGCTGAATATTTATAATGTTAAATTTTCAAAGAAACATGTTTTTACAAAACCTGTAGAATAAAAGCTTTATCATGGCATAAGCAAACAGAGCAGACCCTGACCAGACGACCCGTACAGAGGGTGTCTGATTTGGATATACTTTGCAACTGCGTGAAAAAGGCATTTGAATGAAGGAAATGGTTAAGATAAGTAAAATTCATTTTTACCGTCATCGCTTGTGTTGGTGAATCCAAAGACATTCAAAGTGTCAAGGTCAGCAAAGAGGTTTATACCTGAATAATATATATACTGCAGTAGAACATGTCTTAACCCATTCTCCTTTAGATTATTTTAGACCCAATCTCTAAATCTACCAAAAAGGAGCATTTACTCGAAATAAGGGGGACAATATAATTGTGTTGTTTTAAAACCATTGTGATAAATAGGGCATTTGCTCATATAGAGCAAATGTTCTATTCATCTTAATGGTTTCAGATCTGACCTTTACAGAGGCATCGAAAGGTGTCAGTAGGAGGGACTGGGGTAAGCGTTTATCAAAAGGAAGCAACCGCCTGTTTTAAGACTCCTATGATCAATTGCCGCTTCTGACAGGTTTTACTGTAAATAGATATTGTAAAGTGGGACATTTAAGCGTGAAGATAGATTCAATAGATTTGTGTTTATACCCGAGAGAACATATAAATAAATCAAAGAATACGACAAACTACACTTTGATCGTCTAGGTTTAGTAATAATATTAAGCTAATTGGATTATAATATACCAAAATAATGACTACGATATAAGCCGCCAATACAGAACAAATACGAGAAAAATACGAGGTGTCGATTCAGAAGGTAAACATATCTTAGAGAATCAGATATGTAGACACTCCAATTTCGTTTAACCCATTCCCTCATAGGCTATTTTAAATCAAATCACTTTGAATAAATCTACTCAAAAGGAGCATTAACTAGAAAAAATGAAACTTTTAGAATTTTGTAGTGTGAAACCCTTTATCACAATGGTTTCTACAAGTGACTTTTACAGAGCCGTAGAAAGGCGTATTCATGGAGGAAAGGCTTAAGTCCACTTCCGTTTCCCCCTACGATCATACAATGTACCTCGTACGTGTATCATTCAGGTACGGGTCTTAGTAAAATGTTTTCATTAGGTTCAAATGTTTGCCTTAGGTTCAACAGGTCTGTATTAGGATAACATGTTTCCATAAGGTCGAACATATAATATTAGCTCCAATATTTCTGCAAACGTCCAACATGTTTAGTTTATGCAAAATATATTTTTATTAGGTTGAACATGCCTGCATCAGTTAAAGCATAGTAGCATAAAGTCCAACATGTTTCCAGTGGCGTAGCTTCCTATTAGGCACAAAGGCACGGGCCTACACTTTATTTTCATTAGTCGAAAAATAAAAAAAGCTAAAAATACCGAAAATGCAATAAAAATGACGACTAAGTGGGGTTAGGAGTAAATCCCATATATCGGATCGATGACAAGATCAAGTTTTGAACTTCAATATAAAATTATATTTAAGAAATATTTATAAAAACTCGTAAATATTTCAAGATCTTCTATTTCAGGTTATAGATGTATAGCCTAGGCTACCAGTCCGTTTCAGTCATAATCAGTGGGCCGAAGAAATTATCAGCGAATTACACAATGTCGCCTCCTAAATCTATTGTATCCCGGTTCTGACAAGTTTTCTAGGCACGTTTAGATCTACATATCTATATTCAAAACACGTAAGCATGGGCGATCGCGGTCCCCCGTACCCTGATATTGGAATTTCGAACTTCAGCATTACAGCCGAAAATACAAACTTTTGCATCCTTAATGAGGCACGGGACTCGTGCCTTTTTTTATCAATTTCCAATCAGGTAAGAAGGCCGTTCTGCATTTAAAGAAAGTAAGTCTAACCCTGATGGTCAGACTTTTAACAAATAAGATATTTTTAACAACGTTGGTAGAGGGTGGACTAATTAAAGATAATTCTGTCAAATTAGTGAATTACAGTGAAATCGGCCAAGCGAACAGTTTTTCTGCTGGTTGTCAGGGCAAAAGGAGTTCTGCACACATTTCTATGTTTTGAACAAAAAATGAAACATTCCTCACAATGACTGATTCTATGAACGTTTGTCACTGTTGGCCCAGGTATTTTAAAAGTAGTGTCGTTTAAGTTTATTGTTTATGACGGACAATGCATGCCAACGGATATATAAAACACTATCAAGATAGTTCACATTGAGTGTCTATTTTAGCTAAAGCAGTGAAATAAATGATATGCAACATGGGTAGCTCTTTCGGCATTTTCAGTGATTAGCATTCGAATTAAATGGTTGTAGAAAGAGACTTTGACGTACGTTTTAAATACGACGTTGGTCACGTTTTGAGTAGGTTAAACGTTACACAAAGGCTAAAGATCAAAATAAAATGTTCAAGCCCTGATATATAACCATGTCAATACTGGTGGTACTTTGATAGCCATTTTCTATATACCAGTCGTTTGCGCAATGTACATGCCCTTATTTAAAGTCGTCGTTATACTTTGCACCATTTAAGATCTACAAATTTCAGCTACATGTAGAGCAAAGACATGCATTTAATTAAGATCCTAATGTATGCGTCATAACATGTATTGATTCTCTTCCATTCAATTACTTTCCCGTCTAATATGTCTGTTTTGTTGATGTTAGATTAGTTGTAATTAAACCCTTGTCGGTCTTGGGATAGTGGAATTACTGTTTTAATGTTTGTATATACATGTATACGCATATTTGAGCTAAATATATTGAAATATCAAGGTCCCGGTTTCTGTTATGTTTTGTTATCTCAATATTCTTCTGTTACTAACACAAACTTTGGACATTATATACACGTTAGATAATATGTGTTTAAAATTGATGATCTAGCCAGTATCTTTGCCGAAATACCTTCACGATTGTACCTCAACGATTCTAGAAACAATTATTCCTGGGAGAGGATGGGGTCCATGCCTTAAACCTAAAACCCCTTAAATGCGCCTCCATCGTTTCAAAATTTTCCGCCCTATATAAAGTCGTGCCTACACATTTGTGTCAGCCAAGCTACGCCCCTGGTTTCTGCATGTTTGTATTAGACCCATTGTGTTTTCAGTAAGTATATGATGTTTACATTAGGTCCAATATGTTTGCTCAGGTCCAATATGTTTGCTATATACTGCATGCTCACAGGAACTCCCGAAATGTCCCTATAAGTACTTAACCTATTAGAAAGCAGTAGAAATACATATGTATATAGAGAGATAAGTATTCGTATTGTGCATTGTTGTATCTGTCATGTATGGTCATAAATCTGATAATTGTTATGTATTCTGTACCTCATGCTGCCATGTACCATGCCTGATATGTAATGAAGTTCAGTTCTGATAAGGTCCTATACGTTTGCAATAAGTCCAACATGTTTGCATTAGTTACAACATAGTTGTATTAGTCAAATTTGTTTGCCTTAGGCCTAACATGATTGCATTAGAACCAAGTTTGCTTTGGTCTAAATACCCCGTAGCCGTTTGTTAGGGATACTTGTCTATAGTAAACCCCTCTAATGGGACCAGCAAAAATAGGCATAATTCACAGTGGCAAAGGTAGGTGGTAGCTTAATACAGGACGAAGGTTATGCAGAAAGCCTCTATATGAGCTTTCTGAATAAATTTCGTCCTGCATTAAGCAACCACCTGCTTATTAAGACAGCCATGGTTATTCATTAACAGGTCGCATTAAAGGGGTTTTATAACAATAAGTTTACGATGATGCATGAAACTGTATACATACACTGAAGAAGTAGTCCGTATGGTGCCATTGCCCTAACCATCTTCTCGCGTTTGTCCTCTGTGGCATTCTGAAATGAAAATAAGCAATGCATCACCCGTCGATTTATCAACACCATACTTATTGAATACAGTAGAACCTGTCCTAAGCGGGCATTTATTTATTGAACGTAAGAGTAAAAATAGGTGGTCGTTTCATGCAGGACAAAACTAGTGCAGCCAAACTCCTTATTAATTGAACATAAGAGTCCATAAAAGAAAATGCGTGTTTAAAGAAGGGCAAAGTAATCATAGGATTATGATGCTTGTTTAGAGTAAACAGTAAAACCGGCCTTAAGCCAGTGTCCACTGTCCTTAGATACTGGAGAACACCTCTCAAGCGACCACTGGATGAACCGACACTGAAGTCTTTAAAAGCAGGTGGTTGCTTATTGCAGGACGAAGGTAATGCAGAACGCTATAGTAGGATACTTATTTTATTGTATAATATATAGTAATATCTTTTAAGCCAATTACTCGCCTGGAAGAAGTAGTAAAATGCCTTAACGTGCGGGCAGGCCGCGACCAAGGTGGGGGCATATTCGGCCGCATCATCCAACGCTTCTTCGTAGATGGCTAGAAATGAAAACAGTATATCTGTCTTAATTGAATGTAGGAGTGTTGAAGAGCAGGGGGTTGCTTAATGCACGAACAAAAGTAATGCAGAAAGTCTCCGCTGGAGCTTTCTGTATTACCTTTGACATGTATTCAGCTGCCACATTCTTTACAGCCCCATAATTAGATATTTTTTGTGTTGGTCGCTTAAGACAGTTTATACAGTAATTGCATACGCATACAGTTTAACTCTAGATACAGTAAAACCTCTGATTCTGGGTCTTAAAGTCAGCTGGGAGCTTAATACAGACAGACAGGTATGTAGAAAGCTCTCGCATTTTAGAGGAGTTTTACTGTACATGTAAAACCCCGAACAAGACAAAAACAAGGTCAGTTTTTATCCCAATCGTTGCATGAAGGTTGGAAATAACTGTTTAAGCTGCGTATCATTTTACTTGGATTTGCATATCATTGGTGAAAGATATGACGAACAAACTTAATCCATTTTTCCCCAATAATGTTTAAGATGAATGCGTCCAGGTCTTACCTTGTAACCCATACATTTAGCATGCGATGGGGACATATCAAACAAAATAGTTGTAGGAATAAACAACTGACATTGATTTGTTAAAGAAACAGTGCAGACCTTCTTCCGTGGGTTCCTTCATGAGACCTTTCATCTGCTTCTGCACTGTTTGTCTATGTCCTGAGCAATAAGGCTTAGTAAAGATTCGTTTTTGTATCACTTTTGTTAATTATTTAACCGTTTCCTCCATAAATACGCCTATCTACACATCTGTAAAAGTCTCTTCATGATACCATTGTGATAAATAGAGCATTTACTCCATAGGAGCAAATGCTCTATTTATTATAATGGTTTTAATTAAAAGAGGGTTACCCGGTTAATCAGCAGACTAATCTACCACAGGATCCTCCAACAGAAGCATTTCATACAAACGTTTTTACAAACAGAACTATAAACAGTACCTATACTTATAAGAGACAGGACAGAGTAGCCATATAATGCACGTTTAAATCGATTAAAATAAATCGAATGCGAAGACTAGTTTGAAAAGTGAAAAATGACATTATAATTCCGCATGCCAAGAACAGAAACTTTCACGGACATGTTCCGTTCTACGATTACTCTAATCTTAACCTCAAGTATAACTCTGTACATAATCTGTACTCATATAACACTGTACTCATATAACGCATGAAAAAATCATAGTGATAGATATAAGAAAACATATTCACAAAAGTGGTTTATCAACACAACACTGTATGTACATGCTATGGAAAGTATAAAAATACCATTCACAAATTTCATACAGGACAAACCCAACTCAGAAACTGCTGCCGGAATTGCTTGTTTGTTAATGTACAAGACTAAATCTGTAAATCATCATTTTTAAATGGTGGTTGTTTTACAATGAATTAAAACAGTAGAAACTTTGATCTCGTAATAGAAATGATTTAGAACAAGATGACTAGACATGGTACAATAAGTCTATTTGCACTTGACGTTAACAACAATAGATAATGAGATAAGTGTATATATTGTTTTAGTTGTTGTTGGAGAGTGTTAAATAGTCACTATAATTGTTTAAAAGAAAAAGGCTAGCATGGATTTAAAACTAGAGTGACTTTGAAATAATAAGGAAAATGGATATGAACAACAATCTAACAAGATATGTACAAATAGTGCTAAGCTTCAGATAGTGACTCAGAACATGCGATATTAATTCAGCACTCTGTATGAAAAAGACAGTGCTGAATAAATAACATTTGTAATGTGAACATTAGTCTTTAGACTGAACAGAACACGTCAATTATAGTAGACTTTAAAATTAACTTAACAAATTCACACTAATGTTTTTACAAGATACATTGGTGTCCTAAAACGCTTATGCTTTACAAGATAGAGTTATATCTTGGTAAAAAGACATATAATTATTTTGTACTGCTAATTGTTAATGACTAATGAAAATGCTAACAAGTCATTCAAATTTATGTAGGGTTCAAAACCTTTTATCAGCAATATTAAAATGAACTAGCCCAAAGGGACCTTTTGAGAATTATCTATATTCCATTAGAATAAGAATAATTGTGTCGTCAAATAGGTTTTGGTCTGAGTTTGCTAAAGTTTTAAAACATAAGCATGTACAATAACAAGTTCTAACTATAAAATACATAACTACACAACAATATGTGAAAAATCGTATACGTACAACTCTAACTTTCCAAGTGCTAGCTCTCAGTCATTTTGGAGTGCATATAACACATGAAAATGTTAACTGATAAAACAGCATAGATTGAGATTGAAGGTAACTACAGACACTGGATAAAATCAATTTTGTGATTTAAGCCATCGAATTAAATGAGATGTGAAGCTTTCGATACTATTCATGGATCGAATTGAATCAGGTATTTCATTCCAAATGAAAGGTCCTTATAATCATGTAAACTTGATGAACATAAAGTGTTGTATAATTTAAATTCCCTTTCAAACATGTAATCAATATATTCAGGAACTAATCCTTTTGAAACATTGTACATAAACTTAGCTTTTTGTAGAATTATGTTATCAATAACACTCAAATAATTCATTTTTTCCAAGGAATCTGGCACCGATACATAGCCATTGCTAAATATTAATTTACAAGCCCTCTTTTGTAAGATTAATAACCTTTGCATGTTTGCTTTACGTGTACCACCCAGACAATATTACAAAAATCTAAGTATGGTTGAACATAAGCATTGTATAATAAAATCCTGTCTTTAAGTGGAACATACCACTTTATTCTTGATAATAGCCAGATGTTGCTTGCCAGTTTTCTTCTTAGTTTATTAATATGATCATCCCACCGTAAGTTTAAATATATGTTTACACCTAATATTTTGGGTGATTTAAGCAAGATATTTTTAAATGTTAGAGAGAGAGTTGCATTTGAAAGTCTTGCTTTTTGTGTGTGGGGGGGGGGGGGGTACCAATAATACCTTTGTATTGTCGGTATTAAGTAGCATTCCATTTAGTTTGCACTATGTTTCTAAATTGGATAAATATTATTGAAGAATTATTTCGGCTATTTCCAACGAATAATGGATGTTGTGAATTGTTGTATCGTCCGCATACATATCCGTTTTACTAATATATGTTGAAATAGAAAGTGGAAGATCATTGATAAACACAAGAAACAACAATGGACCAAGTATAAAACCTTGGGGTACTCCGCATGTCATGTTTTGCTCAGATGACAGTAACCCATTTAAGCTAACACATTGTTTTCTGTCAGTCATATATGATTTAAATCATCTTATAGTTTTCTCTGAACATTTATCCATGGTCAGTTTTTGTAATAAAATACGGTGATAGACAAGATCAAATGCTTTTTTGAAATCCACCATAATTACATCAGCAATGTATCCGTCGTTTATCGCTTTCAACCATTTGTCTATAATATGAACACGAGCCGTTTCGCAACTATGTTTTTCCTGAATCCGCTCTGAATATTTATAATAAGATTAATTGGTTAAGATAGGACATGAAACTGTCATGTACATGCCTCTCTAATAACTTTGAGAGAGCAGGAAGTACTGAAATTGGCCTATAATTGCTAACATCAAGTTTTGAGCCTGTTTTGAATAGTGGATTGACTTTTGCGGACTTCCATATATCTGGAAATATGCTTTGTGAAATGCTTAAGTTATATTTTAAAATTTCCTTTTTCTCAAGTAAATGCTCCTTTTCGATGGCATGGGTCTAAAATAGTCTTTGAGGTAGTGGGTTAACCTATCCTGCTGTGAAAAATAGTGCCTGTTCAAATTAGAATCAGGTGTAATTTTGACTCGTTCTAATCCGGTGAAACTTTTGAGAAACTATTGACCCAGTGTCAAACAGTTTGGATGCTGCTCAGCATCTCACCTGGATCCAAGCCATTTGCAGGTACGAGTCAGTTCGCGGATAGCAGGATAAGAGTTAGTTAGAGATTTCGCCGCCAAAATTTGTCGTCTACACACTTTCTTGTCTGCTACAATTATTTGTTTCTTTCATTTTTCTTCAGTTTAGTTTAAAACACATACAACAGTTTGGATACTGATTACTCAGTGTCTCATCTGGATCCAAACTGTGTGTAAAGGTAGTCACAGATGTGACATTGGCAGCGAAAAAGTTAAGGATGCCTATGTTTTCACAGCCATAAACAAAGTGTGGTTATCTTTGCAAACAGTTTAAATCCATACAAGTAGCCGAGTAAATCTGCGAGCTCCAGATGAGATGCGTAAATTAAATCATTTTCTGGAATAACTTCCTTGTTTCTCCACCAGACCCTATACTGTGACCGCTCTTTAGAGTGGTCACAGTATAGGGTTTGGTATAGAAATGTCGATTTTAGAATTTGAGTACGCCACTTTATTTCTAGCTCTGTTACTCTGCATCTAATCAGGATCTGAACAGTGTAATATTGTGATAATGTTTTGTTTTGAAAAGAAAAGGAAGAAATTTAAATTTAAAAAATGAAAATGGAAGCTGACGACATATTTTGTAGACGATAATACCTATTGGCGAAATGATTAGACACTCCCTTGAAAGAGAACCCTCAGCACACTGTTGGCCATTTACATCATGAATAGTAATGGTTTAGACTCCGACATTTTGGAACAGTATTTAGGTATGTATATATTGTCAATACCTTCTATCAAAAGACAGTGTAAATTTAGGTCTAAACGATACTGAGTGCAATCAGTGCGCGTTTTTATCAGTTTAAAAAGCGTTCGAAGAACTATTTTACCGGTTAACAGGTCATTCGAGTGACGTATTTTAATATCAACCTAACACATTGATGCTCTGTTTCATTATATACATATTAATGAGTTCTTAGCGAAAAAAAAGGCAAATTTTAATGATCAGCGGAAGTGGTACCATCACTCCTGAAGAGGTTATCAAACGCTGAACTCATTAATAAGTGCATGATTAGATAGTCATCCTTAAAAATACAACTTACATATAAACATGGCATTACATAAACGAGTTAGTTGTAATTTGCGACCAATGTATAATGATATGCCATGACACAGATTACTTAACACTTCCCTGTTCTTTGTTTATTCAAAATTTCAATTCCTACTGAACAATTCGTGTACAAAATAGTTATAATGAGATATGGAAGGTAGAACATCGTAGTCATTTTAGAAGTGAAGAAACTGATCCATCAAATTCAATTAGCAAACAGGACATATCCTGATCAGGCTCTTAGAGCTGGGTCTACTCTGTTTGGAAATGTGTGAAAAAGCGTTTATATGAAGGTATGGTTTCATCATTTGAACGCGAAAACGAGTTAGCAGATATTTGCAAAAAGTGTATAACCAGATCAGAGGAGGCATTCAAATCACAACGGTCTGCACTGTATTTTGCTTTCAAAATCCTGTAGATCACTAAAACCTTTAATTATTAATTGGCTCTATAATTCGGTTTAGAGGTGTTTTACTGTACAGTAAGTCTCGCGAATGCGACCACATAGTTTATTCCTATAGGAACCGTCTGATCTTGGTCTGCTATGTTTGTTAAAGGAATTTAAAAGATATGTTTCTTTATACTAAAATAGCTATAATGTTCTTCCTCCCATATTTTGCTGTAACTATTTTTTTCATTAATGTTCAGTAAGTATTGAAATTGGAATAAACCTAGAACAGGGAAAGGGTTAAACACTGATATTTATATTTAAATGTTGAGTTTCAGATGTTAGTTTTTGCCCCATTGTGAAATAGAAAATGTCTGTGCAAAGTATGATCTGCTGAACTTTTGACTACTACCGATTCGATCAAGCCTTTGAGAAACTATTGACTAAGCTTCGTGGCTTCAGCATTTGAAAAACTAGCAAAACTATTGACAAAGTGTCATGACACAAGTCTATGAGAATCTATTGACAAAGTGCAACGATAGAAGCTTTCGAGAACTTTTGACTAAAGGTCATGCCACAAACTTTTGAGAAACTATTGAACATGTGTCATGACACAATATTTTGAGAATCTATTGGCCAGGAATCATGGCACAGAAGCTTTGAGATACTATCAGCCAAGAATCGCTTTTGAGAAACTATTGGCTAAGAATCGCTTTTGAGAAACTATTGGCCAAGAATCATGTCATGGAAGCTTTTGAGAAACTATTGGCCAAGAATCATGGCATAGAAGCTTTTGAGAAACTATTGACCGAATATCATGGTATAGAAGCTTTTGAGAAACTATTGGCCAAGAATCGTGGTATAGAAGCTTTTGAAAAACTATTGGCCAAGAATAATGGCACAGAAGCTTTTGAGAAACTATTGGCCAAGAATCATGGCATAGAAGCTTTTGAGAATCTATTGACCAAATAATCATGGCACAGAAGCTTTTGAGAAACTATTGACCAAGAATCGCTTTTGAGAAACAAGTGGCCAAGAATCATGGCACAGAAGCTTTTCAGAAACTATCGGCCAAGAATCATGGCATAGAAGCTTTTCAGAAACTATTGGCCAAGAATCGCTTTTGAGAAACAAGTGGCCAAGAATCATGGCACAGAAGCTTTTCAGAAACTATCGGCCAAGAATCATGGCATAGAAGCTTTTCAGAAACTATTGGCCAAGAATTGCTTTTGAGCTTTTGAGAATCTATTGGCCAAGAATCGCTTTTGAGGATCTGTTAACCAAGAATCATGGCATAGAAGCTTTTGAAAAATTATCGGCCTAGAATCGCTTTTGAGAAACTATTGGGCAAGAATCATGGCACAGAAGCTTTTGAGAAACTATTGGCCAAGAATCATGGCATAGGAGCTTTTGAAAAACTATTGGCCAAGATTCATTGCACAGAAGCTTTTGAGAAACTATTGGCCAAAAGTGACAGGAGATATCTGAAAAACCAATACTAAATGATTTTGTTTGAATTATTAGACCACGAAAATCAACAAAGTGAGAAAGTACGACTTACCCCCGCTTTCTGCAATTTCGCCGTACAGATAGTACACAAGCATCTCGCACTTACTGGTGAGTGACCCAACTGAAAAAAATTGACGTGTGCTATACATGTACATACACCAAACTTTAGACTTTGCAAATATTTAGAACTAGTTCAGTTATCGCATTTGATCAGGTCCTGCACTGCTTGCAAACATCATAGCACTTTCCTTATGTGGCACACCGTGTAGAACCTAGTTACTGTTTGCACTGTTTAACAAATTACCTCATAGGCTATTTTTAGATACAACCTCTTTGAACAAATCTACCGAAAAGAAGCATTAACTAGAGAAAAGGAACATTTTAGAAGTTTGTAGTTTGAAACCATTGTGATAAATAGAGCATTTGCTCCTATAGGAGCAAATGCTCTATTTATCACAATGGTTTCACAAAGTGACTTAAACAGAGTAGTCAAAAGTCGTCAATATAAGGGAATTGGTTAAGGGTTGATTTAGTACGTGTATAGGGTTTAATATTTTCCCTGTTGAATATTCATGTAAATAATAATGACATCATACATATGTATTAGCTTGGTTGCTATAGTCGCCCATAAATACATGATTGTTTGGTATCGGTAGAGCTGATCCTGAGACGGCACTAGTAGGAGCCGTCTGATATGGGTCTACTCTGTTTACATAGGTGTGAAAAAGCCTATAAATGAAGGAAAGACAAAATAAGTTGAAAATGTTAGCAGACGACAGATTGCAGACGGAAAATAAGTCAGTGACAGAGTGTTACTGTAGTCAAATATACATGTATGTAAAACGTCTTCTTGTATACAGAATCGGCATACCTTTAACAATTTCCTTTATACAGTAAAACCCCTCTAATGCGACCAGCAAAAAGGGACATAATTCACGGTGGCAAAGGCAGGTGGTAGCTTAATGCATGATGAAAGTTGTGCAGAAAGCTCCTCTAGGAGCTCCTCTAGAACCACTTGCTTATAAAGACAGTCATGTTTATTCATTAGGTGGTTGCATAAAAGGAGTTTTACTGTATAAACACCTTTTTATGCACCTGCAAACAGGCTAGACCCAGACCAGTCACTCATACAGAAGCCGTCCTAGCAAGGTCTGCTCTGTTTGCTTATGGCAAATATGGATCTGATTAATATTGCTGAATGTCAAAAAGTGAGTATTATTAGCTGGGTTTACACTGTTTGCAAGACGCATCCAACCTCAACCCGACCCACCTACACGAACAACCCACTCCCTGAAAAGACATCTTTACG
The DNA here is from genome assembly GCA_963576725.1 of Azorinus chamasolen. Taxonomy (NCBI): domain Eukaryota; kingdom Metazoa; phylum Mollusca; class Bivalvia; order Cardiida; family Solecurtidae; genus Azorinus; species Azorinus chamasolen. Next base: position 81,190,789 of record OY755247.1, read on the forward strand.
TAGCAAAGTTAACTTACAGGCGAGCATGGACTGGAACTGGCGGTATTTCTGAACTTCCTCATTATCAACATCATCCTCATCACTGCTGTCACTGCTGTCGCCACCATGTTTGCCTTTCTTGTCCCTGCATGGTTTTCCCTGACCTGTGGGCAAGCAATTTACGACACACCTTCAATTTCAATATGCCACATATAAAATTTCATCATTTTGGCATACATGTATCTACATTTGATTCTTTGTACAAACTATAAAGTCATCTAGCATTGTTTCATAAACAAACAGAACATACCCTGGTCAAACTATAAAGTCATCTAGCATTGTTTCATAAACAAACAGAACATACCCTGGTCAAACTATAAAGTCATCTAGCATTGTTTCATAAACAAACAGAACATACCCTGGTCAGACGGCTCGCTCCTACAGGAGCTGTCTGATCAGAAACTACTCTTCTTTCAAAGGCATGCCAAGGTGTTTATAAGTTGTAAATTCTATTTGATAATGGGTTTAATACAGCTAGCTACCTACTTAAAACTTTTTTCATAAGTACGCCTTTCTACAATTTGCAAACACAGTAGACTCAGATCAAACGCATCCTATAGGAGCTGTCCCATCAGGGTCTGCTCAGTTTGCGTATGAAGTTATAACAGATTTGACTCTACAGTTCCTTCCAGTATCAAAAACAAAACAATGTACACATGCCTGCCATTACAAACAATCAAGAAAATGTTTTTTTTATTTATGTACATCATGGAACAAAAATGATATAACATTTAGCTCCACATTTTATGACTTTGTAAACAGAGTAGACCCAGGAACGGCGGTTCATGAAGGACTCGTCTGGTCAGCGTCTTATCAGCGTCTTCTCTGTTTGTTTATGACATACAGTAAACCCTCTCTATAACGACCACTAAGGTGTGTTAATTAGTTGGTATTTAGGGCAGGTGACTGCTTAAAGCAAGGTGAAAGTAAGACAGAACGCTCCTATAGTAGCGTTCTGTCTTACTTTCACCTTGCTTTAAGCAACCACCTCCGTTTAACACAAACTATTTGATGTAATTTAGTGACCGTTATAGAGAGGTTTTAAATAACTATGTGTTCATATAACGTTATAAAACCCATCTACTGAATTTCCATTATGTCATTTTTTCTTGCATGAATATTCATAAGGTAAAATCTTTAAGTTAAAAAAAGGCGTTTATGGAAACTAGAATTGTATCTCTCTAAATACAGTAAAACCTCTCTATAACGGCCAGTAAATTGTTTTAATTAGTTGGTATTTAGGGCAGGTGACTGCTTAAAGCAAGGAGTGTTCTGTTTTACTTTCACCTTGCTTTAAGCAACCACCTGCCTTTAACACAAACTATTTGATGCAATTTAGTGGCCGAGAGGTTCTACTGTAGATTAGTTTTAGTCAAATCATCCATTTGTCGAATTCGTGATAAACTTTACAAAAACAATAGATCCAGGTCCGCGTTTTCTCGAAATCAACACACAATGTAGTTTTACATCTTGTCCCGACCTTTAAACCTTTCGTTGCCAATGTTGCAATTACTTTTCCCAGTGAAAGACTGATTCAGAGAATACAAAGGCCTGGTTCTTAACCCATTTGCTCCAAATGGATTATTCCATGTTTATTTATTGGATTAGTCCATTTTTTATCTAAGGAGTGCATGGCCTAAATTTTCAATTGTGTTTTGTTTTACATGGAAATTCCTATCAGCAAACAGTGTAGACTCTGATCATACGCCGCATTATGCGGCGTCTGATCAGAGTCTACACTGTTTGCCTACGTCCCATATATGGGCTCGTGGGAGCAAATGGGTTAATGTGAACAATGTTAGACTTACCCAGCGTCTTGCCGTTTCCCTCTCCCTTCAATGTCCTCGCCTGTAGAACTTTGTACAAGTTCTGGGCTCTCCTGTCCTCTGGTAGGCTCATAGCCATAGAGAGCCCAAATAGGGCGACGAGAGCGAAAAGAAATGATGTTCTCATAATTCGTCTGGTATATGCAGAGATTCAGTGCCCATCCGTTAGCGCTCAGGTATTTATATACACCGTTACTGGTGTGTGGGACGTGTCAAGTATTTAAAAATAGATGTCGTGACAGAGGACCGTCTTGGGGCTGACAATGATATAGTTATTTTGATTCTAATTTAGCTGAATTTATCTACAATATGGTTTTCATGGCAATGGATTTAACATTTATCGTTCTGAAAAAATATGTCTGCCAAAACTCTGATTTTTTAAATTTTACAGTAAAACCTCTCTATAACGGCCATTAAATTGTGTTAATTAGTATTAGGGCAAGCGGCTGCTTAAGCAAGGTGAAAGTAAAACAAAACGCTCCTATAGGAGCGTTCTGTTTTACTTTCACATTGCTATAAGCACACACCTGCCTTTAACACACAATACTTGATGTAATTTAGTGGCCGTTATAGAGAGATTTTACTGTAATTTAGTGGCCGTTATAGAGAGGTTTTACTGTAATTTAGTGGCCGTTATAGAGAGGTTTTACTGTAATTTTGTGGCTGTTATAGAGAGGTTTTACTGTAATTTAGTGGCCGTTTTAGAGAGGTTTTACTTTTATTTAGTGGCCGTTGTAGAGAGGTTTTACTGTAATTTAGTGGCTGTTATAGAGAGGTTTTACTGTAATTTAGTGGCCGTTATAGAGAGGTTTTACTGTAATTTAGTGGCCGTTATAGAGAGGTTTTACTGTAATTTAGTGGCCGCTATAGAGAGTATTACTGTAATTTAGTGGCCGTTATAGAGAGGGTTTTCTGTATTTACTTCTGGCTCGTAGAAGCGCTTGAGAACAGAAACTGTTGATCCAGTGTCAAACAGATTGAATCCCGATGAGACGCCGAGTTACTCTGCGTCTCATCTGGATCCAAGTTATTTGCAAATTCAACCCAGGTCGCGCTTAGAATGATAAGGGTTAATCCTCCCCCTCATAGAAACGCCTTTTACATTCTTTTGCAAAGAGAGTCGATCCAGATCCTGCAGGAACTGTCTGACCAAGGTCTGGTCAGCATGTTTATGGAATAATAAACATATGATTCCTCAGTTTCTACATCTTACCGTCTTCAGACTCTACACCTATCCATTCTACAGTTTCTGTCATGTTAGAATATTCTCTTATTCATAACGCCATCATAAAAATGCAATTAATTAATATTCATAAAGTCAGTATTTCTAATTCAATACTCATGATCTAAAGGGTTTATGTAACAGTTCCTTAACCAAAATGCATTTTTTTAAAAATGGTTATATTTGTTGAAGTTGCAGTTCAGAATAATTTCACACTCAAACAGAGAAGACCCTTATCAGTTGCTGGGTACCAACAAAATTAAATCATATTTGAAAATATTTTTGATATTTAACGTTTAAAGTGTGTATGTGAATTCAAATCGTTAATCTGCCGGGCCTCATTTGTCTTGATCAATATCCCGTTAAAGCTCTTCTCGTTGACACAATCCGGGTAGGATTCGTGCACATGAACGCATGTCTATTAAATGAACTGAGCATTAGTTCTATGACACATACATATAATTAAAAAGATATTTACAAAGTACATTAGACTTTCTCTGAAGTGACCACTTCATGAATACGCATGGGTGTCCTTTTAAGCAGGTGGCTGCTTAATGCAGGACGAAAGTAATACAGAAAGCTCCTATAGGAGCTTTTTGCATAACTTTTGTCCTGCGTTAAGCTAAAATCTGCTTTAAATCCAGAATAAGACGACCTTTCGTCGGTGGCTTTAGGGATGTTTTGATGTGCATTGAAATAAACGTCATAAAAACAGTTGCCCGATATTTGCATTAGATGTCCATTACGCTAAAGGAGAAAGAAAAGGCTTTTGATCCAGATGAAATGCCTAATATCCTGGCCTCTAAAAAAGATCCACACCGATTCATTCTTTGGTTTGTCAAGAAGGAGAATTTTGTAATTTGAAATGAGGACACTAACCCTTTTCAACCCCAGATACACTTGCACGGCCATTTTCGCAAACAGTGTAGACCCAGATCAGATGGCTCTTAGTGACTAGAAGATCCCTCTGATCAGGGTCTGCACTGCTTGTCATTTAGAACGCTCTAGCAGGTACTAGCCTTTCATATTCAGTGGACTATATAGATAACTCTTTTGGCGCCAAATTTAAAAGTGTCGTCTGTAATAATAATTTCATATTAAATATAATTCTGAACTAAATAATAAAGGTATATTAGCCCTTTCGCTGCCAATGACGGATCTGTGATTACCTATGCAAACAGTTTGGATCCATATGAGACGCCGAGTAATTCGGCGTCTCATCTGGATCCAAACTGTTTGTTACTGTTGCTATGTTTTTGAAACAAAAATGAAGAAAATCAAAAGAATGCAAATTTGTAGCAGACGGCAAAGTTAACAGACGACAGAGTTTGGCAGCGAAAGGGTTATTAAAACATTTTGTTTAAAAAACCTGTATGTTTCGGCTAAAATAATACAGAAAACAGTGTAGTCCGAGGTTAGATGCCGCTTTGAAAAGGCGGCATCTGACCTGGGACTGCACTGTTTTCAATGGTGCCAACAGGAGACATTGGCACCGAAAGAGTTAAACACGTATGGGTTATTACATTCTAGAAACTCCTATAGAAGCCGTCTGATCAGGGTCTGCTCTGTTTGCTTTTGACATAATATAGGTATGATTCTATAGGTTTTGTCAAAGCAAAATAATATGCTTGACAATGTTACATTATAAAACTTCAGATTATTTAACATTCATAATTTCATTATTTCTTACATGAATATTGAACAGGTAAAGCGTTAAGACAGACCACACCACTGTGAAAGGGTGAGTGCATTTCAATTTGATAAAATCTGCACGCTATGAACTCATTCAGTGAAATGAAGATGGGTCTGTGATATTATATGCAAACAGCGGGAAGGCAGATGAGACGCCGATTAACTCAGTGTGTCATCAGGATCTAAACTGATTGACACAGTGTCATCTTATAATGAAACTGAGCAAGCAACCACTCTAAAACTTGAAAACAGACGTAACTCTGTCCTGCAGAGGACAATTTTATACTGACACTGAGAGGGTTAAAGGTGAACCTATTCACCTGTTTATCCTTACTCATTGCAAAAAGCAATGTCTGCTAAAATGGCTGCTAAAATGGCTCGTGTACTTTGGACTACTTCCGATTAGATCAACTGAAAACAATATTGATATTAATAATAATTAATCCATCCGTCCATCTATCCATCCATCAATCCATCCATTAGTCCCCATCCAATTCATCCCTCAATCAACCCATCCATCCATCCATCCATCCATCCATCCATCCATCCATCCATCCATCCATCCATCCATCCATCCATCCATCCATCCATCCATCCATCCATCCATCCATCCATCCATCCATCCATCCATCCATCCATCCATCCATCCATCCATCCATCCATCCATCCATCCATCCATCCATCCATCCATCCATCCATCCATCAATCCATCCATCCATCCATCCATCCATCCATCAATCAATCAATCCATCCATTCATCCATCCATCTATCCACCCACCCACCCATCCAGCCAGCCATCCATCCATCCATCCATCCATCCATCCATCCATCCATCCATCCATCCATCCATCCATCCATCCATCCATCCATCCATCCATCCATCCATCCATCCATCCATCCATCCATCCATCCATCCATCCATCAATCAATCAATCAATCCATCAATCAATCAATCCATCCATTCATCCATCTATCCACCCACCCACCCATCCAGCCAGCCATCTATCCATCCATCCATCCATCAATCCATTCATCCACCCATCCATCCATCCACCCATCCATCCATCTATCCATCCATCCATCCATCCATCCATCCATCCATCCATCCATCCATCCATCCATCCATCCATCCATCCATCCATCCATCCATCCATCCATCCATCCATCCGTCCATCCATCCATTCATCCATCCATCCATCCATCCATCCATCCATCCATCCATCCATTCATCCACCCATCCATCCATCCATCTATCCATCCATCCATTCTTCCATCCATATATTCATTCATTCATCTGTCTATCCACATATGTATCCACTCACTACCCATACGCTATATGAATCATTGATTGCACTCTTGGTCGTTTGTATTTTCGCAGTTTATACCACGGATATACCATTGCGACATTAAACTAAATGCGATAGGTAATTGCATTTTTGTAATTTAGGGACACGACATTTGTCCATTGTAGACTCGTTAAACTTTATCTTGCTGGAACATTCTCGAAATCTGTAGATGTTGTCTACTTCATTTCTATTTTTTTTATTCTCCATTTCTGCATGTTTTCTCTGTTTCCGTTTGTTCAACTCTTTCACTGCCAATGTCGAATATGTGATCATCTTTTCAACCAGTTTGGATCCCGACGAGACGCCGAGTAACTGTTTAATATTATTATTATTATTATTATTATTATTATTATTATTATTATTATTATATTATTATTATTATTATTGGTATTATTATTATTATGTTTTTGTTGTTGTTGTTGTTGTTTTTACAAAAAAGAATTGACTTTAAAATAAGCAGTGAATAAACAGTGAAGCAGACTACAAATAAGTAGACGAGAAATACACACAGTAAAAGCGATATAAACCGGAAATTTGATAAAGAAGAATTTATGTCTCTGTTTGTACATGTGGCTGCTTAATGCAGGGGAGCTTTCTGCATGATTTTAATCCTGCTCTAAGCCGCAATCTGTCTTATAGACTAGTATTATTTCTATTTTTCCGGTTCAGATGGGGTTTACTGTATACAGTAAAACGTCATTGAACCAGACGTTCAATGTAGTATAAATATCGGTCTTGGAGACAGGTGCCAGCTTAATGCAGGGTGAAAATCATGCAGAAAGCTCCTCTTGGAGCTTTCTGCATCACTTTCACCCAGCATTAAGCAGCCATTGCAGATATTAATTTCTCAGAGTGCAAATGGTATTTGGAGTACATTATAATGGAGAGCAAATGGTATGTGCAAATGACCTGCATAATGTAAACACATCAAACATCAGAGTTCTTGGACGTTAGTAAGCACAGTGAAAAACATTGCAGGTATATTGTTCTGGAGTGTAAATCTAAAAACTAGTTTCGCAGTAAATCATGGTCATTTTGAATTTCTGTAAAAGAGTGGCGGCGGCTTTCGCCGCAGCCAATTACATAATTAATTATTTGCTGTTTTGATTTATAATGCATAATGTAAAAAAGTTGTTTGAAATTGGTAAAAACTGCAGTGTAAAAATCTATATCGTCATAAGCAATAAGCAGATGGAGCAAACCCTGACCAGAGGGCTCCTATAGCTGCCGTCTGATCTGGGTCTACTCTGTTTTCAAATTCTTGAAAATGCGTTTATATTACGGAAAGTGTTCAGTTTACTTGATAGCCTAACTTTATTTACAATTTCACCTTAAATCTAATGTTATACAAGGTACAGGTGAAGTCTTAATTACATTTGCAAACTATTTTAAAATGTATATTACAGGTGCACGAAATCATGTAGCAGTAATGGATGTACTTTTGCCGCAGTCCAACCAGCCATGCGTACATTAAAATCTCACATAAGCAACCGGCTGAATTCAAAGATTTGCCACTAGTTTATATGCTATGTTTTATCACATACGAAGAGCGTGCGACTCTGTATAACCGTATGCTATTTCTTATAAGCATTGTTGCTAGCCTACAAACTAATTGCATATGCTTTCGATACTGAACGCATGGCTGTTCTGCGTTCAACTAACATTTTGAAGCAACAGTTTGCAAGTTTTAATACCGAAATTTCGGTCTTAAAATTTGTGAAAAGTTACACAAAACTGTAAGGGTTACTGTTAACTAAACCCAAGACGGGGATCAGCTGCAGCTACTAGGCCTAGGATAAATGTCAAACTTGCATTGAGGCACACACTCTTGGTAATAAAGGATAACATACGGATTATTTAAACGTATGATGCCCGTTGGTGATAACCTTTGCAAAATACAGTAAACCTTCTCTTATGAAACCAATCAAAATAGATATATTTTGGGTTGTTTGGGGGCGGTAGCCTAATGCAGGACGAAAGTTTTTTTTATCCTGCAATAACCCTTGTGCTGTCATTTGCAAACAGTGTAGACCGAGAACAGATGTCTCCTATAGGAGCGTTTGATCTGGGTCTACTCGGTTTGCAAATGCGTGAAAACACATTTATATGAAGGAAAGGGTTAATCTGAGTCTACTCTGTTTGCAAAGGCATAAAAATGCGTATTTACAGAGTAAATGGTCAATAATTGATTGAATCAGTATGAAATAATACATCTATAAATGCATGGATTGGTGATTGAACGGAGGAAGGTAAGAGTAAATGAAGGAATGCAATATGAGTGAATGGATGAATACTGTGTAGGCCTACTATGTGTGAATTTCAGGTTTAGCATTCGAAATAATTTTCACTCAGATTGAAAGTCAAATAACATAGTTTCATTTTGATATGATCGTGTAAATGTCACTTTGTGAAACCATAGTGATAAAAAGAGCATTTGCTCCTATGGGAGCAAATGCTCTATTTATCACAATGGTTTCAAAGTACAAAATTCTAATTTTTTTCCTTTTCTCTTGTCAATGCTCCTTTTCGGTAGATTTATTCAAAGAGGTTGTATCTAAAATTAGCCTATGAGAATGTGTTAACAAGTAACTCGCTGTTCTGGACCTTATTCGCATTTGCAAACCGGTTGGGGGCCAGATGAGTTGCCATGGAAACGCGGCGTCTCACCAATATCCAATGTGTTTGACACTTGGTCTCGTGCTTCTCAAACTTTGCACCATATTCAAATTTGAGCAAACATTATTTTTCAAGCAGGGTAAGGGACAACAGTTATCAGCTTCCGCGTCGCATCATTAGAAAAGGCTCGAATAGTACAGTTGAACTTCGATATCTCGAACTCGGATAACTCGAACGCGGGAAACTCGAAGACAGAGTTCAGTCCTTCCAAAATTTACAATACAGAATTGTTCTACACATATCTAGAAACACATGTGAGAGTTTAATGCTGATCTAAAGTCATGCCGAAAAGCTCCTTCATGAGCTTTCAGCATTACTTCAAACTCGCATTAAGCTGTGAACTTGAGAAGTTGCTCAGATTAGAAATCGGATGAATCGAACCTCTGTTATCTTGAAGTAATTTGTATGGTCCCTTGAAGTTTGAGATATCCAAGTTCCACTACGTCTTACATGTACCGTCACCAAAGGTTATGTAATGAGGAAACTTAGACACATTGTTATAGAGAAAACAAAGAAACCATATTAAACGATGATTTTATTAATGAAAAGCTGTATAAAATGTATAAAAATACGTTTAATAAAAGATCTTGAAACAAAATATATATAAAATTTAATTAACATCGAAAAGATCATTGTCCATTAGATAGGCTTTTAATCAAGTAGATCCCTTTGTTCCATTTCCGGTTCCGGTCATGCAGTATTTACTTGGACTTCAGCAACTGTTTGAAAAAAATAAATGAAGACAAATATTACTGTTACATAGCTGATGTACTCTTTGAATATTCATGTAAGAAGTAATGATACCATGTATTTGTTTTTCAATAAGTTTATAATTGCATATGAACAAGACCAGTTTTTACCTCGCAAAACTGTAAAATCAGGGTCCATGCTTATAAAGCTTTTTAGGTGAGTCCGAGTTCGTTCTTAAGCTTTTGATTGGTCAGATTTGAGTTCTCAAGCTTTTGATTGGTCAGATTTGAGCCAAAGGCTCAAATCTGACCAATCAAAAACTTGAGAACGAAGTCAGATTCAACTAAAGGTTTTATAAGCATGGACCCAGATCTATAATCAAAACTCTATAAGCAAACAGACAGTCAGATAGCTCCTACATGAGTCGTTTGATTAGGGTCTGCAAAAGTGTGAAAATGTGTTTTTAACACATTACCCCCTTGTGACGCATTTTTGCACCTCTATAAATTTCACATTGTGAAACCATTGTGATAAATAGAGCATTTGCTCCTATAGGAGCAAATGCTCTATTTATCACAATGGTTTCAAACTACAAAATTCTGAAATGTTCCTTTTCTCTGGTTAATGATCCTTGTCGGTAGATTAATTAAATAAGGTTGGGTCTAAAATATCCTAGGAGATAATGAGTTATGGAGTAAAGGGATAAGAGCATATTTACTATTCCGAATACAGTAAAACCTGTTCTAAACGCCAATTTATTTATTGAAAACTAGGCGTCTTAACCCATTCCTTTATATTGACAACTTTTGACGACTCTGTGGAAGTCACTTTGTGAAACCATTGTGATAAATAGAGCATTTGCTCCTAAAGGAGCAAATGCTTTATTTATCACAATGGTTTCAAACTGCAAAATTCTATTGTTTTTCTTTTCTCTAGTTAATGCTCCTTTTCGGTAGATTTAATCAAAGAGATTGTATCTAAAAATAGCCTCTGGGGTATTGGGTTAAAAAGCAGTTGGCTACTTAATGCAGGACAAAAAAGAAAAAACTCTCCTATAGGAGTTTTCTGTATTGCTTTTGATCAGCATTGTGCTACCACAGAACCATACTTAGACCTGTTGTTGTTGATTTAAGACATAATAAATTCATACCATTGTTGTATCGTGCAATCGAAAACTGGTAGTCGTTGAGATGCTTATAATTAAATCACTCGGCCTATCGGTCTCGTAATTTAATTACTACGCATCTCAACTCCTACCAGTGTTTGATTGCACGATAAAACACTGGTATAAATTTATTATTTCGATTCTAACACTTAAATTTAACTATGATTTGCACCGCCACAACGGCACTACGTTTCTTGTCGTACGAATTTTCGAAGCCATATTACGTCACGTTAAGCCGTTACAGCGCGTGTGGTGTTTTATGGAGAATTCAAACATAGATACGTCCCTTCTTTGTTTATGTAGATGTGTGCGCGAGGTGTGTTAGAATGTCACTTCAGATAGGTACCACTGAAGTCAAACACGTATTATTCTCGGTATTAACTCTTGAACGTAATAATATTCATGTAATTCAAAATAGTGACATGTGACCAGTTGATTTCTAATAACACTACAGGACTGTTGAGGACAGGACGTTGATAGAAACTGTAACATCAGATATGCATAAATATGTAATCCAATGAGCAAGTACAGTTAACCCGGATCAGACGACACTTACGGGGTCTGATATATTCTATTTGCAAAAAAATTCAACATGTATACCTGCAATAAACATTGATCAATATTTATGTACATGTACCACAATCCGCGTTCATCCGACAGTCCAAATAAGTATCATTATCGACATTTAACCAATTACTCCATAAATACGCATTTCTACGCCTTTGCAAACAGAGTAGACCCAGATCAAACGGCTCCTATAGCAGCCGTTTGATTAGGGTCTGTTCTGTTTGCTTATGGAAAAAATGTATATTCTGCTTCAGTACACAGTTCATGTGTTAATAGATCTATGCCATTTTTAAGGTAACCTAATCAATATTCATGTTGTCATTATTTCTAACATGAATATTCATGGAGTAAAGGGTTAACCCTTCGCTTGCTATTCACGTCAATATACCTAACTGTAAATAGTGAAGACCCAGATGAGACAGCTCCTGCAGGAGCTGTCTCATCAGGGTCTGCACTATTTACAAATTGATTGTGCAACCAGTGCACTCCACAGCAGTGATTGCACAGCGAAATACTTGTAGACAGTGAATATATATGTATACCACAGGGCATCGGTAAAGAAGGAGAAATAACCTAATCAATATTCATGTTGTCATTATTTTCATGGAGTAAAGAGTTAAGACTAGTGGCGACTTAATGCAAGGTGAAAGTAATGCGGAGTCTTTCGCTCTGCAATAAGCAGCCTTCTGCCTAATCATCTCACAATTCTTCTTCGCCAATAGTTCGGTTTAGAGAGGTTTCGCTGTACAATAACCATAAATCATCAGGAGTCTTCTGTTATTGCTGAGAAGAAAACTCACTATTCAGCACAAACGGCAAAAAGCTTACGGTACGATTATCAACAGAAAACATTAAAATGGTTCGATTTACTTGAACCCGTTTCTCCAAGAATATCTATGTAAGAAATAACGAAGTCGTGAATATTAATTAGAATCGTTTTTAAAATGACACACGTGACATTTTCACCATGACAGAAACTGTAGAGCCATGTCTATATTAGTTAATAAGTAAACAGACCACAGTCTGACACGACAGCTCCTCTAGGTATACTCTGTTTGGAAACGTGTAGAAGGCGTATTTATGGAGTAAAGGGCTTAGGGCAAAAACATCGACATCCAATTGGGATCAAAACTGTTTGATTTTGATTACTACTTTGAATGTCTGTTTCCTCTGACCAGATTTTGCCTAGTACCCTAAAACTATTATACAACAGGATAATGACTTTCAAATTTATTGCAAGACCTTTGCTTTACAGCGGAACCTGTCCTAAATGGCCGATCATTTTTTAACATATGGGTTTTAAAATACAGGTGGTTACATAATGCAAGGCAGATGTAATTCAGAAAACTCATATAGGAGCTGTTGACATTACTTTTGACCTGCATTCAGCTGCTAAAAGCTTTAGATACCTATAATTAAACCTCTTTTTTAGGTGGCCGCTTAAGACATGTACTATTATTTATTCTTATCTTATATCCTTTGGCAGATTCAAAATCTTAGTTAAACCCGTCAATGCATGTCGAAGGGTTAAACGCAAATACCTGTTCCAACTGCTTCAAGAGTGAGCGAACTTCCTCTGTTTTCACGTCCTCGGCTGCCTCCTCAACCTCATCCAGATCCTCTTCCACTTTTTTCTCTTCGTCTGCGGCCATTCCAAACACCTTAATACACCCTTCCATCAGTGGTGCACCATGTACCATTAATTGGGATTCGGGGGTTCCTGAAAATGGTTGAAAAAATAATATTGAATCCCAAACCTACGGTGTCCTGATTGTGTCATCTTAATCGCTGTCATTTCCTCACTAGACTATTTAATTGTCGCATTGTCCCATATGGAGGAAGTAACAATTAGTTCCTTAGTAACGAATTGTGATTGGTGAATTCTGAGTATCTACGCAAGGCGTTTGGATCAAGATGAGCCGCAAAATCCATAAACCTTTACATCATGAATATTCATAAAGAAATAATGGCATTAATGATGCTAATTTGCTGGATCTTTATATTGGCAATCTGAACAAAGGAATGTTCGGCCACGTAAGACACTGTAAAATCATTCTATATTCTTTCATAAACCATCAAAGCAAAGATCAAACAACTCCTACAGGAACGCAAGAGTTGTCTGGGTTTCGTCTTCTCCTTTAGGAGCTGTCTGATAAGACTGCTCTGTTTGGTTTCAGAACTATTTAGATTTGACACTACATGTTCTGTAATATCTAAACATGAATATGTTCATGTACTATTATGAAAATTCTGATAAAATTTATTCATAATGTTACTGTTCTTACATAAGTATTGATGAGGTAAAGAGTAAACCGATGTGTGTCGTTCTTATATTACTTTATATGTTGTTGCTGATCGTGGTGGCGGCATGGTATGCGTGTGAGTATGGTTGCTTTGTTAAGAAGGTTTATCCATTTCTGAACGAGCGGATGCACTACATGTAATTTCGAAGTGTTGCTAATTTTTAATATGCCGAGTGACTAGTTTTATGAGTTGGGATAAGCAATAACTATAATCTTATATTGGCTGCTTCAGGATTTGCTCTCTAAGAAAATAAATATACTGAAAAGGAGCATTTACTAGAATAAAAATGAAAATTTTAGAATTGTATAATTTTGAAGCCATTGTGATAAATAGAGCATTTGCTACTACTGAGCAAAGTATCTATTTATCACAATGGTTTCAAACTAACTTTAACAGAGGCGTCGAATAGCGTTAATATACGGGAATTGGTTAAATCATTTGAGAAACTATTGACCGAGTGTCATACAGCTTGGATCCTGATCAATCGCTGGGTGACTCGGCGTCTCATCTGGACCCAAACTGTTTGCAAACGACAGCCAAGTCGGGGATAGCATTCACAAGGTTAAGATGTTGTCAACAAACATTCAGGCTTACCGTCATCACTTGTGTCGGTGAAATTAAAGAATCGCAAAGTGTCAAGGTCGGCAAAGAGGTTAGTACCTGTGTAACACAACAAATAGACAATATATTAAATACGACAGAAGCCAGATTTTATACCGGCTTTAAGACAAACAACAAACAGAGCAGACCCACTCAATAAAGCAGTAGAATATCTTGTCCGGACTCTTTCTTTGAAAGTATTTGTCCAATCTACATCAAATTTTACACATATGTTTATAGTCATCCTATCTTGGTCAAGTCTGATAGCCATGTAAATTGTTTAGTCGTTTAGGAGTTGCGACCTTTTATTTAGAAAAAAATGAAAATATATTTCCCGGACTCTTTCTTGGAAAGTATTTGTTCAATCCTCGCCAAACTTTACACACATGTGTGTTGCCATTATATCTTGGTCAAGTTCGATAGCCAGTTAAATCGCTTCCGTCGTTGCATACCTTGTATACATGTTCATTAGCATATATCAATTTTATGATGAGTATGGCCCTTACTTTCTGTGACAAAAAATCTGTTCAACTGGGGTCATCAGTGTCCTATGGACATATTTCTAGTTTTATTAAGCATTTACTCTATATATAAAACTTTAAATGCCTTTATAAACAGAGTAGATCCATGTTAGACAACTCCTGAAGGAGCCATCTGATCAGGATCTGCTTTGTTAGATTATGAAGTTATATAAATCCTATTCTGCAGTTTATGCAAGGTCAAAACGTTCACGTGCATATGGCATTATAAAAAATCAACATATTAATAACCATGCATGGTTTCATTTATCTTACACGAATAATAACGAAGTATATGTATTTGAGCTTCGGGATTGTTGTGTTTGTTTGTTGTTATTGATTTTGTTTTGTTTTGTTTTGTTTTGTCTAACAATGTGTTTCTAGTCTCAATGCAAGACGTGTGTATCAAATCTCACTTAAATGATTTTATGTTTAATTTCAAACAAGAAACACACAAGTAAGGTTTTTTAAGGCGCACAATAATAAAATATGCTCTATTTAATATGTATACATACACTGGAGAAGTAGTCCATATGGGGCCATGGCCTTGACCATCATGTCTCGCTGGTCCTCTGTGGCGCCCTAGAAAAAAAAACACAATAAGCCACGCATCAATGTAACTGTAGAGTCAAATAGACAAAAAACATAAATACAGTAAAACCTCTCTATAACGGCCACTAAATTGCATCAAGTATTTTGTGTTAAAGGCAGGAGGCTGTTTAAAGCAAGGTGGAAGTAAAACAGAACGCTCCTAGAGGAGCGTTCTGTTAATTTCCACCTTGCTTTAAACAGCCACCTGCCCTATAAATAAACTTATTAACACAATTTAGTGGCAGTTATAGAGAGGTTTATTTATGATAATATCTAAATAAAAATAGAGACTAAGAGTAATTCTAATGTATGCATGAATGATAAACTACTGTAGAACCTGTCTTAAGTGACCATGAAAAAGAGGTCTAAGTATGAGTATGTAGGGCAGGAGGTAGCTTAATACAGGTCAAAAGTAATGCAGAAAGATCCTGCATGAAGCAATCACCTGCTTTTTCTGCGTTCAATCAATTAAAATTTGCTTAAGACAGGTTCTATATCTGAATTATTTAACCATTTAACCCTTTTCTCCATATA